>CM043118.1:44013748-44222119 GCA_023701765.1 Hylyphantes graminicola | reverse complement strand
AAGCCCGTTTACAATGGTTGGCAATGGTTATTACAATACAATGTTTCATAATATCAACATAAATCTATTGCAAGGATACATATAAAACAAACAAATGAAATACAAACAAACACTTAAATACATACAAAGAGACACAAGGAAGTAAACTAATTGTCAGTATCATCGAAACTTAATATATATTGTCTAAATTTTAAAACTGATATTAAGTAGTTATAAATATTATAATAGTTTTTGTTATGAAATTTTAAAAATACTGAAAGATTGTTAGAATTAATAAAGTATTTTCTTCTGAAGGATTCATAAACAGGACAAGTTAAAATTATGTGTTCCCAGGTTTCATTTTCGGATGTATTACATATTTTACATATAGTGTCAGGAAATATTTTGTAAATTGATCCTTTAAAGTATAAGTATGTTTGATTGCAACGCAACTGCATTATAATTCGTTTAACAGATATATCAACATTTGAGGCTAGATAATCTTCAATTAAATGTGAGTTTTTGATGAATTTGTAAAAAGAGTGATTGTTACTATTAGCTACACAAGCAAGGTCATTTTGAATGTATTGATCATTGTATGTTTGGATAATCAATGGTAAATATTGTTCTGCTACTTCGTAATCTTGGGATATCCAAACAAAATAAAAACCAGCACTTTGTAAAATATTTCTAACAGAGATAGCCCAGTTAAATTTGCTAGTAGAAGAATCATAAAGAGACAAATTATAAAGTCTTAAATAACAAGCTTTAGCAAATCTTTCATCAGACATCTTAAGTAAATGTATCCAATATTTTAAAATAAAACGGATAAAAACTAAAGAAATTCTTGAATGACCCAATTCAAGTCTCAACATGTATCCAGGGGTATACCTTGAAACAGTAAGCAATCTTTTAACAAAAATACAAAAACATTTTTCTAATTCACAGTAATTATTAACAGCCCATATTGGAGCACCGTAAGTCAAAACAGACAATATTAAGGAGTCAAATAACTTAAACCAAGAATTAACCGAGTTAATTCTTGCGCCAGCAAGGACAGACCAAGAATTATTAATTGCACTGATGGTTTTACAGATAAAGTGATCTTTAGCAATAGTAAAACAACCCGATGAAGAAAACGGTATGCCAAGATAAATATAGCTGGGGACAATTTCTAACTCTTTTTTTATTGTAAAAGAACTTTTCACTCGCAGATAACTTACCGCCCTTTCGGAAAACAACCACTTTGGTTTTATTGATATTAACATCTAAACAGAATTTTTTGCAGAATCTTTCTAATGTGTTAAGCTTTAGTTGAAGATTTATTGGGCTATCTGCAAGAATAACTGCATCATCAGCATAAAGAAGGAGATGTAAATAGATATCAGGTGCAATATACACGCCTGGGATACATGATTCGTTTAACTGGACTATTAGGTTGTTTAAAAAGAGGATAAATAACAGTGGACTCAATATTTCACCTTGTAATACACCAATTGAGACCCCGAATGAGTCAGTACAGACATCTTTTACTCTAACTCTTGCTGAAGCCTTATTGTATAGATCCCTTAAAATTGTGATAACTTTTGAGCTGATTGAGAGTTTTTGTAATTCCAACCATAAAAGATCATGATTGACACTGTCAAACGCGCCTTTTAGATCAATAAAAGCAACATATAGTTTACCACGTTTTTTCCGTAATTTATCTTGTATAATTGAGTTTAAAATAAATGATTGATCATTGCAGCTATAACCTTTCCTAAAACCAGCTTGTTCCTCGAAAAGTAACTTTTTCTGATCAAGCCATGTTAGTAGCCTTTTGTTTAAGATCGATGTGAAGATTTTACCTATTACTGGGACTAAAGAAATTGGTCTGTAATTGCTAGGGTTAGTTATTTCACCCTTTTTAAAAATTGGGCAGATTAAGATTTCGATCCAGCTATTTGGATAGGAACCAGAGTGAAAAACCTTATTAAAAACATTGGTAATAATAGAAATTGACGAAGAGTTTAGGTATTTAAAAAATTCTGGTCTCAATCCATCCACGCCGGGTGATTTTTCGTTTTTTAAATTATCTAATACAGATTTTAGCTCGGCACATGTAATATCTGTATCGAGAATCGGATCAGAATTTGGGACAGTGTAAATGGTAACTTGGTCAATTATTGCGACTGCGTTGGTTTGTCTGTTTGAAAAAATATCTGAGTAGTAATCAAACCAATTCTGATGAGATATTTTAGGTGTTATGACTGGTTTTTTTCTAAATTTGTTTATAGTTTTCCAGAAGGATGCAGAGTCATTACAGTTGACCAACTGATTTTGGATGGATGTATAGTAGCTTTTCTTTTTATGATAACACAGCTGCTTATATTCTTTTAGTGTTTTTTTATAGTTTTGGATATTGTTATTAAAATTTTTGGTCACACATTTTAAGATTGATTTAAGCTTTAGTCTAAGAGAAAAACAGTCCTTATCAAACCAGCCGTTTACAGCTGTAAATCTGCTTTTAGGTTCATTAACAAAAGGCGGTTTAATCATACAATTATTCTCAGCAACATCGGTAAATAATTTTATTATATTATCTGCGTTGATATCTTGGGTACTATTTAGAATATTATCTATATCAGTGATGAATTTCAAATGTAGATTTGGGTTCCAAGACGATTTTTTTAGACCAACCTCCAGACCAGTTGCAAACAAAGGCTGTGAATTAAAAGATTCAAATATAAACGTAGCTAAAATGGGCAGATGATCAGAACCAATTTGTGGAAGGACTTGAAAGTCTGAAACATATTCATTAAAAATTGGACTTGATACGATTATGTAATCAACTGTACTAGCACCGTTAGCTGATAAGTAGGGGAGAGTGTTGTACCTTGGGACGCTTGTACCTTGGGACACTGACAATTTCTAAGAATCTATTGGCAATATTCATACATTGTTTATTTCTAATAGTAGCCTTAACCAACAGACATCATCAAAATAAAATTTAACACTAGCATCATTGAATTGATGAATTGGTGACAAAAAATAATATTTCGTTACCCCAAAGTAAATATTTTTGTTATTCTAATATAATTTTTTGCCTTTGTACTTTTACAACAAGTCAACTGCATTTTATTTTCTTCATAACAGAGAAGATTTTAAAATATTTTGGTTATGAGAAAATAATGATAATGCATTTAGATTGGCCACTATCTTGCTTTTATTTAAACCATGTAGTGTGTTGTACCTTGGGACAGTAAAGCATATTGTATCATCATATAATGTTAAATAATTTGGACTTGCAATTTTGCTGTATAATTTAAATTATTCTTGAATTATGAAGTTTTATTCGTTTATTTCCTTGAAAAAACAATAAAGTTTGTTTCCTGACACAAATTAGTTCAAGTGTATGACTATCGACTGAATTATAAGGTATGTCCCAAGGTACAACATCATATTGTACCTTGGGACAGTTTATCCTCTCTACTTTAAATGAGTGGCAATTTTTTAATTTCAAGCTGCCAGAATTTAAAAAAATATATTATAGAGGAATATATTGGTGTGTTGAAATGCTGCTTTCAAATTTTTATTTTGACTATAATTATCGAGGAAAAAAATTAAAATGTAAAAATTGTCCCAAGGTACAACACTCTCCCCTAAGTGAAATTACTTCCCAAGTCACCGGGCAAAGAACCGTTAAGTTTAATAAAATCATTTTCAACACAAAATGTTTACAACAGTTTGCCTCTTGAATTTGTAATTTTATCTTTTGAGTTATGATGACTGGTGTGATTAGTTTGATATTGGTCCTGAAAATTAAGAATAATCGTAGGATTGTTTGAACAAAAGCGTGCATTAAAATCCCCAAGAATTACAATATTGCAGAAATTTAAAGAATTTATGAATTGAAAAAAGTCTTTGAAAGCATTATCATATTTTGAATCAGGTGGGAAATAACAACAAGCAAAAAGCACATTTTTAAGATAATTGTAATTTGCAGAAAATACGATCCAAAAGCGACAGTTATCAATTATCTGAACATTAACAATTCGATCAGGATTATATGCACAGATAATCCCTCCACTTGGTCGACCCAGTGCACTGTCTCTGACCGCGTAACTTTGTATAGTAGTGAAATGAGTTAGAGGACCAATTAAATTAAAATTTGAAGTATGCCAAGTTTCGACTAAAGAGAGTAGGTCGGCATTTTTAAAGGTTGACCAGAAATATGGATAGATACCTTTGTTGTGGATACCGGCAACGTTGAGGTGAATTATTTCAGAGGAAACAGGTACATAAGGTCGACCGATAGTTGGAGATTTTTTGTTAGGGAGAGGGAGCACTAGGCACCTCGACGACACTTGAGCTTTCGAAGTTGTACATATATTGTTTACCGTCAATGACAAGTTTATCGTAGGATAACTTGGTAGACACAGCGCCTTTTCCTTTCATTTCCTTTGAAAATTTCCGCAGGTGGAATCTAGCAGTGTTTGTTCTTTGAGAAAAGTCATCATTTATAAATATGTTAGTACCTTTCAGCATGTATCCGTTTCTTTTTATTCATGTTCAATATTTACAAACATTTTCCGTAAAAAAATAATATCCTACAGAAATTGCATCTAAAAATTAAAATGTGGAGTTTTTATAATTAAAGTTCGTTTTATATCATTACATAGTCAAAGCCATTCGAAAATTGTATGCTAGATTTTATTACATCAATATTTACAAACATTTTCCGTAAAAAATAACACCCTACAGAAATTGCATCTAAAAATTTAAATGTGGAATTTGTATAATTAAAGTTTAGTTTTTGCGATGATAAATCTATATATTCATTTACTTCTAATTTAACAAATTCATAAACTTAAATAGCAATACAGGTGACTGAATTACTAACTTGTGGAGATTTACTAACGTGAAAAATAACAAAATTTACCGAAATAAAGAAAATAATGAAAACCCACCTTTAAAACTTAATTAGAAAAGAACACATAATCTATTTGACTTCCATTTAAATTAAAAAAGAAAATGTTTTTTAAAAAGAAGATTCCTTACTTTGTACGCGTAATTAGAAAAAATTAGTTTCTCTGCGTTATTTTTTGCTAGAAGCTAAACATTCATCATCCAAAAGCCAAGTTGAACTAAGCAGGGAAAACCTATTCTGTGGAGCGTTTTGACGAAGTTGTAAATGCCATTTCGTAAAATATATATATATTTGTTTTGGCGGTGTTGAACAGGCTTATCTTAATAAAAACAAGAAACTGCATAAGAAATCAATATAAATACAGTTTTTATAGGAGTTAAAAATATATATCTTCGGTAGAGGAGAAACAAACAGTTGTATCTTTAATAAAGGGTTAG
This sequence comes from Hylyphantes graminicola, assembly GCA_023701765.1. Taxonomy (NCBI): domain Eukaryota; kingdom Metazoa; phylum Arthropoda; class Arachnida; order Araneae; family Linyphiidae; genus Hylyphantes; species Hylyphantes graminicola. The sequence goes on along the minus strand of CM043118.1, from coordinate 44,216,794 downwards.
AAAGAGAGAGGGAGAGAGTCTTCAATTTATTTTAATTTATCCTTATCAACGGGTTTAAAGATAAAATATTATTGAAGTACTGGTGTAGTAACCCTACTGCAGGCATAAAAAAGTTTTAAGGTTTTTTCAACGTGATTTTAAAACGTTTGACTATAGATTTTTTGCAGAACTCTTTAAAGTATGATATTTTATTTTATATATTTTAACTTGCATTCAAAGTACATAAATTATATAATAATATTAATGCAATTAAAGAAATAGAACAAACCTATTAAGAAAATTCATTTTTTTCCAACGGATGCTAACTTGCCAAGCATGACGTTATTTCGTAGATTTGAAAAAAAAAAAATTGAATTTGATTAAGAAACACTAATTACGTTTTCCTTTCCCACTGCGTATGTAATTTAAACGTGGAAGGTAATGTAATTTTTAGGACATTTTATTTTGTATTTGGTATAACAAGCGGGTGACCGAGCTCTGCTCGGAGAAAACAGGTATCGAAGCTAACTCGAAGATTTAAATTTTCAATTGCGATTTATCAAAACAATACATGCCATAAGAAAATTTGTTCATTTCGCTAACTTTGTTTAGTTTCTTAAAAATGAACAGCTATGATATAATGGGCAGTCTCGATTCGGAGATTGGCATTTCGTTGAAAAGCAACGAAAATGTCGAAATGTGGTAAACATTCCATTTCATACTTCATTCAACTCGATAGGTATAGCAACCATACTTCATTCAACTCGATAGGTATAGCAACCATACTTCATTCAACTCGATAGGTATAGCAACCATACGTTAAATTTTCAAGATCGCCAAAAATCGCCAATGAACAGAATATATGAATATAATATCATCGTTGTATGTACTAATTAGTTAAATAGCTTAGAAAAGTTGAGATTTTTATGGTAATGAACATATTACTAACTTCTTTAACGATAATAAATTTCGCCTTTTTCATAAACGTTAAATTTAGTATCATATATATTTTCGAATAAATGTTTACTTTTTTAAAAGTTTCCTTCTATCAGACAAAATTTCTTGCAAATGATCGAATTTCAAAAGGTTTTTTTTTTCGTAAAAACTTTTATTTCCTTTCATAGAACAAAAAAAGATTCACAACGTTCCAATTTTCTTGTGTTTAAATCTCTTATAGACTGCTCGAAAGTTATTATTTTAATTAATTTTATTATTTTTAATTTCTCTAGTAATTTTAATTTCTGTTTTCATAGCTGAAACTGAAATCATAACTGAAAAGTGAAAAATGGACATAAGTATTTTGGTCTCTCCATTAACATTTATAGATAGATGAAATCGCTGGAAGAATTGGAGCCAAGTAAAAGCGCCAAATTAGAAAGGAAGCCAAATAGTTGTCCTCTGAGCGGTTGCAACGGCCGCCTTTTTTTTAAACATTCAGTAGTACATCCATTAATATACATCCATGTTTCTGAAGGGTAATGACAACACAATTAAATAAACATTTTCAATTTTATTTATTTTCGTTGAAAGTTTTATTTAATTTTTTAGCAGATGGCTTCAGGAAAGTAGCTATTATGGCGAACTAATGAAGTTTGAAAATATCCTATCTGTAACTCCGAACTGCTTGCCCGTAGCGCTTCAAAACCAGTGCCTATCGATTCGTCGTGGCCAAAAACCCCAGACCCCCAAGTTTACCGGAGTTTATTAATTCTGGGGCGATTTTCGACTTGGCACCAATTCCTCGTATTATAGTATAAAATTAACGTCACACTTACACAAAATCTTTTGGCGACGGGTCTCATAATTTAGAGCCACGGTCAAGTGACGGGGAAGAAACCTTTGCAGAAATCCAACGCAAACAAAGCAAAATATCAATCTTGGACCACACGTGCACCAGGCTCATACTTACAGCGTTATTTATTAGCCTATGCTTTTTGGCTTAGCACGATCGGGTACTAAGGAGGCCTAGGCAAGGACAGAACCTCGAAATATATTCTCACTTGCTTAACCATTATTTCATTATTTATTTTTAAAATGAGTCAGTTACAAATATTACAAACCCCAGGAATTTCAGTTGAGAAAGATTGATTACCTCCTTATGTAAATCTCACTGTAAACAACAAAGATTAAAAAGTACTGTACTTTTTTTTTTGTTAATAGCAATGTTTTTTTCTCTTTACCTCTTAAGTAATAAGTATGCAATATAATGATTGAAATGTTTGTTTGAAAAATACCATTCAAACGTTAATTGATAGGTGTCAGTATTAAATAGTTAATATTATAAATATTAGATCTATAGTTTGGAATTTAAATTTTTTCGGATTGTACTTTTTTATGAATGAGATGTTTAATGTAAAAATATGGATTTAGAAATGTCAATATATAAAATACATTTAAGTATTGGAGAGACAATTAAAAGTGAGGGGAAATATCTTTTATTTTACTCAAAGCGCTACTGAACGTAATTGATTTTTACAACAGTAGAATAGATCTATAGGGACCAACGGCTTAAAGGTGTTAATATACAGCTAAATCAATCAATGCTATAATTAAGTTTTAAATAATAAATTTTTTGGTTGAAGACTGGTGCAAGTGAATCTAAAAAAAGTTTAAAAATGTATTGAAGAAAACTCATTTTTGTATTAAAAGATTATTTTGTTTCTTAAATTTTCGTTTTTGTCTTAACAATGTGATATTCCAGACTGTGAATAAAAACTTAGGATGAATATCTATGTAGGATAGAGTAGGGTAGGTACATATATATTCTGGATTGTGTGTTTGATCAGAGACCCGCTTATAAGACTTCGTCAAGTAAGACAGACATAGAAAGAATTTGTACTGTCACAGAGAAAGGAAAGTACACCCAGGGCGAAGACGGGAATCGAACCCGCACCCGTTACAGCTGGCAGACTGCTAGCGTAAAAAATCTTCATATAAAACATAACAGTCAGATACAACGAAAATAAGGTTTACCGTAAATGCAACTTTAATTACTTTATTTAAAAATTAAACGTGTTTCTAAATTAAGTAAGAAGTCCTTTTGACATTGTTGAAGTGGCGGATATTTTAAATTTAACATCTTTAAAAACTTTGCATATTTGACTACGTTGCCTTGTACTTCACAAACACTTTACATAACACAACTACGAATTGTTGAAAGAAATATTTCCCCCACTTAACCAAAGCCTCAAAACAGGAATAAAACATAAACGCGGCGTTTTTATTTTCTAAAACATTTAATTCTTTGGAAAATACAGCCGTCATCTTATATTTTTATTTAATAAAACATTCTTCAAGAAAATTTCGCAGAGGAGCGTTATTTAATCAAATTCCACGAGTGTTTCGAAACGTTTCTCTCTAAGAAACTTTTATTATTTCATGCATCTACCAAACAGACCGAGTTTTTCATTTTCCTGGAAATTCTATTTTTGTGTCGCCAATTCGGTTACAGTTTGTTTGCAAGCAATGTTTCATAACAAATGTTATGAATTTGCATTCATATTTTATATCTCGACATTGTGTTTGCAATTCTTATTCACGCAGATTAAAGTTTGGTCTTGGAGTAGTAAAATAAATTTGTTGTGTTATTTAAGAAAACTTTTATCATTCTATGGCTGCGTTTTATATTAATGCGTGCACCCAAATTGTCAAAAGTAATTTCAGTTTAAAAGAAACATACATCAAAAATTTTAATCAAAGAGTATTGCTGAAAACGAAATAGTTGGCGGATTTTTTGCAATTGCTTCAAATTATATTTATTGTCTAGCAATAATCGAAACGTGATTTTGTAAATTAAATTGATTTTATATTCACAGGTCTGTGAATAAAATAATATATTCTTGGGTTAAATGAAAATATACAATTTTCGTAAAATTTAAAAAAAAAAGTCGTTGGTAATCAAATTATTAAATCTCTTTTTTCTCTGAAAGCGAGTTAATATTATTTTGGAAGTGCTACTTTATACTATGAACACATTTGAGATTTATTCAAATTTCAAACTCCAATTCATTCGATTTTTATCTTGTACTTATACAATTATAAGTATTCTGGGAAAGGGTTTTGTAAGTATTCTAGGAAATGGTTGATAAATGTTCATAAAAAATACAAGAGTAAACGTTAAGCTGTTATTGTCTATGGCAACAGATAATCTTGAAAAGTATTCAGGAATTTGAAACTGGGGCTATTTAATTTGTTCGAGTTTAATTAGTTTTATTTTTAAATTATTTGGTTTTACTTAGATTTATTTAGTTTTACTTAGATTAATTTAGTTTTACTTAGCTTAATTTAGTTTTACTTAGATTTATTTAGTTTTACTTAAATTAATTTAGTTTTACTTAGATTTATTTAGTTATTATTTGGTTCTAGTTTTATTTTAGTTTATGGTTAACTTAAATAACCAACTGCTCTTACGACAATAGCATTCCCAACATTAACCAAACCGAGATTATCTTAGGTGATAGTTGAAGCTTGCTTCATAAACCCAACTAACATTCTGCAGCCCTTAACGATTAATTTCCTACCTAAAGCCAGAACGGGAACATGTCCCTTTAGAAAACTAGCCCCGGTCTTTCTCTATTTATAAAACTATCTTTCTAATATACATCAAAATGAAATACATAAAACAGTAAAATACTAAAGTACAGGGTGTAGGATCGATACATATATTCCGGCTTGTGTGCTTGATAAGAGATCCGCTTATGTAAGCTTTTGTCAATTAACACAGACACAGAAAGATTTTTTACTGTCGCACAGAGAAAGGAAAGTACACCCAGGGCGAAGGTGGGAGTCGAACCCATTACACCCATTACAGCGCGCAGACTCTAGCGTTATGGTCCTAACCGCTAGGCCATCCGGGCCCCAATACTAAAGTAAATATACTCCCATTCACATGCATATGTTTTGAAATACTAAAAAAAGATTTTAAGTAAATATCCTTTCATTCCCATGAAATTTTTTGTAAAAGCAAAATCTATCTTATTAACCTCATTATCCATTCAAATCCCATTTCATTTTATATCTTATGAAACCCGAGATCATTACTTAAGTAAAGATATATGTTGATGTTCCATCATCTCAAAAGACCGGGGCTTTCTTTTATTGGAATTTCTGCCTTTCTGGAAGCAGGAAACTTGTTACTGTCAATAGAATAGCTCGTTAAGGAATAGGCAAGGATTGAAATCAATATGCGAAAATCCAATGTGTGTTTCTGGAATTTCGGTGTTTTTGTCGGATTTTGTATTTGTATCTAATGTCATGTTATTACATTTACTGGATGTATAATGTATACTGTGGCAAAAGTTGTTTTTCTTTTGTCAATTGAAGAGTACAGGGAAAGAACCGCTAGATTTATTAAGACTCTTAACGTAATTGTGTCTGCTTGGCGGATATTGGCGAAAGGAAACCGGTTTCTCTCTTTCTTCTTCGCTTAGTCCAAGCTTCGGAATCGTGCTTTGCGCGAATCTCGATAAAAAAAATGTCTTGAAACTGGTTTCCTTACTCCAGTTTGGGCGATCACTCGCTTCATCGCCAAAGAGGCCTGATGATGAAAATTTTCTGGGAAATTAAGTGGTTTTTCCCCTGTACTCTTCAATTGTAAATAGTTTTAATTCGATGAGTACATTAGTTATTACCTTGATGACAACATATTAAAGACAGGACATAAAAATTATTCAGGGAAACCATTTCATTTGAATCAAAAAGTAGGAAAATGTGTTTAAACTAAAATTAAGTTATAAAATAGCACTATAATCTAATCACATGTTTAATGCAAACTTAGTTTATTTTAGGCAAAGGTTTCAGAAATAAAGTACTTTGTGGTTTCATATCTAATTCACATAAATAAAAATTATTAACCAATATCTTGTTATGACACATGACAAATGACTGTGATTGCGCCCTCTAGAAGGAAGGGAAGGAAGCTTTATAGCCCATTACTCCGCTCGCCAGAAGAGACAGTCACAAGAGAAACACAAAGAAGGACGCCACAAACACATAGACAAATAACAACATTTATTGACAAACACAAACATCTATGCCTTTACCGGGATTCGAACCCGAGCCCAGCAGCTCCAAAGGCTAGTACACTAACCATTGCGCCAGTGGACCGGCAATATATTGTTAACTTAATTCTGGTTTTGTTTATTGGATATAAATAACATTTCTTTAAATAGAGGATATTATTTAGGTTGTTACTTAAACCAAGAGAACCCAAAATTTCGTTTAATATTGTGTCTTTTTATAAAGCATTTCAACGGAATATTTATTCAGGTTTAAAGATTGCTAAAAAAAAAAAAAAAAATGCATAAGAGTTGCTTATGAAATTGAAAAGGAAGGAGTATGTTATGATTAACTTAATAATTACGTATTTCTATCATAGACTTTCATAGAAGTTGATTTAAAGTAAAATATTTGAGTTTTTCGAACAATGTTAACCAATTTTAATTTGTTTAAAGAAATACTATTTTCATGGGCTAGAAATATTTCTTGGGGGAGATATTTATGCATTCATATCTTCTAATAATAAAAAAATAAGAATATAAGTAAATTTTCAAATGTATTCAATTGATGTTTTGAATTCATTTTCCTTTTTACTTTAGATTAATACTCTTCGCCGAAAGTAGATAAAATAAAATATAATAAGATGCAGTATTTGTCTTCGCGAGAAATTTATTCAATTCAATTCAATGCCAAGAACTTGGTTCACAATCCTTATTAATATTTAATCAGAGTATAGAAAATATTTCAATTAAATATAAAATAAAAGCTTGCAATTTTTGGTAAAATAATATTTCCTTTGTGAATGTACTTATCTGCATAATTTAGTATCGTTATAATTAAACTTTATGCATTTTTCAAAAGAAATTCTATGAAATAATCAATCACAAGTTCTCCGAAACGTCTCGTGTTCAAAAGAATTGTTTTACCTAAAGATAAAATTACGAACTGAAGTACTCTTTTTATTAAAATAACGGACTCAGATATTAATAATTTAGTGCAAGCACGTGACTGTTTTAAAAAACAGGATAACATTAGCACAAAATGGCACCGTCAAGTTTAAATACACAAGCTATGCTAAACATACAAAGATACAATTACTTATAAGAAATTCGAAGAAATAATAGTAAGGAGAGATTTATAATAATATATGCATGTAATAATAAACATTTATTAAAATATTAGTAGATTTATAATAATAATATATTTAAGGATAAAGTATGGCATTTTATTCTGCCAATATGCAACAGACAAATAAAAAAAGTAATTTTTTGCTAAACAGTGCATTAAAAAAATCTCTATCCATTAAATAAATCTTATGAAGATTAAAAAATAAATGCCATTATCATCTTTGAAGATACGTATAAGTTCCATGTTTTAAAAAAAGTTCCAATTCCAATGTTATAACATGAAAAATCTGCCCTTTCTATTCTAAGCTACAATTTTAAAAATGCAAAAAAATAAACCACTGCAATATAACCTTTTATTGCGTTTTTCAATGCATTTTTGTGTGATACGATTTTTTCTCCAACATATATTTGAAACGGCGAAATTGAACTTTAAGTAGAGACATTTAGGTGGTTACATCCATGAAAAACAAATTTCTTTCCTCAAAATTGAAATGTTTTATCTCTTATCCCTCTGGCCAATATGCGAGGGCGGTAAAATTGAAAATGCTCTTGTTGAGTTTAATGCTTGTGTGGCAGTTTTTATCACTTACATTTATTTTATTATATAAAAGAAAATCTTTCCATTTTCTGCTTCTTACCTGAAATTTGCTACTATTCTTAACTCTTTAATTTTAAACTTACAGGGGCTTTTTTTTATTTTAAGTAAGAAGTAAGAAGATCTTTGTCTTAAACTGAAGAATTCTAAATATCTCTGCCCCAAAAAATTAAAAAACTTTGAATCATTTTGGGGGGGGTAATACATATTTTTAAAAAAAATCACTGTAAAAGTATTTTTTAGTACTGTGAAATATCCTCAGTTTAAATCAAAGAGCTATATTTAAGGAACAAACAACAAAAAAAAAATTCATATTGATATCTCTTATAATTCATGAGAAAAATGACTCCCCTTAATACACAGTGGGTATTTTTTTAGCTTAATATTTTTTACAAAATTGACTGCATTTTTATAAACGCTACAGCTAAGCCACTGAGCCTCAAAAAGAACTACTTAAAGACATACATAAGGGCTTACCCAGGTAACACCCCCATATGGGCCCACGTGGTTTCCAAGTGGGCTATCTCATTTAGGGCCCGTAAAAAAACGACCCCTTTTTTTCGCTGAAACCATGTGGGCCCACATGGGTTAGCCACCTGGGCCGACGTGGTTTCCAAGTGGGCTATCTCATATGGGGCCCAGAAGGGTTAGCCCACATCGGCCTATATGGGCTGCCCGGATGGATCCAGAAGGAAACGACCCCCTTTTTTTTCGCTGAAACCACGTGGGCCCAAATGGGTTAGCCCACATCGACCGATATGGGCTTCCCAGATGGATCCAGAAAGCAACGTCTCCCCTTTTTTCGGCGAAACCATCTGGGCCCAGATGGGTTATCCCACATCGGCCGATATGGGCTACACAGATGAATCCAGAGTAAAACGACCCCCTTTTTTTCGCTGAAACCACGTGGGCCCAGATGAGTTAGCCCACATCGGGCGATATGGGCTACACAGATGGATCCAGAAAGAAACGACCCCCCTTTTTTCGGCGAAACCATAGTAGAGTGCTTTAAATATACTTAAAGCACTCTAGTAATTTACATTTTACTAACCTAAATAAACTTATGACCATCAAACTAATGATAATTTCAAAAATTTATAATGTATTCACATAAAAATCAATTATTTTGCTTCACGAGTCAAATGATAATTTCTCTACTTAGGTAGTCAAATAACTTAGGAACCAAGTTTAAATGTCACCAGTCCCTATAAAATATCTCTGTTACATTTCTTTGGTAGTCATGTAAGTCAATTACACGCTGGTATCTATAGCCAAAGTTCAACTAAATTATTGCTTTTTCATTCTCTTATATTTCACTTCTCTGAATAAACTCATCACCATCAAAACTATGACGATTTCATTAATTTATAATGTATTCACATAAAAGTTTGTTATCTTCACTGCACGAGTCAATTCACAATTCTCCTAGTTTGGTAGTCAAATAATTTACGAACCAAGTTTAAATGTCACCAGTCCCTATAAAATACCTCTGGTACATTTCTTTCAGAAGGTATGAACGTCAATTACCCGCTGATATCACTCGAGCTCAGCACATTCCATAACAACCTTCTCCTGTTCAGGAATTTAGTAAGATATTTAAAGAAATAACTTATTGGGTCTTTTCGTCTGTTCTGATTAACTAAGATGCACAGCAAGATTTAAAAAGGAAATGAAGTGATCATGTACTTGAAAGTAAATAAAATTATCACATTCTTGAAAGTAAATAAAATTATCATATTTTTAAAAGTCAATAAAGTGAATATGTGTCCTTAAAAGTAAAGTGATCGGAGTCTGGAAACTCAATTATTTGATAATGTCTCTGAAAGTAAATTATATGATAATTATTGAAAAGAAATATAGTGATCATCTTTTTGAAAATAAAGTTATCATATTCTTCAAAATGAAGTCATCGTTCTTGAAAGAAAAGTGATAATATTCTTGAAAGTAAAAAGAGGTCAGATTCTTTTGAAGGCATTGCTTTTTAATTCAGTAAAGACATCATGTTAAGTACGCAAAGCGTTGATTTTTTAGAAGGAATAAAAATAAGTATTCAGTTGCTTAAAAACTAATTCGGCGTTTGTTTTACTTATGTCCTCTCTGGCAGACTAGCAGTTTCGAGGTTTTGGAGACAGCAAGTAGAAAAAAAGACTTATTCCACATTGGGTAAAAGCCGGATTATATTAAATGTTTAAGCAAGTAAATTTAATATGTGGTCTAGTGAAAAGGCCCACATCTGAACTAGTCTAACTTATAGCAAGATCCCACTTTTCAACTTAACTTTGTAACCCACAATTTGAATAATCATTCATGTCCCAGTGTACTCATGTATATTGTATAACAAGTGAAGCTATCCAAGTGTAGAACTGTGGTAAACCATTTGTTAACCAAAAAATAGCGAACGAATTCTAATACTCAGATATGTAATAGTAATAGCTTTCTTTCAGCATAGGGCTACAAAAATGATTAAGGGTCTGTCTGGTAGTGATTATGAAAACAGATTGAGATCTTTACACATGTAGTCCCTAGACAATAGGAGAGCTAGAGGGGATTTAATTCAGTTATTCAGTTCATAAAACAAGGAGACAGGGAGGGCTTATGTTTTGCCTTAAACAGCCGAACCAAAGGACATGATCAGAAATTGAATAGATCATGCTTTAGAAGGAAGGTAAGGAAACACTATTTTTACAATAGAGTAGTCAATGAGTGGAATGCTTTACCAGATTATGTTGTGCATTCGAAGAGAGTAGAAGATATTATAAAGAATCTTGATGGTAATTAGAAACTGGTAAAGTATTACATTTATTTTGGACCAACCTTGCCACTGGCCTATTGTTGGCCGACAATTTTTGTATTTGTAACTATGTGTGAACTTCGTAATTACAATAGTTACACTACTTTAGAAAACTTGACTTGCGGCACTTCTTAAAGATTTTCTTAAATTATTGTGTTTGATAGAAAATGAGTGAAAAATGATTAAATGAGATTAAAACAAGAACCAAATACAAACGCCCTGTAAAAATAATAAACTCCGAATTCCATGGCAATTTAGCACCCCTTCCGCGCAGTAATCTCGTTTCCCTCTTGGAACATAATCCATTCCTCTGTTACGCCATCTTTAATCCCAGAGACAAAGACCAAACAAAGGAAAGGAAAACAACAACTACTACTTCTCCCGTTTCAGACGAGATTAATGAGCTAGAAAAGGGAGAGCCCCGAACATCAACTGGTAAAATATGAACCCTGCGACAATGTCCTAGTGTTCTCTTCTAGCTAGGACTAACAGGGAGTGATAAAATGCAGCCCATAAAGTCCTGTAGTGTTAAGTTGATACGTTTAATGACGGGTGGTGGGCTTCGAAGGAGTGTTTTTTTTTATTGGAAGACATTAAAGTCGTTTGGGTATTTTGAATGAGGCATGGATTATGTGTTCTGTGATGGGTTAATTCAGTGAAGGTTTGTTTGCGATGGACATTCTTAAGGGAATGAATGATGTGTCTAACTTTATATGACGCGTCACGATGTTTGGATGCATTTGGTTTTTCGAAGAACAATTTGTTCAAACTTTGCTTAGGAAGTATTTGATTTTACGTTGAAAACTTCAAACAGCCCCTAAAGTCCTGCAGAGTCAGTTGATATGTTTATTGACGGGTGGTATAATCTTCGAGAGGACTAGTCTTTAGAAGCTCTTTTTTATTGGACATTAAAGTCGTTTGGGTATTTGGAATGAGGCATGGATATCCGTCATTGAACATATCAACTGATTATGTGTTCTGTGATGGACTAATTCAGTGAAGGTTTGTTTGCGATGGATATTCTTAAGGAAATGTGATAGGTCTAACTTTAAATGAAACGTCAAGGTGTTTGGATACATTTCGTTTTTCGTGGGACAATTAGTTTAAAATTAGAAAATTAGGTATTTGATTTTAGTTAAAAACTTCAAATAGCTATTAACTATTAGAGAGTTTTAGTATTGGTAATGATTGTTCTTAATAGTTACATGTTTAAAGTTTATGTTTTTCTTTAAGTGAGATGGTTCGAGAAGTTTTATTGTTCATACAAATACTGTATTAGATGTGCAGGTGATCTTTAATACATACTTTTATAGTAAAAGCAAGTGTTTAATGCATGTAAAACGTCATAACGTTAAAATGATTTTTCTAACATTTTTGAAGGAGAATTTTCTTAAACGTTGCAAGTGGAGCAATTAAACTTTAAGTTTTAGTTAAACATAAAGTTAGTAGTTTCATCATCGATTAAGGTTACTAGTGGAAGTTCTTGTCAGTTAAAGATTATGTTTTTCTACAAATGTTGTTGTAAGAGAAAAAAAAATTAAATAAATTCAAATTAAGTTTATCCTAAATGTAACTGGTTTTTTTTTCTTTATTAATATAAATTAGATATTTTGAATAAAATATGTATTAGTGGAGGGTAATGTTTTTAAAACAGCTTGTTTCAAATGACGTAATTCCTTTAGCTTTAATTCGATCTTTTCCTTCGATCGGTGCCCTGTTCCTACGTATCATTGATTCACAATTCAAGAATTAAAGAAAAGGTATTTATAATTGTTTAGTATATCTGCTGCCACTCAAGACAGGAATCATGCTAATTTTATTTAATTTATAACTGTTTGATTTTAGCTTAACCATAATATTTAATGAAAAGCAATTTTCTACAAACTTTATATAGAGTTGTCGCTAGCTTTTCGAAGTTTTTTATTTAACAAAATAGATTCGATATTTAAAGTGATGCTAGCAGTAACATAATAATAAAAGTAATAGTTAAGTAATGACTAAATAGTTGGCAAACTATAGTTAAAGTGTCAAAATATTTGTATTAATATGTGTTTTCACAAGAACATGTGTCTACTTATAGTAAATACATGAATTTTTTTAAATAAAACTTTTGCACTCAAACCTATACAAATATATTTGAAATCATGAAAAAATCATACTATGATTGAAACGAAGAAGAACAAGTTTGGTTATAATTACGAAAGAGAATGGAAATAATTAAAAGAAAAAAAGTAAAGAAAGAAAAGAAAGTTTTAAAAAAGAAAATGGTAAAAAAATGCTTTATGTTTTGAAATTAACTTTGGGATATTTCGTGCTCTACATTAATTTAATAATAATTTTTCATGCTTTCGATAATTTTTATGCAATTCTTTATATTCAAGCATAAGTATGACACACAGCATAAAAAATATTTGTTTTATATTTTCCTCAAGCATTTTAAACGGTTGCAATTTTCTAACTTTTGCTTTTCATGTTTAGTGTAAAGGATGGTGTCAAATTTCAGGTAAGAGCTAAAAAAAATGGAAACACATTTTCTTTTACATAAGAAAAGCAATGTGGGTGATAAAACTGCTGCGCAAGCATTAAACTCAACAAGGGCATTTTCAATTTTACCCCTCTCACATATTGGCTACAGGGATAAAAGATAAAATATTCCCTTTCTGAGGAAGGAAATTCGTTTTTTCATAGATATAACCTCCTAAATGTTCCTACTTCAGTTGAATTTCATTGTATATTTCTCGAAGAAAAAACGTATTACACAAAATGTTTCTTTTTTTAATGAAATGACCTTTCATTAAAAGTTAACTGAAAAGGTTTATTTTAAAAATTCTTTTAAACTTAGTTGGAAAAAGAATGTTGTTCCATTATATAACATTGAACTTTGGCCTTTAATTCAAACATGTCTACAATTCATGCTATAGCATTTATTTTTATTCTAACTTGAATTATTTAATATTATTCAGATTTTAATTATGTATTGTTTGACAAAAAAAATCTACTTTTTTATTAATGTGTCTCATTTTTTTAAAGTAAAGACATTTATTTCAAGCAGAACTATAAAACGCCTTTTTGCATAATTAAGATAGTCGTTATTGTGCATTCAAAATTAAAGGTTTAACTTTTGTGTCAATAGTATCCGACACATTTTTATATAAACAAATCACTAATGAATTTTATTTATTTTATTAATGTATAACAGTATGCAATTTTATCCAAAATGAACATTTTTAACTCAAAATTTTTTGCAAGATATAAAATCTATTATTATTATTATTACATTAATTTTTCTATGTATAAAAAAGTGAGCAAAAAATTTAATTATACGGGCATTAAATCATGCAAAGATATGCATTCATAAAGAGAATATTAGTTTATTTAGTATCATAGGTTTTTTTGTATGAGATGTTATTGAATAATAAATATTTTTTTTATCCTGCTTAAATATGAAAAGAGATTTAAAACCAGTGTTTCTTCAACATATTTCTTGGAAAGACATTTTCATTATCAAAATTGTTTAAATTTTTTCTTTAATCAGCCTCGAATATGAACCAGGGGTAAAATTGAAAAGAAATAGAGAATATCAATTCAATAAATCGAAAATTTACTTATATAAAAGTGAATTGTGTATATAATATAATAAAAATTGAATATATAATTACATTTTAATTTTTTCTCAATGAATACACTCTTAAAAATGTGCTTGCCGTTTCCAATTAGTGGAAATTCCGCCTTGCCGTTATATGTAAAAAAAATACACAAGAAAAAAGTTAGTATAAGGGTTTTATGCTTAGGCCAAAGTTACCCCGTTCGAGACAAAAGCCTAAAATAACGTGTTTTATCAAGAACATAAAATGTTTACAGTGTCCTTAAAACACAAATGTTTAATTTAAAATCTATTCGTAGAGTAGCCGCCCAGGTGGCACACTCGTAAGGATTCTAGTCTTTGGAGCTGCTGGGGTCGGGCTCGAATCCCGGTCAAGCATAGATTTTTGTGACTGTCAATAAATGTTATTATTTTTCTATGTGTTTGTGTCGTCTCTTTCTTTGTGTGTCTCTTGTGCTTGTGTCATTTCTGGGGCTTAGTTCAATAGACTTAAAAGTCGCAGTTCTTGGCGATCTTGCCACCCACCAAGAAAGTCATAAGACATTCGTAGAGTAAGTAAAAAAATTGTCATACCTTACGCTCTTTTTCAAAATTTTATCATGAAATACTCTTTTTTTTAATAAACAAATATCTAGCATTTTTTTTTATTGCTGAAGCATTCGCAAGCATAATAAATTTTCTTGCAAAATATTAATGACTTGAAATAATAATGATTCATGAAGAATATATTGAAACACTACCTTTTCAAAATCACCGAAAATAATTTAGAGTTCGCATTTTGGTTCTAGCACTTGCTTAATGCCTGAATAAAGCTTTTATTTAAAGTGGAATAATTTATTTTTTTAGTTAGTTATCAGTGTTATGCAATTCAATAAAATTAGTTAGCTGTTGTGAATCCAACAAAAGCCTTGAAATAGCTCAGATTTTTTTTCGTTTAGGTTCATTATACTAAATCACAGGTTAAATCAATTTATATATTTTACAATACTGTTATGATAAAAAATTCTGGAAATATTTAGCATTCTTCAAGCTAGTCCTTAAATTATATTATTATTAAAGTGTTATTTTAGTGTTATTTAGAATTAGTTCATCGGTTTTTAATTAAATTTAAATGTCCTGGAAAATCGTGGATTGATGGTTTCTGCCAATTTCTAAACATGCTTTAAACGTAATTGGCACTCAGAAGCGTGAAAACGTGCGTAGTTATCGATATGCGAGGGACTAAATTGCTAAAGTTTAGCACGCGCGTTACAGTAATTAGTTTCGATTCAACGGATAAAATTTAAATTAGCACGCTTTCAAAGTTGGAAGTTTAAGGTGTGTTGCGTATAACGCACCCTTTAATTTTAAAATGTTAAGTGGAATAAATCTTAGTCTGGTTACTGAAGTCTCTATAAAGAATTGAGATTTTAAAGTTCTTAACATTTATTACATTAAAATTAGCAATATAAATTCAAGTCTTTAAATATAAAGTCTTTTAATATCAAATATTTAATACTTATTACACTCTTAAAACGAACGAGCGATTTTAACTCAGTCTGAGTAAATTTTCACTCCTCCAGTTTAGAAAATGCACTTCTCCTAGAGGAGTGTATCCTTTGTTTGTTGAACCTCTGACAGAATCACTCCAAACGAGTGATTTTAACTCAGTCTATGTTAATATTCGCTCCTTTCCAGTGTCGAAAATATACTTCTCCTACTGGAGTGGATTTCACTCTTTTGTTTTAAGAGTGCACATTTTATAAAGTGTAAATCCTAATTACAATATCTAATATATATTGAGTACTAAAATACAAAAATGTATTTTAACTAAATTACAAAGCTTATAAATTAAATATTTTAATGCTAAATTTAAATTACAATACATTTAACGTTCAAATACTAAAACATTAGTGAATAAATATTTTACACGATGGCTAAAAAGCCCATTAAAATATACAATATATACTGGATGGAATACTCAGTGTTACGAAACACACCAATGCCAGATACCTGGAGACAACTATTTGGCTTCTTCACGAACTTTAGCACTTGTGTTTTACGAGGAAAACCATTCGCTTAGACAATCAATAAGACGTATATTGTAAACTAATCAAAGAAGCGATATCCCCGCGTTGCTCCAAAACACGTACATTCTTACTTGTATCTAAAATACATCTCTTAAAAGCTTTGTAAATAAACAATTCTAATCACTATCGGCTTTCTGCTTAATCTTTTACGTTATCACAATGTCCCTGGGGTTAAGTTGCAAAATGACGTGGAGATATCAAAGGAGTTACGTAGTCTGACATTCATAAACATGGGTTACATATCCGTTTTCTACATGCGACGCGTGTGGTTTATCTGTAACTTAATTTAGCTCATTGAGAAACGGAAAGCGATAAAATTAATTCAAAGACATTTTGAACCAATAAATCAGTGTTAAAAGATACAATCTCTCTTCCTTTATTAGTAAAGGTAATACACAATTTTTGAAATGATATTTTATTTTATTGAAATTCACATTAAGTGGTAATGTAGGCTAAATTGAGAAGATTTTCAGCAATGAAAAATGAAAAAATAAATTCTAAAATAACTAAAACAGCCTTCTTTCCTGTTACTTTAATAGTCACTTAAATTCTTATAGATAAACTAGTAAGATTGTAACAGTAACTTTCACCTTAAGCCACTTTCTCAGAAGTTTAATACAATTTTGGAGAAAAAAATCGTCCAACACAGCATTGTAGAATGTAGTTTTAACTTTTAAAAGCAAAAATTGGCTATTTTTAATAATTTTCTTTAGGAAATTCAAGTAATATTGTTTACAATTCAAAGAATTAGACTAATTAGAGGAATTTGATTGCAGCTGCTGTTGTAAACACAATTCTCAGCACTATTGCTGTATTTTCTCGGTTTGCGCACGCTCACCCACCATGAACAGCCTGCCCCTGGCTAGTACTCTTCGTTTCAACCAATAGGCGATTCAAACTGGATCGAGGCTGAAGAACATGAGCTTGAAATCGACAGCACATCTGAAGAGTGCACGGGAAAACCGATTGATTTTGTAGAGAAGTTTCCAGGCCACTTTGGCGATGATAGCGAGGGATCGCCTAAACTTGTGTGAGGAAACCAGTTCCTATCACAGAGATCATAGTTAAAGTAATGGAGTGGTAGATCACGTGATATCCGATGCTAACGACGGGACGCAAAAGGAGCTCCCAGAAGAGCCCCAATGAAGTCAGTGTTGCCACTCTTATACTGTAACTACTATCTCTGTAGTTCCTAGCTACCAAGATTCAGGCGATTGACGATCCCGACGCTTGGAGCAGCGAAGAAGAAATAGAGAAACCGGTTTTCTGCCGACAATGTTCGCCAAGCAGACAATTGCGGGCGTCGGCCTAAAAAATCAGTTGGTTCTTCCCGTGTACTATTCATCTGTATTTGTTTGGATACAGCTTCTAGGCTTGTAAACGTGACTGTTTTTTTTTACAATGCAATGGTATGTACTAAACCAATGACAAATAAAAAAGGAATCTTTTCTTAACTGAAAAGCAGTAAAAGAATACTACTTTGCCTGATGCATGCAAGCCCATTGACTGGGCATAAAGTGATCAGAACCCAATCTGGCAGAGCGAAGGCAATGAAATGGGGGAGGACCTAAAAGAAAACATCTTTCGAAACAGCTCATCAAGGACCAAGAAAAACCTTCTTCCGTTGCATTTCCATCTTATTTTCCCCGCGCAAAAGCATAAAAGGAACAAATAGCACAGAACGACTGTTTCTTTTCTGGAATTGACGAACAAAAGAAGCTCTCTGCTTCGGGGGGTTAGGTGCTAAAATCTCATCAAACGAGATTAAACGATGCGAGCGGAAAAGAAATCTTGAATTCCTAAAACGCGATAAGGAACATTTTTGTTTTTTTGATCGGAATTTATCGAGGGTAAACACCTTGGAGGTGAGAATTCCTTGATTTTGAGGGGGAAATGGGTTACATTGCGAAATGCATTGATTGTTTTAAAAATATGTTGATGGAAACCTACAGAGATTGATTTAACATTAATGCCATGAGATTTTTTTATTTGTTTATGTCGTTTTGTGTTACAAAAATTGTTCTAAGTGAACTATTATTTTCTGTTCCGCAAACCAAATAGTAAATACAGCTATTGTGTCATGGATGAATATGAATTGAAGGCAAATGATTAGATTTGAGGTCTGTTTCTGCAAATCTTTTTATTTTCCAAAGTATATCTTTGATGAGTCGGTATACAGTAAAATGCCGAAAATAATACAGCTACCAGTGTTTAGCAAAATGTACAACCAACCAAGCAATGTTGTTTGGCTTATATACTACAATATTTGTTGTAATCAAGATGACTGGTAATAGTGTATTACTAAATCTGAACCATCTAGAGTGGATATTTTTTTTATAATGGGGCTGCAATATTGGCAGTCAAGCCTTTGCAGACTCGGCATATTCCCCAGAACTGAGAGACATTCTTTTGTGGCACCAGCTAGGCGGCTCTCGCTGCAAATTTTGACGCCCAGATTACAATGAATCTGAGCTCTCTGTGGAATCCAGAGTGGATGTTATTTAAGGTTGCGTGTACGGCGGACTGTTGCACTGGTGAGTCCTTTCGGCGTTATTAAAATATGAAAGTAGTGTTGATACAAACCTATAAAGTTCTATTGAAGTGTAACTGGAATGTTTTCGAAATTTATACTTATTTTTTTTAAGCTTTGCAACATAATAAATCTCTCTCTCGACACGGGACATAATCATAACTACACTTTAGTGAATGTGAGTTTTGTAGTAGCGCCCTAATTTAGAATTATAAATAGTATTATAGTATATTAGTATTATAGTATTAATTTTAGTATTATAGCAAATATAAGGACATGACTCCTCCTTTTGGAAACTTTGAGACAAGAATCAGTGATAATCGTAAATGTTGACATATCTGTAAAACGAATTATAATGTAGTTGCGTTGCAATCAAACATACTTATACTTTAAAGGATCAATTTACAAAATATTTCCTGACACTATATGTAAAATATGTAATACATCCGAAAATGAAACCTGGAAACACATAATTTTAACTTGTCCTGTTTATGAATCCTTCAGAAGCAAATACTTTATTAATTCTAACAATCTTTCAGTATTTTTAAAATTTCATAACAAAAACTATTATAATATTTATAACTACTTAATATCAGTTTTAAAATTTAGACAATATGTATTAAGTTTCGATGATACTGACAATTAGTTTACTTTCCTTGTGTCTCTTTGTATGTATTTAAGTGTTTGTTTGTATTTCATTTGTTTGTTTTTTATAGGTATCCTTGCAATAGATTTATGTTAATATTATGAAACATTTTATTGTAATAACCATTGCCAACCATTGTAAACGGGCTTAGGCTCATTGCAATAAATTTATTATCTATCTATCTATCTATCTATCAGTGATAATCGTACAAAACTTCTTCTACCCTCCACGGTAAACACAATCCCTGCGTTGCCATACCTGCAATATATATATTTTTAATCTGCAAATGAAAATGGCGTGCTTTCATTCGCAAATTTCTTGCTACAATTTTTTTTACAAGATTTTTTATTTTCAAGATGGTGGCACGTAACCTCTCGCACAAAGCGTAATTTCTTTTGAAGACTTAGGTGAAGTTTTTATGGGAATTTTATCGCCTGTTTGAGGAAAAAAACTCGTTAAAATATATTACTTCCGAAAGACAGATTTTTTAAGAGTGTCATTTTTTAAGGTCTTCAATTTCTAACGCGTTATTAAGCGAGATATGTTGTCGGTGAGGTTATGTAACAAAGTTTGTGGAGTGTAATTATTTTTTAGCTAAGGGTTTATGTAATGGTTAAAAAGAATGTTTTAAAATAGACACTTTATTAGCAGATATTATGTGACCATTTTTTTTTATTTTGCTTTTATTTAAACTAAACTTTTCACAGCTCCTTAATTATTCAAGAAAGGTTATGAAACGTATTTTATGTAAACGATACAGAAAAAAATTCTTAAAACCAATCGAAAAATACTTTAAAAAGCTTTGGTTAGTAGAATATTTGATTTTCGGAAACCCACAAAACATTTTCTGACTTCTTTTTTTTATAAATTTACTGCTCAGTATTTTTGAAAGATTCCTGCGCGAATGCACCTTTTACACACTCCAAAAGGCTGTTCTGTTTATAATTGATTTTATAAATTGAAATATAATACATTTGGTCATTCCAAAAGAAATGACTCAACTGAGTTTTTTTTAATTGTTACAGTTTCATCTATCCCCAAAAAGGATACTCTACTCATAACAATATGAATGATAATCATAGTGCTTATCTATATAATTAACATAACTCCCTCCTTTATTTAATGTCAAAGAAATGAAATTAATAGTTACATCTGTCCTTAAACTTAGTAACACACACAAGAACATCAACGGTAATCTAAGTTACATTTTATGTCTTATCAGGCGCGGATCCAGAGTTCCTCCATAGGGGGGGTAATCCAGATTTTTTTTAAAAAAGAATAAAACAATGATTTTTAGTTATTCTTAATTTTTAATAAATAATTTTTAATCATTCATAATTTTAATTAAATAATTAATAGTTGCAACTATTTTCAAATACTTGTTTAAAACCATTGTTTTTAAAGACATCTTGCTTTTATAGATGATTTGGTATGAAAACAAATAAAAAAACTGTATAAAATGTTTTAATAATTTAATAAAGTGTTAAAGCCCCTAAAGAAAGTAGATGATGGTGTTTATGACGGACAAGATAACTCAACACGATCTTAACGGATTCTAATGAAATTTGGAATGTCTCTCTCTGTAGTATTAGCTTCTATTTGAACCTCAAAAATACCAAAACATTTTTTTAAAAACACCTTTTTTTACCCAAAATCCATATACGAAAAGGGTAGAAATATAAACTTCTTGTTTATAAAGGGTTCCAATTAACGATTTTTTTATTATTTTTATAGATTTTTATTGGGTTAAATACGTTTTACAAACACATACAAATCAAAAATTTTGATTTCCAATCACTGTAGTGTAGGAGAAGCTAAAAATCCCGCCGGTTGGTGCTTTTGCCGCGAGGGGTTCTCAGGAGATTAGTTACAACAGCTGCCATTTAAAAAAAAATTGGATTCTTGTATTTTAATAATGAATAAACAAACAAATTTCAAAACGATTAATTTGGTCCTTCCTTTTTAACAATCCTCTGAAACACTGTCAATATTCAGGTGGTTACACGTTTCGCCCCCCTTAAAAACAGTAAGAAAATCTTGTATTTAGCAGCGGTTCTAAATAACAATGTAAATTTACTCAATTCTTAAAAACTTCTCTATTCCATATAAATTAAGGGGCCATAGGAGTCTTAAAAATGTGCAAAGAAGGTACTACAAAGCATAGTTTGATCTTTCATGACATTTTTTTTAACTACTCAATATATAAGTATAATTTTTTTATATGTAATTCTACAAGATTTATATATTATAAAACAAATTTTAAAAGTTATGAAACTTTAGCCAAAACTAAAATAAATGGTATTAAACATAAAGCTATTTGAACACATTGTGATTAGGCTTGCGCGGCAAATTTTGAGGTTAAAATTGAAAAAATGACCAAGAAAATGACTTTATATTGTACAAATATGTACAAACAAAGACTTATACCTAAATTCTCAGCTCAATTTTAATTAGAAATTATTTTAAGAACTGAGTAGTTAAAAAATTACATG
This sequence comes from Hylyphantes graminicola, assembly GCA_023701765.1. Classification (NCBI taxonomy): domain Eukaryota; kingdom Metazoa; phylum Arthropoda; class Arachnida; order Araneae; family Linyphiidae; genus Hylyphantes; species Hylyphantes graminicola. Next base: position 44,194,964 of record CM043118.1, on the reverse strand, counting down.
AAAGATCAAACTATGCTTTGTAGTACCTTCTTTGCACATTTTTAAGACTCCAATGACCCCTTAAAATAAAACTACTAAATGTCAACTTAACTTTTCAATATGGCATTTAAAATTCTAGGTATTTATCTTAGATTTTATACACATGTTTTTTTTTCTTCTCTTTCTCTTTTAAAAATACCATTAGTCATTACCCCTATATTCTTTAACCAAATTGTTTTGAGACTCCGATGGCCCGACTTTGCGTTAGTTCCGGAGAAAATGGAATTTTATAGATAATTACTAATTCAATCACTGAAGACGACAAATTTTGATAGTGTATCTTAAAAATAGGTTTGAATAAAAGTGACAGATAAAGTTAAGATCTTAGGGGGGGTAATTACCCCATTTACCCCCCGCTGGATCCGCCACTGTGTCTTATCAACTTTCGGCTTCATTGAACTAGTGTCAAAGAAATGTTCCCTAACATTTATTTCATATTCTCTTTTAAACAGAAGTGTCTGAAGGAAGAACAAAAGATCTTTGTAATCTTTAAATAAAATGACTCTCGTCTCACCAAAACTGTTTATTTACCAATCCCCACAAATCACACAATCCTCCATTATTCTTTGGCGCATTTTTCAAGACAAAGGCAACGATTGATGATCTCCAACTTCTTCCGAAATATCACCGAATCGCGTGGCTTGCTTTGCAGCGGGAAAAATATGCCGATCCTAAACTAGGGATGCTGTGAAAATGTTAAGACTGATCAGATTTGTATCCAAAGGTAACTTGTTTAAGACTAGATAAAGTTAATGTGTTTTTTTTTCTTATATGTGTAGAATTCTTTTTTCTTCAACCATGGTGTATCATGCAAGAATTAAAAATAAAAATTCGAAAATATAACAATAATTATGAAAATAATTGTTTGAAATTAAGTTTAAAAAAATTAATGCATACAATTGCCACTCTCGCCTGAAAATTGTAGGAGATAAAAATAAAATTACAAAATAAAATAGTCCAACAAAATAAAGTAGTCCGGCATGTCTTATAAGTCTATATAGTTTCCGATTTCCGAATAGACAATTTCAATGCATTATTCTAAAATCCTCGACAGTTAGTTTAATTAGCAAATTATAATTAAGCTGTTTGGGCATCGGTTTATATTTGAAAAGCTTGAACATTCTAGTTTACAATAAAAAAAGTTAGTATTACGAAAAAATGTAAGCTGAAGTTTTCATTAGGCGCGTTTACATGAGCCATCGAATCCATGGAATGAAAAGCAAACTCCGCAATTTTTCCCTCTTGGGGATTTTCGCCCAGTCAGAACCAGAATTACAGGGTTCATATGATCATAAGGGGGTTAAACGTCAAACACTCCAATGAAGGAGGGTTTGACGTTTCATTCCAGGGATTCATTTGGGTTAGATATCGCGCTCGACCACTTTTCCCCCTAATGGAGAGTTTGGTCTACAAAGGTCCACGTAAAATGTGTACCTCTGGAGCGAAGAGTACAAAGCTAATCTGTTCGCTTCTTGTGATCCTTAGCTGGGCTTGGCCAATAAGCACTCTTCAACGGTGCGTGTAGAATTTTTCCTACTGAATGGCGTTCGTCAAATGCCAAGATCATTAATTCCGAAAAAAGCGGCAGCAACGTGACAACTCCACTCGTGATGCCGCCGTTTAAAATCGAAGAGGAGGAGTGTTAAAAATGTATCCAAAGAGAGACTTGGAAAAAACTGCGAAAGATTAATCGGAATTCAAATATGGAACGATATTTTTGTAGAATAGCGGGAAAAATGTTTCATATGCAAGCAGTGGAAAGTGTGAAAGATCTTTGGTGTGGTTATTGTTCAAAAAGCTATGAATAATGAATGGTAACATCAGTAATAGGCTGAGTTGGCTTGAAAAAGATGAAACTAGAAGATTTTTGAGTTTCATTTTTTTTTTGTTTTGGTAAAAAAAATACTAATATTTTAAACCACAAACCCAACTGAAGGCAGTTTAAAATTCGTACTTTTTCTATTATGATTTTCCACCATACATAGTTCAACAGCTAAGCGAATTCCAATAATATCTGCACCAAATTTTTACTTTTGATTAAAGATACGTAATGTCTATTGAGCTACTTTAATCTAAAAGACAGAGTTCCTTTTTTCTCTCTCCACAATTGGGTGATAAAATCATCTTTTACAAAGAATGCATTTCGATCAAAATTTTACGATGATGACTTCCAAGTGAAATTAGGGAAGGGGAACCCTTTTTATGAAAATATTATGAACTGCTTACTATGAACTGCGATTTCATTGGCTGGTCTGTTTTCTTTGGCAATGTGTTGAAACAAGCCCATTACCACTCGATGAGATATTTGATGCGCTAGAATTCGGTTAAAGATTGAAAAACATGAATTTATTCCGGATGTTTAAAAAAAACTATGTCACTTGTAGCAAATTTTTTTTTTAATGTTTATATCAGTAGCTATTTTCGTTTTTCAACAATACCCTTTAAACCTATAAAGTTCCACTACAGTTCACCTTGCAAACGCACGATTTTGTAAAAAACCTTATCATGCCGTACGACAGGTACTAGGAACTGGTGTACCAAATTTGCAGTCAATATATATTTTAGTTCGAACTGTAGAATGGTTTTATCAGATTTATGAGACAGACAGGATGATAAACAGATAGAATGACAGACAGACCAATGCTTCAAAACTACCTTTTATGAGATTGAAACCTACTAACTTCAGGATATACAAAACCCCACTTGAAATCTTCTTTATGAAAATATACTTGTGTTGCAAAAATGTCTTGTTTTTTTTTCGATGCTAATTTTCCTTCCTTACAATGGGTTGATGGGCTTCACATCGTAGATGGCAACAGTTCCAACGGTTTGTTGTCATTTATTGCTTGGAATTACTTATGTTTTGGTATTCGAAAATGAGTTTTCTAAGAATACTTAACGTATTATTTTTTTTACATGCCAACTTCTTGCTGGGCTGCTGGTTGTTCAAACATTTTTTTAAAAAAAATCTAGTATATAGAAAGTTCTTTTCATCTATATCGGTCAGTTTAAGAGTGAAACCGAAACAACCAATGAAGTCACAGTACATGAAACCACCGAAACAACCAATGAAATCCAATCCAGTATTATAAAAATTAAAACAAGAGCGTTACTTCATCTGAAACATTCTCACTATTATTTGAAATAATGTTTTTTTTACAAAATCATCGAATGTCAATTATGACATTGTCATTCTAACACAGCTGTGAATTCCCTATGAGGACATAGCAGATAAAAAGAGTGATGAGCAATTTTTGTCGATGGCAGCAAAAAAAAACTCAACAAAAAAAATCGAATTTAAAAATCGTTAATGTCACATCATATTTACGGATATAGCGCATCTTTGAAAGATAAGCTTTGAATAATTTTTGTATCACAGCGTTTAGAACTTTTTTTTTTTTGTCTGTGAGGATTATTTGCATTTTTATGGGGTATTTTATCTTTGGGGCATCTTGATTGAATAAATAAGACAACGTAATTTTTAAAATTGCTTTTCTTGAAAACAAATATGACATTATCCTCGTACGGTTAAGCGTTTTCCATAAATAATACTGCATATTAGGTGCGCTTACATGAGCCATCGAATCCATGGAATGCCAAAATCCCTATTGGAGGAAAAAGAGGTCGAGGAGGATTTCTAATACAAATGAGTCTGTGGCCGAATTCATGGTATGAAACATCATACACTCTTAAAACAAACACTCCTAATTTAACTCAGTCTGAGTGGATTTCACTCCTCCAGACTGGAAAATGCACTTCTCCTTTTGGAGTGGATCCTTTGTGTGTTAAACCTCCGACAGGATCACTCCAAACGAGTGATTTTAACTCAGTCTGAGTAAATATGCATGCCTTTAGGGTGTCGAAAATGCACTTCTCCAACTGGAGTGGATTCCACTCTTTTGTTTTAAGAGTGTACCCTCCTTCTTTGGTTGCTTTGCGAAACCCCCCAATGAACCCTACGATTCCGGTTCTGTCTGGGAGAAAATCCCCAAGAGGGAAAAATTGCTGAGTTTGCTCTTCAATCCATGGATTCGATGGCTCGTGTAAAAGCTCCTATAGTTAGAGTATAATGGGCATGCTTCATGCCTTGAGTGGCATCCGTTTAAGTTCTATTGTTTCATTTTTGGTCCTGCTGGAATCACATTTTGTGATGTTCCCGAAAGTGAGTTATGTACAAACTTTTTGTTCAGTAATTGAAGCTTTAACCGAAGTATTCCAACGACATTGAATTTTTCTTATGCTTTGAATAGATCAAATTGATTAGAATTAAATTCTATAAAGTTCAATGAATGGCATTAATCATTACAATTAACAAGTTGATCGTAAATAAAAATATCTCTAAAATGAAACACAGAAGACAAAAATTCAGAGCGTTGAGAGTGAAACAAAAAAAAAAACACACAATGTAATTTCAATGTAAAGCCATGAATGAAAACTGGAAAGATTTTCGTCTTGCAAACAAAGCCAATTAATCAGTACGTGATATAATTTGAATTTAATAAAGATGTGTCAATACACGAGTCGAAAAAACTTTATAAGAAAGACAATGCACAAATTTGTGTCTGCAGTTAATTGTTTATCCAATATAGAACAAGCGCGTTTCTTAAAATCGAATAATTACTAAAAATTACAGCAGACATAAAAAAAAATATTAAAACTATTTACTCTCGCATCACAATATATTTCACAAATGATATAACGACGCAAAAAAAACCCCAGTTTTTTAAGGAAATCCATTTATTTTGCCTTCCCGTTAGCTTGTCAGCTGACCATTCATGCCAACGTTCTCTGCACGACGCCAAATACCACCAGCTGTGAAGTAATTGGAATATCGACTTCCAATCAAAATAATAAGAAGAAAAAACTTCTTAGACCAATAAACAGGGACCAAATGACAACAAGAAGTTGTGGGGAGTCAACAAGAGAAAAAAAACTAATAAATTGGCTGGAGTAAGAAGATGAATTGCCATATACGCCATTTCCTTGCACAAATAATCAAAAGTTCTATTGGCGTAGTCGGTGGCGAGAAGATCGGGATCATACCGTAAAAAATGGGTACAGCTAGGATAAAATGGCCGGTAGGCCCATTCTGGCGAGACTTTTGGAGAGCTTGAAAATGGAACTTGGGGTTGTTATATACCTATAGAGTTGTATCAAATATGAAGTGTGTTTACCACATTTGGTTTTTTTTTTGTGCTTGGCAACGTAAAGCAAATCACAGCATTGTGTCCGTTATATCATAGTTGTACCAAAAATATCATTCGCAATGGTTTGAAATAGTCTTGTTTCAACACTTTGTCAAAGAAAACAATTGGCCAATGAAATCGCAGTATGGAGAGCGTGACATCATAAGAACTATTCCAATTGTATTTTTTGTCGTATTTTTTAAATTGAGATTTAAATAACGTCGCACAGGAACTACATAAGCCAACCACAATTAAAGCCAGAGGAAACAACTACACCGGCGCATTTGAAATTTAAAATGATTAAAAAAAAAGCATAGACTGAGATAGAAGATAAATGATGATTTTTAGCATTTATTCCGAGACAGATATTGCAAAAAAAATTGTTTTTTGCTTTCTTGAATAGCTCGATTGGTCTTCCTAAAAATGAATTTTTTAATGCAATAATTAAAAAAAAGTAAGTACAGCACCAATAATTATGACAGTAGAAACAAATTTATAATTTTTAAATTTTCTATTCCGTTATTTATGGTGCAATGTAAACTGCAAAATCTCTTGACGGCAAACACAAACGCGAAAATCCATGGCGACCTCAATCAGCCACAAATCACGCCAAGAAAAACAACAATATCGCCAAAATGCGCCATTTTGAATTAGTGTAGGGAAAGACCAAGTTAATAAATAGGATGTTGTGGGGGAAAGGATGAGGGGATTGTATGATAAATGATGGTGGTTGTTCATCTTTCTCCGTATGTGTTAGGTGTTGCGGAGAATACGGAAAAGTGAAAGGATCGTTTAAGATGTTCTTTATTTGGTTTGGAACATTCGGTTAACCCATTTGTCTTCGAAATAAAAAATTTGGATCGATTTTGCGTAATTTCTTTGTTTTCGTATCTTAGAGACCCCAAAACGCTAGCTGACCTTAAATGTTATGATAATATTAATGATTAATTTTGTATTGAATAGTAGTGCATGAATAAAATATTTGAAAAGAAAAGATAAATAAACAAATTTATGGATAAGATAAACAAATTGATAGATAACTTAAAACATTAGATCTAATATAAATAAATTTTCTGCAAGGATCTTGTTCTGTATATGGGGTTGAGGAGAACAGTCGGTTAGGCACTCTCCTAGTATACGAAAGGTCCCAGGTTCGGGTCTGGGGCATCGCCAAAATAACTGCCGACCTATAAACGGCCAGTGCAGCCAAAATTGTCCGACGAAGAATATCCCGTGTGGAAGGAGTGCACCTTAAATATCCTTCAAAGTCCTAACGCTGCGTACAATGTCGCCGTTAACGGTTGCGTTGGGTGCCTATTCAGGTGTCGGCTCGTCACTTGACTGTGTATCTAAAATACGACGCTCGTCGTCAATAGTAGCTCTAGTGTAGCTCTAGCGACGATAATTCAAACCTAACCTAACCCTAACCTGTTCTTAAATCTCATAATAAGACTGAACTAATGTACAGGGTGGTTATAAAATAACGCTCGCTATTCGGAGTGGAATGTAGCCTTAATGAATAATCCAAATGCAAAAAACTTTGAAACTATTCAATAATTTTATAACTTAGTCAAGTGACTAGCCAACACATGAGTAGACACCCAATGCAACTTTAAAGGCTGGTAATTACCCCCATATCCCGTCATCCTTCGATCGGGCTTGCTAATGGTAATGTCTATGGGGAAAAAAAGGTTTTTATGTTAATAAAAGAATAAAATAGGAATATTTTGATGTAGTTTTTTTTAATTAATAAAACTCTAATAAAACTGTGCTTTTAGAGGTTATTTTTTAAAAGCACAATTTTATTGGAGTTTTGTGAATTTAAAAAAATCTACATCAAAATATTAATATAATTCCATTGCTTTTATTGGAATAAGAACAATTTTTTCCCTACAGACTTACCATTAACGCGCCCGTTCGAAGGATAACGTGGTATGGGGGTGATGAGCAGCCTTAATGGTGAAATCGTAAGTGGCGTCTGGACTTTGTCGGACACTTTTAGATGCAAGAGCCGTTTATAGGTCTTTAGTTATTTTGGCGATACTTGGACCCAAACCTTGGACCTACATCATGCAAGGGGAATGAATGGCTTTACAGACTGGGATCCACAACTCTATATGTTGTATGAAATATATGGAGTGGAATGTTACAACATTTGGGAATTTTCGCTGCGCAAATCGCCAAATAGAAACCTGACTTCAATATCCCCCCCCCCCAAAAAAAAAAATAGAAACTTTGTAAAAGTAAACAAGTGCCAATCTAAAAAAAAAAACTCAATGCATTTATTTCACAACAAGTTGGTTTGTTACAGAATCTGTCACTTACACCGCTTCCACACAACATTTTACGCTCAACAGGAAACACCCTAACAGCTCAGAAAGAAATTCGCCAAGCAGGGCCTTTGGCTAGCTCTAATTCAAGCTTTAAAAAGCAAAAATTAATAATTTTCTTTAATATTCTTTTTTATAATTGCGTGAAAAAAAGCCGACTTTTACATTATAATTTCAATATCAGACGCGTGCACAAAGCTGGACTTTTTGAAACAGTGAAAAAAAGTACCTTTTTTCACCCAAAAGCAGTGAAAAAAAGACTTTGTCGCACTCTTTTTATAAGATGCCAACATTTCAAGTAAAATTTCGATTTGATAATACTCATAAAATCCAAAGATTTATCAATCTGCTGTATTTAAAAATATTATGCGCGTGAATTATTTTTGAATCAATGAATTTTTTTTTCTCGCGATGGGAATATTTCTTAAGTCACGCCCTTCGAACTGCGAGTTCATTGGTTGCTTTCTTTGACAAAATGTTGAAACACGCTTATTGGTTTTTTATAGCGTCACGCGCTCCGAACTGCGAGATCATTGGTTGTTTTCCTTGACATCTCTTAGTCTATTTTAGTCTAATTAGCACGTGAATTATTTTTGAACCAATGAGATTTGATTTTTTCCATGCAATTATAAAAAATAGTGTATGCAACACGTGCGAAAAGTAAACTTTTTAAAACACGTGTCTTTATTTCACTCGCTCGTACCTCGCTCGTGAAATAAAATCCACTAGTTTTAAAAAGTGATACTTTTCACACTTGTTGCATAAATAACTATTGCAGATTTGATAATTAATCTTTATTGTTTGCTGATTTTTTTTAACTTCGAAAAATAATGTTGAATTTTTGTTTGATAAATATCTTTTTGCAGTCACAAGTTTACATTTCCTAAGCTGCCTTTTTAACCCTAAGTTTCTAATAACAAGTTTTAAAAAGGTTAATTTAGTGAAACCAAAAAATTTGTTTTATTTTAAAATATCCCTTCTTAAATAAGTAGAAGAGAATTAAAAAGACATTTTATTGAAAGCCTCTTCAAACACACTTTTAAACATTTCAAATTTCCATCATACCATAATTTTTAGAAAAGGTTATTACATACTATCTTTGATACAAATATACACATTAATATTAAGCATATAAATTTATGTTTGCTAATTTAATATTATGCATGTGTAATGTAACTATTTGACTAATAACTATGAATTTGCACTAAAAGCATAGTTCTGCCATATTCTGGTTAGTCAAACTAAAAAACTTTAAATCTTATGTTTTGGAAACATTGAAATTTAAGGATCAAAAAACAAATTATAACTATGCATGCATTAATAAAATTATAGACACCTTAGATGATTTCAATAACATGCAGATGACAAGTAAATAATAAGCATAAACACATTCAAAGTCACTTAACCAAAACCAAGTCGATACTTGATCAATTACATAAAATTTCCATTTAAAAACAGTGAAAATATCTCAATTTTTCAGAATATATGCATTATTTATTGGAAACTTAATTGGTTCTTTGCTTTGACACAAGGCGATTTCGTCTTGGCAATCGACGCAAACAACATTCGGCTGTTCAAGCACATTCTGTTCAGTTGCTCAACGGCCCGAATAGCACTTTCGGAACTTTTAAAACTGACGAATCCATAACCTTTGGACTCATTGTGATCATCGGCGACGATCTTGGCGCTAGTAATATCTCCGAAACAGGCACACAGCTTCTCGAACTCTTCGCTGGTCACGGACGGCTCCAAATTCTTGACAAAAACGTTGTTGGAATATGCTGCCTGGTAAAACTTTTGGCGCTCTTCTGCCGGAATGAACTTAGCCACGACCATTTTCTTGCCGTCCACAACCATTTCGCCGTCAATCGAGGAAATCGCGTTCTGTGCGGAATACTCATTTTCGAACTGCACAAACCCGTAACCTTTTGACATTCCATTTGGGTGGGTCGCCACTTTGACCGACAAAATGCTTCCGTACCGACTAAAAATCTCCATCAGAAGCTTGTCGTTGATGCATTTAGGCAAATTCTTGACCACTAAATTGGCCTCTCTTAAGAGCTTAGACTTCAAGTCTTTCTGTGTCCACATGATCCGGAGAGCCTGACCTGCTACTTGCTGATGGTTCAGCAATCTCAAAGCAGTTTCTGCGTCTTCAGATTCGGTGAAGTTGACATATCCGTAACCCAAGGATCTTCCTGATGGCTCACGACAGATTTTCAAGCTCATTATGGTTCCGATAGGAGAGAACTTGGCGAATAATGCAGCTTCTGTGCAATCCGGCGAGAGGTTACCGACGTACAGTGATTTGTTTTCAACGCCACTTGCCATTTTCCAGTTAAGTTGTCTTCCGAAACGAAATCTGTGTCAAGATGGCAAAGTGTTGAAATTTAAATGCAAGTACCAGTTAATCTTGAGTTACAATAATAAACGAAACCCCACGAACATAAATACATTCGCACAAGATCATTTACTGCCAACTCTAAATAAATTTTAACCAATAATAAATCTTGAATATTTTGTTCACTGACTTTTCATTATATGTCAACCGCATTAAAGTTGTAGTGAATTTTTTGTGTGCAAAATTCGGTTAAATTTTCCGTTTGGCGAGTCATAAAAAGCAGTCTAAAACACTTAATCACTTACAAAAAATTCATTAAACTTTTGAATATAGGTCAGTAGTACTCGATTTTTTAAAGTACTCAATTCAGTGCCTTGTAAGAGTTAACTCCTTGGAAGTATTTAATGGAATTCACATTCATCGCATAAACCAAGCAATTTGCCTATAAGTCTAGCAAGAATTACAACATACTTATCGTCTTAAGGGGTCACAGGAGTCTTAAAAATGTGCAAAGAAGATACTACAAAGCATAGTTTGATCTTTCATGTCATTTTTTAACTACTCAATAAATGAGTATAATTTTTTTATATGCAATTCTACAGGATTTATTTATTATAAAGCAAGTTTTAAAATTTATGAAACTTTAGCCAAAACTAAAATAAATGATATTAAACATGAAGCTATTTGAACACATTGTGATTAGGCTTGCGCGGCAAATTGTGAGGTCAAAATTGAAAAAATGACCAAGAAAATGACTTTATATTGTACAAATATGTACAAACTAGGACTTATACCTAAATTCTCAGCACAATTTTAATTAGAAATTATTTTAAGAACTTTTTTCTAAAAAAATTTATAAAATTTTTTAAATTTTGATTTTAAATTTTTTTAAAAATAATTTCTAATTAAAATTGAGCTCTGAATTTAGGTATAAGTCCTAGTTGGTACATATTTGTACAATATAAAGTCATTTTCTTGGTCATTTTTTCAATTTTGACCTCACAATTTGCCGCGCAAGCCTAATCACAATGTGTTCAAATAGCTTCATGTTTAATATCATTTATTTTAGTTTTGGCTAAAGTTTCATAAATTTTAAAACTTGCTTTATAATAAATAAATCTTGTAGAATTACATATAAAAAAATTATACTTATACATTGAGTAGTTCAAAAATGACATGAAAGATCAAACTGTGTTTTGTAGTACCTTCTTTGCACATTTTTAAGACTCCTGTGACCCCTTAATTCTTTTCAGTCACAGGTTTCCTTGCAGTATGGTCCACCTTTTAATATTTTCGAGGTTCAGAATTACGAGACACTGTTTGAGAGACCACCATTGGGATATATTACGAACTATCACAAATAGTTCAATAATCTATAATGCAACGTTAGCGTTAAATATACCCAGTGAAAAAAGATGATTTTCGAAGGTACAAAAAACAGCATATATGTATAGGACAATACTTTAGTACTTAGCAGTAGGACAATACTTTAGTACTTAGCAGGACAATACTTTAGTACTTAGCAGGACAATACTTTAGTACTTAGCAGTAGGACAATACTTTAGTACTTAGCAGGACAATACTTTAGAACTTAGCAGGACAATACTTTAGTACTTAGCATACTATAACACGTTAGTTATGCTAGATTTTTGTTATCAATTTTTCCACCAAAGAAATTATAAGATCACTCTAGTTACTGGTTTAATCGGGGCCCGGATGACCGAGTGGTTTGGATCGCATACCACTACGCTAGCAGTTTGCGCGCTGTAACGGGTACGGGTCCTCCCGTCCTGGGTGTACTTAATTTCTCTGTGACAGCAAAAATTCTTTGTGTGTCTGTCTTACATGACGAAGGCTTATAAGCGGGTCTCTGATCAGGCATACAAGCCGGAATATATATGAAGAGTACACGGGAAAACCCGATTGATTTTGTAGAGGAATTCCCTTAACAGGCCACTTTGGATATAATAGCGAGTGATCGCCTAAACTTGTGTAAGGAAACCAGTTCTTACCACAGATATTATAGTTAAAGTATTAGAGTGGAAGTCACGTGGCATCCAATGCTAACGATGACGGGACGTGAAAGGAGCTCCCATAAGAGCCCCAATGAAGTCAGTGTTGTAGGCCACGTGATCTGCACTCTAATACTTTAACTACTATCTTAGTGGTTCCTAGCTACCAAGATTCAGACGATTGACGATCCCCACGCTTTTACCGTTTTAACGGTTCTTCCCCTGTACTCTTCATATGTAATCTACCCTACTGGTTTAATCTCGCACTAACTTATAACCCCAAATGGAAATTACATTTGTGTCGTACAGAATAGTTTCAGTAAGGACGATTCGAACAAGGTGGAGTTTGGTGACAGAAAATATGTTACAATTTAATCGTTAACCCTTGGATAGATCTCGAAAAATATGTAAATGTTTTATGATAAAATATGTAGATATGTTGTCGGAAACATTCCTTCCTTAAACTAAACAATCACTATTGAATTAATTAGTCATTTATCATATTCAGATTTAAATCATAAACAGCGTAAATACCATCAGAAGCTGAAAAATTCCAATTGATTTTCTTAGGCTTCTTCCAATAACTTTTATGAGAATGTGTTGAATATTTTATTCGAATATTCATTTTGGTAAAAAATTTAAATTACATTGTTCAAAATTTTAGCAATAATTGATTTTGACGAAATATCTCAAGGCTTGCTCAAAGAAATTTTTCACATAAAAAAAAATCAGATAAGTCTTGTTAATGTTTGTTACTCTGCTTCTAAAATATATTTTTAGAAGATGTACTTTTAAAAATCTTTTACTAAACAAAATGCTTACAGAAAACCATTAATTAACCATTAAATATTCTTCAATTTTCTTTTTACAATACATTAGTAAAATTTTCAAAAAGCTTTTAACTATCCATTAAAAAGTTTAAATACGCATTTTCACTTAAATGTCAAACCATTGTTCTAAAGATTTTGTTCTAAATATAGACCCATTTTTTCTGCTTCAGTCCCATCTCAAATAAATCGCTTAACATAAAAAATGTATATCTATTTGGAGAGTTTCTCTCTACGTACTTTTCTGTTAAACTTCAGTAATAGGAGAAGTGGGCATGGGAAGCTTCTTGGAGAAAAAGACCATTTTCACATTACATTTAGCTTCTTAAATTATGGTTACACGGCATATACACTCAAAACTAATGACTTGCCCTCTACCTTTTGATTAAAGCGGTCATGGAAAAAAGTAATCCCATTTCTGCAAATAATATGTTCCTAAAAAAAGTGGCGGTGGCAGTTCCTTTTCGAATGTTAGAATAAAAAAATGGAACCCATTGTGTGGGAGAGCCGCCGCATGTTGCAAGAACCGAAAGTAGAGAGATTCTTTGGGGTCGATAATCAGTTTTTCTTTCTGAGTTTTTTTTGTTAGTTTTTGGAATTGTATTCATCCTCATTCATTTTTCAATAGTATTATTCATTTCAATAGTATTATTCATTGTATTTGAAATCACTATGCAAAATTTGGAAAAGATTAAAGTAATAGTAAAAATTTTAGAATTTGTGGGAATTTTGGGTATTCGTCTACCTTAAAAGTCTTTAAAGTTATTTTTTGCTTTAACCTGCCAAGCAAATTGATGTCAATGTCAAGCAATATGAGTTGGTATGACGCTTCACCAGTAACTTTAATGTGGGTTCGAAACTCGCCTGACTCAAAACAGCTTTTCTATTTTTAAAGGAATGAATATTTAACAACAAAACCGTATTTTAACTGGAATTTATCATATTCAATAGAGAAAATTTCCGTTTTTTACGGTTTTTCCCCAGCTGCCACAGTTTAAACCGTAAATTAGATAGGATTTATTTCGGAAGTGTTTTACACAGCGAAAGAATTAAATGATATTTATCCACATTCAGGGCCTGCTCTAGGAAATCTCAGGCTATAGGCACAACCTATTTCGGGGGGAAAAACCGTAAAAAACGGGAATTTTTCCCCAGCTGCCACAGTTTAAACCGTAAATTAGATAGGATTTATTTCGGAAGTGTTTTACACAGCGAAAGAATTAAATGATATTTATCCACATTCAGGGCCTGCTCTAGGAAATCTCAGACTATAGGCACAACCTATTTCGGGGGGGGGGGGGGGGGCGCCTTTACGGAAAATTTTATGTATGATTTCCAATAATGGTGGTGCTATATGATGACCCATGTATAAAATTTTTGATACAATTTTATAGGCTTCCGTACATACATCGATCAAAACAATAACGTTAGGTCAATTTCTCACTTAAAATTGAGTGGAGTATCCGAATTTTTTTTTTAGTTTACTGATATTTTGCGGATTTACAGCAATTAGCGTAATAGAAACTTTCAGTTATGGGCCCCTAAATTTGGAGGCCCTAGGCCTGGGCCTAATAGGCCTTATGGAAAAGCAGGCCCTGTCCACATTGTCTTCTTTACTTAGAATAAAAATTAAAACTTACAAACTTAGTCTTGTGTAACTTGTGCAGAGGGAATTAATCATTTGGAAATTATCTTTTTATCATTGACACGAAGATATTTTACATTTTATAACCTATGTCTAATTTGATTTTATTTATTTACGTGTTGCAATTGAAAATTTAATCGATTTTTAAGTTTTACATGAGTCCTATTAATTATAATTCTATTTTGCTTGCTTTGGAAATATCTTATTTAATAGTAAAAACCTAACAAATTTCTTCCGTAAGAACTTTTCCAAAATACTTTTTTCGACCAATAAATTGAGTCCTACCCTTTAAAAAAATTAAAAAATGCATTTTTTATTTCAGTTCTCGAGTTAAAAATGCTTACGTATGGTTTTGCTATAAGTAAGAATAATTTATTGATTTCGAGTTATAAATAAACTTTAAAGACAAAATTTTAATATATTATCCATTTTGAGCTGCTCTTTCTAGAAGAAAAAAGTAAATAGTTTTCTGCTATACCAAAATCGGATTGAACATATAAATACATTTACTTTTTTTATATTATGAAAAAAAAATTATATTCAGATTCTATCTTTTATTACTCTCATTTTCAAATAAATTTTGCATAAAATTTCGAGTTGTACCCTCATCTTCGTGAAACGAAAATGGAGAAACCTTAACCCGAATGAAACATTCACATGAGTGTTCATTTCATGCTTCAAAGTCAGAAGATTCTCGGAAATTAGGAAAGTAGCTGCCGCCGTTTTAATAACGGTAAACGGTGTGCCGTCCAATAACTAAATACCTCTTAAAACCACGTACTCCCGGATCTAGAAGTAAACGAGGAATTTCAGAGTTATATTAAGGAGAGGTTTGTGAAATGGGGTCGTTTTAAAAAGTAGTTGTTTGTAGTTTTGTTTTTTATCGGATTTTTAATTTTTTTACAACATAACTTTTTTTTTCAACAGAACTTTTTCTTTCGTCAGTTGTCTATTGAAAAACTTGTTCTTATCAGTAAAAAGTTATTTATTAATCGATTTTTTATTCGTTTTTTAACATTCAGGCATAAGTTTATGTAGGGTTATGAATATGTTAAGTTATATGCATAAGTTAATAAGTTAATGCATAAGTTAATAAGTTAATGCATAAGTTATGATTTGCTTATTGGTTGAAATTTTCTAGGAATCTTAGTAGAATCCTTTTAGAGATAAGCAAATGGGCTGAAGTGTAAACTTGTTTTCTCTGCAAGATATTGAAATTTAAACTTTAAACTGAAAGTATAATTTAATTAAAATTTCAAAAACTAATATTTCAGTTTCAGATTATTTTTAATTTACTGCTCCATACTCTCCATACCTTAAATTTAAAATTGCGCTAGTTTGGCAACAAAAAATAGTTTCGCAGCTGTTAGGATTTCAAACATATGCATTCTTTCTATGGTTTTGGGTTCAATCACCGTCGTACTAAAGCTACACTAGGGCTATTGGCAACGGAATTAGGTATATGAAGAGTACTCGGGAAGAACCACTTGATTTTTTTAGGAGTCTTATCTTATGTGTCTGCTTGGCGGACGTTGGTGATAGGAAACCGATTTTTCTTTCGGTTCTTCATTCGCGGAACAAACGTGTACCCCATTTTGTCCACTGATCTCTGGCGTGAATCAGGGTTGCCGCGAAAGAAAAACAAATCGAGTAAACAGTTTTGTTTATTCCAGTTTCGGGCGATTTCTCGCTATCATTGCCAAAGAGGCCTATTGAGGAAAGCTTTATACGAAATCAAGTGGTTTTTCCCTTGTACTCTTCATATGGAACTGACCTACTTACTTGACCGTCTTTTGAATTAAAAATGGTTGAACAGGTAAAAAAGGAATAGTATGTTCTTTTTTAACTATCCCTAATTGAATACGTTGCTCAGATGAGAAATTTTGAGAATAAGCAGTTGCTTCAAATTGCTGGCAGTTTTAGTAATTGTATATATTCTTGAAAGAAAGGGGAATATTACTTAACTTTCTGTATGGAATATATTCAAATGTTGTAAGTTGTTGGAATTTGATTGATGGGGTACTGTAATTGCGCGTTGTATTGATTGTGAAGTATAAAATGGTTAAGGTATATTAATTGACTACACTCTTAAAACGAACGAGCGATTTTAACTCAGTCTGAGTTAATTTTCACTCTTCCAGTCTAGAAAATGCACTTCTCTTGGATTAGTGGATCCTTTGTGTGTTAAACCTCCGACAGGATCACTCCAAACGAGTGATTTTAACTCAGTCTGAGTTAATATTCACTCCTTTCCAGTGTCGAAAATGCACTTCTCCTACTGGAGTGGATTTCACTCTTTTGTTTTAAGAGTGCGCTTAATTAACATTTTTTGAATGTTTGGATAAAATTAGCAGAAAAAAATTATCACATTATTTACAAAAATAATAATAATAAAAATTTTATTACATGACTTTAAATTGGACTGAATTATATTACATTGGTGACATTTATCCCGGAATACTAATAACAATTCAATATGTCACATTCTAGTAATTCATTTTTCGCTTATTTTAACAAAAATAATTAGAAAGAAATCTTAAAAATCTACTCCTAAATTCCTCGGCGCAACAGCCTATTAGTGGGCAAGGCCTGCCGTGTCCATTAAAGCTTTCGTGTTCTATGGCTCTGAGGTGCTATATGTCCCGGTAAGGTGGTCAGCCTCACGCGGAACCCGCCGTGTTAAGTTCCCAAGCATGCTTGGTACCTATTATATCGACCCATTAAAGGGATGAAAGTATGGACCAACCTCGCCCAATATGGGGTAAATCCGTGACAACCTCGCCCAATCCTTAAAAGTGGATGATATTTATCATAAAAATAGAACATTTTGAGCTCAGAAAGTCAGAAAGTTCAAAAATCGTAACTTGAGTATGAATTACCCCTTTGTGCCAAGTTACGATGCAAGCGGATGTATAGTTTTAGAGTTTATAAGGTGCACGGCACACACACATTGTTTCATTTTTATTTTTATTAACCTAAGGCAAAGTAAAATTTATATCAAATTATTTTAAATTTGAATATAAGTAACATTTTTTGTATAACTTTATAACTTTGAAATAAATATGTAAATGAAAAAAAAAATCATTTTATATATAGTAATTTGGAATGAACAACTGTGAAATATAACTTAAAAATTGTTAAAAATGTAATTTGAGTGTTTAAAAATTTAGTTTGAATGTTTAACTTTAATTTGAACGTTAAAAAATTTAATTTGAATGCTTAAAAATTTAATCTGAATGTTTAAAAATTTAATTTGAATGTTTAAAAATTTAATTTGAATGTTAAAAATTTAATTTGAATGTTAAAAATTTAAATTTAATGTTTAAAAACTTAATTTGAATGTTTAAAATTTTAATTTGAATGTTTGAAAATTTAATCTGAAAAATATAAAAAAAAGATCCAATTCAAAAGAGAAAATTTCAAGAAAAATTCAACGACCACCCGTGAACAAATTTCATATCTCTGTTGCTCCAAACAAAACACCACGAAAGAACAAATCAACTTTTCAAAGATAAATAAAGCACTTCCAAAAATCCAGCTCTCACAGAAAGCAAAGCTACTATCTCTAAAAATGCCTGTCACAAAAATAGGCTGCAAATAAAGGTTTATCTTTCTTTAAAAAACATAGATTTCCCAAGCGCATATTTGGGTGTTCTTGCAAAATCATTTTCAAAGGAGGGAAAAAGTCTTCTTACAGAATCCATATGTGTGACGTCAGTAGGATGTATTACGCATGCGTCGAACAATTTTTGCAACAAGGGAAAATGGTTGGTATTCCAGAATACGATATTTATCGTTGAATTTCGGCAACCTTCATTATAAAAGTTTTCTTGTTATGTAATATTAGTTAGTATTAGTTAATAGTAAGAATTCCCAGAAATATTTCCTTTGAAAAATTATATTTTATATTATAATTATTACATTTGTATTTGACTGTCCAAATAATATCATTTAAGAACATTATTCGATGCTTTTCCATTCATTTGATAGGAAAAAACCCTGCAATGAATAGGCTTAAACACGTTGTTCTTACCGTAAAATTAGGTCGAAGTCACTTTTTGTAAACAAATTTGGAGATTTCTACAAGATTTACGACCAGTATCATTTAAAATATTTTTTAGGCAATTAAATTACACCCCTATATTTTATTGATTGGTTAACCATTTGGAAACACATACATTCAAGCTTTGTTGTTAAATTTTTCTTGGCTGATAGCGAAGACCAAGCACGATTGAGAACCAATCACCGGGGATTCTGCTTTGGCGATTGAGATCGTATAGAATCGTGGTTTAATGAAGAATTTTGTGCTAAGAAGAGTTTTAGAATGCAGATATAAAGTTTTTTTTTATTTCTTACTACCATAAAAAAATCACTACTCCTTAAAATAAAAGGCATTTATGACACATTTTTATTTGTATTTTAAAACAAAAATCGCTAAAAATTTTCTAGCTTTACCTTGTGCCTCTTTGAATATTTAGGGTTTTGTGTACCTTCATTGAATCAATCGTTTCAGAAAAGCAATAAAAATATTTATATTAGTTAACCGCTTTTTTTTTTAAATCTTCTTATTGAGATAATGGACATTTTTAACGTATGCAGGTCCTTAATAGTTTATAATTTAAATTATTTTAAAATTGACTCTTTTTAGTTAAAAGACACCTTTAATTTTTTTTATCATAATTTACTAATAACTTACTTACAAAAGATCAGGGAATTAAACACAAAATAGCATTCTTATGACCTTATTTTAGTATAAAAACCCCAGTTTTTATCCATGGTATTTATTATTTGAATTTGAACAAATATTTCATTGCGAGTAAAAATAATAATAATTTTAAATGCCAAATATTAAGAAATGTAGATAACTTTTAAAATATAAAATCCTTTCTTTTTTTCGTACGCAAAACTAATCCATTAGAATTCTAAAATAAAATCTTTTTTCAAAAATTAATGAACTCTGATTCTTACTTACGAAAATACAGAATGTCAACAAAAAAATCATATTTTCCAAAACTGAAAAAAAAAAAAACCTATAGCTTTAATTAGATTTTTTTTCGTAACGGAAAAATATCTTAAAGTTTGTTTTTCTGTAAGGTCTTTGTGTATTGTTAACTATTCTGTACAAGTTTTTTTCCTGCGCTGTAAGTCTTATGACAAAAAAGATAACTCGAAGTGACCATGCATTATTTATTAAATTCACGAGTGACTGAATTTGCTCAAAAGAATATCATAAATTTCCAACTTATGTTACGCGTGTTTAATAGAAACTAACAAAAGTAACCGGCGTCGCACGGGTAAAATGAGAAAAAAGTAAAACTTAATTTTGTATAGATAAACTTAAAATGTGTTCTTTTCAGAGTTCAATGTAATGTGTTACAGTGCATTTTTCGAGGCTAATCTGGCTTGTTACATTTAGGTTACATTTTAGACATTTTGTTTCAAAATTATGTTTTAAACATGTTAAAGAGCTACATTTAAAAGGCAGTTTAAAACACGTTTTAATTTTTTTATTTACATTATTACATTACATTTTATTACATTATAGTTTTTACATTATTCCTCTTTTAATTTTCTTTATTAAAATTATAATTTTATATTCGACTTAATAAGACATTAGTTTGTTTCAAAAAGTAAATTACATCAAAATGTATTGAAATTTAGAATAATTTAAATGTTTTCTTCTATAAAATAATTTAACACTTGTTTAAAATACCTAAAGTTTAAATATTTTTTAATCAAAGTGTACTACTCTTATTTCGTATTAAGCAAAACTTAAAAGCAACTGTTGGTGAGGCTCCCTAACTTATTGTTTTATTTTGTTAAGGTTATGACAACTACGACATATCTTATACTTTTTGTTTTTATGTATGACACTGCTCAGAGAAATTAGGACATAACTTTGCGTACTTTTGACAGCCTATTTAGTCGCAACTTTTATTATTTATTAAATCTAAAATTTGTGAAATAGATTCATTACGCATCCAGAGAGAAATGATAAAAATCAGGGTAAAAAATCTTATTTTTTTATTGAAGTTTCAGAGGATGAAAATTGAAATCATAACTTTTGAATAAATTATAACAATATTTTTTGTAAAACTTTATTATCTGAAAACAGATGAAATCAATTTTTTAACATCTAAATATGCAAGCATGATGATTTAAGGGTCAATTTATTTAATAAAATTGTTTCAGAGTGAATTTTATTTAAACCATGTCTTTCATACTTTCATTTAATTAAAACAAGCATTATTTAATTCTTAAAATACATGATTCTTCCATCTAACGACAATGAAGCCTTACTTAGTCTTAATTTGGTGCTGAAAAAAAAAATCCCAAGCTGATGATTCCAAATGGAATCATTGGGGGTGAATGGGTTAAAACCATGCGATCCACAAATTGTTTTGAGCAGCGTACGACGTACGTCCTTCATTTTGTCCGTCCATATGTCCGTAATCCTTCAAATTTTTCTTCTAATTGCCCAATTAAAAAAATTGTTTGGAAGGTGTGATATCGGAGACCTATTTTAATACTATTAGCCAGAGCATCTGTACTTTAAACTTTGTGTGGCTGTTTTTACTGTGGAGTTTGAACAATTCAGGGACATCCATACAGAAATATTACTTTAAATTAAAAAAAATAACTTTATCTCAATGTATAAAATAAATTTATTAAATTCTATTCACTGACCAATATTTAATTTTTTTTATGAAAGCCTGTGGATTGCTTGGTAACAATTAGTGAAAATCCACATAAATTAACAAAAATAAGTAATTACTATCCATAAAAAACTAATAACTCAAGCTATTACTAAAATAACTGCAGAAAAACTGATTTCATTGCGAAAACTCAATAAATAAATAATCTTTCTATCTCCCTATTTACAATCATGTGTTTCCTCCTGGGAAAATATTGTTCGTAAAATAGTGTGCTTCCAGATACTTCGGCTTGGTAAATTTTGCTGAACACAATTTTGCTAAAATAACATACTACACATAAATTACAATATTAAAACAGATACATTTGAAATGAAATGATTTGAATTATATACCATTTTGGAAAGTATCGGCTTTTAAAAAAAATTACGATGCATATACGGTATTAAATTATAGAATTGTTTTCGTTTTTGATGGCACCGGGGTCGCTTCCTCTCCAACGCCACGCGACGGCCCTGTTTCTATTAGCTACCACCAGCAACCCTATTGGCGCTTTTTTTGGCGAACCAACACAAATCGGGCGAAAACTCCCCTCATTCTAGCAACCTTCCTGAACGATCTGCCGAAACAGCGGTCAGCAGCTTGAGCTCAGTCAGTTTTCAAAAGCAGATGAACTCGAGTTCTCAAAGCTTCCGTCGTTGTACTGAAAACTCGCACTGTACAATGCATGACGTGTGTATGCCGACTTCAGTACTTGTAAACAGATAAATTATACTTTTGTGAGTTCTACGCAACTGTTGGATACACTGTACATTTATTTCGGATTGTTTTTTGAAGCTCGGAATTTGTGACAGATCGCGACTAGAAAAGAAAATAAAGCACTTTTTATCCGGCCTTGGCGCATGTCCTTGACTTGAGACATTCTTTGGCATAATTCCACGTGTGTCACATGTGTGAAACAATATTGGGTGAGTGATTTTGTTATTTTACCTATCACTATTTTGCCCGAAATAATTCGATTTCAATCTAAACAGTTATTTTCTCGCAACTTGAACAATTTCCGTAAAATCTAAAAAAAATTGCTGTAAAATCTTTGTTCTTGTAATCAAATCGAACTATTAATTAATACTATATGTAAAAACTTCCCCATAGGCTTCAAGATCTTGTATTAATTTAAGATATCCCATAAAATATGTGTAAGCTTTTTCAAAACACGATGTTTTGATGTTAAAAAATCGCCAACTCGCCAAAGTCTCGTCACTCTGTAGCTCTTTTCCACATATATTGTTTAAAAATTGTAAAAATTTGCTGGGGAAATAAGTAAAGTGTTCTGAAGTATTATTAGAAAT
The DNA here is from genome assembly GCA_023701765.1 of Hylyphantes graminicola. Classification (NCBI taxonomy): domain Eukaryota; kingdom Metazoa; phylum Arthropoda; class Arachnida; order Araneae; family Linyphiidae; genus Hylyphantes; species Hylyphantes graminicola. The sequence goes on along the minus strand of CM043118.1, from coordinate 44,172,582 downwards.
ACAAATTTGACATTTTATGTTATAGTAATCTTGGGTTGACGCGATAAAATATTTGACAAAGTCAATGTTTACATTTTGTTGGTTAAGCCTAACTTCATAATCATGGATTGCAGCAATGCTCTGATTCAGCAATTTGTCGATTTCAGTTTTTTATTAATATCAGGTTTATTAAAATAGCAACATTGTTGTAAAGCAATCATCGTAAATATTTCTTATTAGCTATGCGTTTTGGTTAAAATGACTCATATTTTTAAAGATTATTTTCCCGAGTCAAAATCAATGTTTACATTTTTATTAAACATCAATAAAAAATTTCTTTAGTTGAACTGCATCACCTATATTTAATTTGCATCTTTAAAAATAATTAAATAAGTAAGACCATATTTTTTTTTACATTTATTTGTTGCTATATTGCTTTTTAAGACATTAATAACACAAGTAGTCTACTACTGGGTTGGTATAAATCTTAGATTTGCATCCCGTCTACTACTGGGTTGGTATAAATCTTAGATTTGCATTTCTGTGTAGATAACTTCTGATCAATGGCTATGTTCCCATCTAACATGATAGTGAACCCGTGCTACCAAGATATAATGTTGTGTATATGGGGCAGATGGCATGTTAAATCTGTCATTAAGCGTTCAGCGTTTTGATGCTTTGTGTATACCGCTCTCGGGTTGCATTGAGTACACGATCAGTGTTGGTATGCTTGATCTCAGTTGTAAATTGCAAGGTTTTTTGTCAATTGCTCTTTGTAGCTGTGCGTAAGATATAAAGTTGGCCTATAGTATTGACCACTGTCCCCAGACATCTATTGTACTTAACCCTTTCGCTACGAAGGATTTTTGCTTCCTCGTAATATTTGATAGGAATAACATTATCGAATCTTTAGTTGTTCGGGCGGTTTGGGGCGCTTCAATAATGAAAGGGTTAATATTTATATAATTTTTTGCAATGTTTAAAGTAGTACGTAGGAGTTCTCTATCAACTTCGTTGTCCTTTAGCTACAAAAGTAGATCATAGAACTGTAAAATTCGATTGTATTTATATGCAATGGCACTGTTCAGTCAGATTAAATTATCAGAGATGCTCGGACATGCATGCATCAATATAATATTGGGCTATTGTTTGTTTCCTAACCAAAAAGAGTGTTTGTTGACTTTTTATATTATTTGTTTAATACGAACAAATAATAGTTATGTATTGAATTGAATATGAGAAGCTGAGTGCGAGTGCCAATTATGGCTCAATTTTGTTTACTCATACTTGGGCTATCCCTCTTTTGGTTCGTTTTATAAGAATAACAATTAGAGATTCCTGAAATCTCGAGTCAAGTACATTATGATCCCTGATGTCGTAGATTAAGGCCCAGTGATAATGTGGGGCTGGGGAGCCCAGTCGGTTAGGCACTCGCCTAGCATGCGGAATGTCCCAGGTTCGGGTCCGGGCATAGCCAAAATAACAACCGACCTATAAACGGCCCGTGCAGTAAAAAATGTCCGACGAATAATACCCCGTGTAAGGGAGTGCATGTTAAATATCCTTCAAAGTCCTAACGCTGCGTACGATGTCGCCATTAACAGTTGCATTGTGTGCCCATTCAAGTGTCGGCTAGTCACTTGACTGTTTTTTAAAATATGACGCCCGTTACCAATAGCCCTTGTGTAGCTCTAGTGCGACGATAATTCAAACCAAACCTAAATATACTATAATACTCATTTCTCTGAATAAAAGTTGGAGATTAATGAAATCTCGAGTCAAATACATTATGATCCTGCTATATAACGATTAACGAATAACATTATATGATAATGTAGACTAAGGCCCAGTGATAATGCTTAACATTGCCATGCCACAAGTGGGGATCGAGTTGCAGATTGGGCGAGGTTGACTCATCCTTTCATTTCTTAAGTGGGTCAGTAAAATTTGGAAAATCCATGCTTGGGAATTATTCACTTGGATTTCTGCGTGTGGTTGACCACCTAGCCGAGACAACCCAGAGCAATTTTGTCTAGTTATGCGTCTAGGCTGCTTTGCCAAAGCAGCCTTGACGCAACTGAAAACATAGTTAATACCGGGCAGGTAAACTACAGTAACTATACTAATGACTTGGACCATTGTTGTAAACACTTAATCACTTAAACCTACGAGAAAGTATACTAAATGGCTCATTATTTCAATTCAAAAATGGTGCAGTTCATTGTTGTTGTTACTGGAGTTAACCTGCCCACAGCAGAGGGACTATAGTAAGCTGGAGGCGTGTTTAATTTTTTACATTATACCATTTCTATAACTTGTAATACCAACAGCACCTTTGATTGTTTATTTTCCAATAACACTTGATAGGTTTTATAACAATAAATAAAAGTATCCATTGTGATAAACCATTTTTTTTGTCACCTAAACAGATTTTTGCTAGACATGATTTTTGTATTCTTTTCTTCTGAAACATAAGTAATTTTCTGTCATAGAAATATCAGTACAATATGGAAGGTTTATAGAGCATATTAAAATTTAATTTTTTGAATCTTTTTACGAGACAGCTCCCTCTGTGTGGTTCGTAAGGAATGCAGGATTTTGAATTTTTGGTAGACAGATTTTGCAAATTTTTAATTTTTAGAAGCTCATAATAAACTATGCCTTTTTGAATGTATCTCGCTCCATTGATGTTGACAGATTAAAGTGGTATTTATGTGGTTTCTGGTATTTTTTTATCTTAATGATTACGAAAGCCCTCAAGCACTTTTGTAGGAAGAATAAGAGATTTTCATTTGCATTCTTTAAATAAATTAAGATCATTTTCTTATGAGTATGACCTATAAATTCTGCAATTGATTTTGACGTCAGTGACATATGTTGTTATGAATACATTACATGAAAACTGTTGATAAGCAGTGTATGTAAAATTCCGTTGCTAGGTTATAGTTCCGCTGCTTTCTGTAGCTATTATATAGTTCAGCGGCAGGTTATAGTTCTCAAGATATTAACATTTTTCTGGCTACGTAATTTGTCAATAAAACTGATTGAATCATGCAGTAATCTGAGGCTGTAAGTGTAAATAGTTTTTCTAGCATTCCCCCTTCTACTTCTATTTTCCAATTGACACAACTGATGTGTCAGTCTTTCCTTCCTTTCCTATTTCTTTTTTTTTCCCTTCAATTTTTGTGGAGGATCCTTGTGGTCGTGTCAATATTGTACACAAACTTTGTTACTAGCATTCCTCTTCCTACATTTATTCTTCCTTTTTCTACTTTTATGCATAAGTTAAAGAAAACTGATTCCATGTGTCTCTTTCCTTGGAACTCCTTTTGGCAATTTCTATAGAGGATTCTTCCTATACCCCTCCTTTTTTCTGATGTAGGGAGGAAGGCAAAATGACACCACCACCACATGTTACTTTCTCCATCTTGACATCTACCCAGCGCATCCGTTTTAAGTTTTTTTTATTTATCTACTACTTGCTTGGTCTCAGATTTCTTGGGTGATTATGTTGTGCAGATTGTAGATGCTATTTTTTTTGTTTTCTTTTTTGATGACACTGGGACCGGTGTCTTCCTTATTAACTGTGGCAGTTGAAACTTGGTTCCCCATATGTGTAGTTAACTTATGCTATGAAATTGTTGGAGTGTCCCTTTTCGGGTTGCGCGCAAACAACGTAATGTCCCGTTGTCAGAGAAGTACTTCGTGGAAGTGGATGATGGATTTGAACCATTTAATTGAAACAATATTCAAATAGTTTGAATACATTACAATAACTGTAAAAAAAACTCAAAGCGTCATGATAAGCAATTAACAGACATTTCATAAATATTTTTTATGAAATGTCTGTTATGCTCTCATATTGCAGATTTTTCTTATTTTTTTAAATAATGATGTTTAATTCTTTCCGATTGTTTGAACTGAGGTTTTAACACTTTAAAGACGGGCGTCGACTGACCCATAGACTAAGACCACTCTAAGTTTAAAACTCTCATTGGAGAATTTCTACATTGAAATTAACATAGAAACTAGCGCACCCGTTGTGTCTAAGAGAACTGATGTAATGGTTTCTGGCTGCCTATTTGCAGCCCCTTTAGGAGCTTTAACAGAGCCAATTGCACCTCGTAATTTAGAACCCTTTTCAAGTGACAATAACTCAAAATGTTATTTGTTCACATAGTCAAAAAGGTCCGATGTGAAAGGATGACTAACGGTTGAAATAATCACTAGTGGGTAATTTTTTTTCACAGCTGTACATTCCGAAGAAACAGTAGCTCTACAATAGGAAAGTACAATTATGCCAATCAACCAATCAATCTTTAATAAGTGTTTTAGTTCCTTTCGATACGTTAGAAGAGCTAAGCATTAGATTAAGTTGCTGGTCTAGAAGATTCTTAGTCTATGGGTCAGTCGACGCCCGTCTTTAAAGTGTTAAAATAAACTGTTGACGGAATTTTCAAAAATACAACGAACTCTTGCAGAAATCCGCCATAGCTTGCTTACAGAGCAAAGCTCAACGTTATTTTATTTTTATTCCTAGTAAGAAAGTAATCCTTACCAAGCCTTAAATGTTAGCCTTTATCTATGTAAATGAATGTAAGTTACAAATGAATTTATTTTTGTATAAAATTTAGTATTCATCGTTAATATTTAGCATGTATTTTGCTAAACCGAAATACTATTAGCATTTATCATTCCATTCTGACACTCTATTTATTTACATATCAAACAACTGATGTGCAGCACAGACCATCACAACACTAGGCACTGTTTATTTATATATATTCCATTCAACATGTCCAGAAGCAATCAGGCATCCGGTTGGCTGCTTTATTGACGTGTTGGACATATCAGGACGATCGATTTTTCCTGACTTTCTCCTCAATTACAATAATATTCCCAAGCTTTGTCTTGCTATTGATTTAGAAAATGGACGCGTGAAATATTTGTATAGATTTTGCATTACAATATGACTTGTGTTCGATCAATAGATGTTTCGTGTGTGTTTTTCTGGTTGGCTTAGATGCCATTATGCCGAGTGGTTTTCGATCTTTTTATGGTAACTATGGTTCGATAATGGGCCGTATACTTATAGTTTGTGTTATACCAATGTATTGTTTATTTATCTAAGAGCTTCTCGAAATAAGGTTTTATTCTGAACTCAGCACCTCAGCAATATCCTTATAATGTTGTGTTCTAACTTCCGTACTATACGTTGTTTAAAACGTAAAAAGTGGAAGCTATGTCCGTCATCCACTTTCATAGGCCCAGCTACAAATTATACAGTAATCTGTGATGCGTTAAAAAATTGAACTAATCAATACTCAGAAAAAAAGTTGAGTAATTCAATTATTAAAAAATCCCTTTAAAATTTAATGTTCATTTAAAAAGTATAAGAAGGCTATTTAATATAATTCACCATTACCGCTTACAACAATCGCAAGAGAAACTCTATTTATAAATACTTGTGTTTTAAAGGTGATGGATAGATTCAATGTTGTATGTGGGGATATTAAATGTTTTCCTTCGCTTTAAGTTTACTTATCCTTCAAAATACAAATTAATTTCGCAAGCGATGAGCAATTATTATTGAATTTTCTATTACAATTAGTTTAATTTTGACTTTTAAAAGTTTTACTTAGTACTAAATTTTGTCTTTGGTGCTTCGTTCATTGCATTGCTATCCTATTATTTTAAATGCATTCGGATGCTAGAACGTTCACAGTTACTTTTTAACCTACCATGGCTTTCTACTACGAAGCACTGCTTGAACACTTATTTATTAAATTCAAACAATATTCAATCCCTATCTCTAATAACCACCTAATTTCAATAATTAATCAAAAATTATATTTTAACTTCCACAAAGTAGGTACCCAACCAATTAAGTAGTTTTTTCAACGTTTCCGTTCTCTTTTTAACGGGGGTTGTTCTTTGCTAATTCTATGGGCTCTGTGTGTTTGTAGGAAAGGGGGAGGGGGGTCGTCCGTGCCAAATCGTCTGCAAAGGGGGACCCACGACCTGGCGCCAGACGGCCAGGTTTTCCAATAACTCCCCGTACCCCATCTGCTTATTATGGTTCTATATTCTCGCTAATGAATGGTGTAATTAGCAGCCTTTCATCTGTGTAGGACACATTTCATTGATTATTTAATATGTAACGTACTGGAAAGTTCTGTAAGTTATTCGATGTTCGATTAGGCAGTCTGGAAATTGTTTAACGTGTAATGTGCTGGAAAATTTTCGCCTCGAAAAGCACATTATCTACTGCTTTGTTAGGTTATTTGGTTTGGTACGTTTGGTTGATTTTAGTGGTTATGTTTATGTTATTAGTTAAAAAAAAATTTCGTGTATCGTGTTTGAAAATGTTATTCAATGAGCTATTATCATTACTGATTCTTCGTAATATTGTATTAACCCTAATTATATTTTTATTTTCTCAATCAGTCGATTAGATTGAAACAAATATGGAATGTTTGTAGTGGGTTTTCTTTTGGATCCAAAATAATATGAACAACTAAACCAAAACACACCTTAAGTTTGCAGAATTAAAATGCTCTACGCGGAGGAAACGCGAGTAAACAAACGAAATTTTGCCTCTCTGATTGGTCGCTTCTACGCGATACGTCCGCCCTGATATTCGTTCGCCCTGTTACGTCAAAATCGAAGGAAAAAATAATTAATATTAAACTCTAACTGAAGCAAAAACATATAAAAATAATAAAAATATGTCTTGAAATAACGAATAAAGTGAATTATTGAATGTGAAAAACCTTTTATTATTCGATTCTCGCACCGCACTCAGAATTTAGAACTATTTACCCTTTTCCAGTAGAACATTTGTATACTGCATACTTAAACTGAGGTGAGGCGAAGTGTGGTTTATTTGTGTAGTAAAAGACAATATTTGACGTAGCTCTGACGCTACCATTGCGAATAATGATCTCGCCTAATCAAAATACCCTTCCCTCTGTCCCCTATTTAAAAACTTCACTTATTTTAAAATAATAAAAATAAAAATTCGATATGAAATCTTTTTTCCAGACAACTTCAAAAACATTTGTTCATTGGAAAGTATGAACTTATTTTACATGCTTTTTTAACGATTGCATATTTTCTTCGTTGGTTTGCTTTTATCACTTGGTGATATTTCAATCAAGACGAAGCATTTCCTGTTTTCATGTGTTAAAAACCTTTCATCTTGGCATGCGTGGGCTGCGTGCTTTTCTTTTATGATGAATATGTTTTGCATCTTAAGTTACTTTATGTACGATAACTTAGTATGGAGCTCATTTTATGAATCCCGTAGATCAAGATGTCAAGATATCATGCAGATACAGATTAAAACAATATGATATGTTAATATACAAGCACCATAAACATACTAATAAAGCACTGGTCAGTTTTATATTTTGAGTTATGTATTATGTAAGCTGAGATAAAAGAATAGCTAAGCTCAACAAAAAATTATGATTTTAGCTCGGTGCTTTATGTAAATAGTAAAATAGTACTTTAAGCATAAAAATAAGTAGTATAAAATTATTTTCGCCAAAAATCGACAATGCAATTGTAGTAATTGCTTGATCCTTGACAAAATCAAATGGAAAAAAAAACTCTTAAAGTCTCAAACAAACAATCAAACTTAATATAGTGGTTCTACTTAAGTTATGGACTTTTTATTGTTTAACTTCAACGTGTAATGTTTTTTGTGTAAAAAGCACCAATTATCCTACTTTAACTAGCTTTTATATGGTGCAGGAAAATAAAACTACTAGTATTTGACCTTTTCAATCTACCTTAGTATTTTAAATATTCAAGATTCTAATTCATTAATATTCCAACCAATAATGATTCCTAATAAGGTATAATTTCAACGTAAAATAATCCATCCACATATATCTTTCATGCTTGGTGCTTTCATTAATTATCTATGCTCGTTATGTTGTAAGGCAAGGTACAAAAAGTATTGTTAACTCTGAACCCCTTCAGTTGGCTGGATTTGGAACCCAGCCATAACGACGATTTCTCTGCAGGTAAACGGCAGTAACTAACCAAATGACTTGGACCGTTGTTGCAAGAACTCAATTACTCTAACCTATAAGAAAACATGCTAATTATTTCAGAGGAAGAATGGTTCAATTCATTGTTGGGGTTACTGCTGTTTACCCGTCCACGGCAGTTCTGCCTTTTGAAAGCTTGGTTTTCTTTTGTACCTCTTTGTTTGCCTCCTCCATAAAGGGTGGTTTAAGGTTACCAAGTATTGGGGTACCTGGAAAATTTCGAAAATGAGAAATCGCAAAGCATTTGAAAATTCTCACACTAGTTTTGAATTGGTATTAAAAATAAAACACTTTTGATTTTCGGTTTATTAATATTTTGGCTTCTTTATTGGCGGCTAAAATCCTTTACAGACTCATTATTTTCCTCAGAACTGAGAGCCATTTCTTTGTGGCAGCATCTAGACGAAACCTCGTTACCAATTTTGACTCTAAGATTGCAATGAATCTGAGCTTTCTGTGGAGTGGATGTTAAGTATGCCAAGATTTAATTTTGCCGAGAGGACCCACGCCAAATGGGTACTCAAGGGATCTTTTGCATACCACAGTCGGGTTTCGAACCCGCAAACTTGGGCTTATGATGCGGACATGTAATACCTTTCAGCCAACTGAGCCGCTCGGTTTATGTTGTTAATTATGATTTTCGAATTAGAATTTGATTAGGGCTTCGTATTAAAAAATATTAAACTACACTCCTTGCCAACCTAAGTTGGGTAAATAGAAATAAGCTATATAATGAGATCCTTCCGCGCATGTAAAGAGTTCCCTAAATTATTTGTGAATCCACCCAGAAAACATGTTTAAAACATTAATTTCGTTTAATGTTTAACAGATTTGAATATTTTTCGAGAAAATTTTGGCAATTTTATCAGAATGTAAAGAGCATTTTTGTTAAATTGTATTCAGATCATTTTGTATGTAATATTACCTTACATAACGGAACAATCGCGCTTTTCTCTCTGCCTTTTAACTCTTAGTTTTTACCGAAGTTAGGTTGGCACGGAGACTGTAGTATGAATTTGTTTTCAATGATTTCATTTTCAACTAACAGCATTAATATTTCCATGTATAGTACTACCAGTAAAAACTTAATTAGTTCTAAATAATCCATAATTAATAGGAAAGTACACAGATTTCGCCATTTCAAGCCAAACCCGGCCATTTCTTCTGGATCCTCCCATAAGTGCTGCTGAATCTCAAACTGTCTGGTGCCATTCTTGTTGATTATATCTTTCCAGCCCCTTGTAGAAAATGGAAAGTTGTTCTACTTTCATTTTACTGACCTTTCACCCCGTGAATTCCACTTTCCAGTTAGCCGTTCCGCCAGGTGGAGCCCAAAGAGGTTAGAATTAAAAGGGTTGCTTGGCGTGGAAAAAAGTGAAGCCGTCTTGAAAGCCGCCAAATTGGCGTTATATGCCCAAACAAAACCCACTATGTGATGCTATGAATTCTCAATGTTCAACAAACGTTCCTTTCTTTCATTCTTTTTGAATCTTATTAAAAAATGAAAATTTTTAAATTGTTGAGTTGAGCTGAAATTAACGTCGCACAAGAGCTACACAAGTGCTATTGACGACGAGCGTCGTATTTTAGAAGCACTGTCCAGTGACGAGCCGACAACTGAGTAGGCACCCAATGCAATTTTTATTGGTGACATCGTACGCGACGTTCTGACTTTGAGGCATATTTGACTTGGACTTTTTTTCGTCAGACTTTTTGTCTATTTAAACCGTTCATAGGCCGGCAGTTATTTTGGCAAAGCTTGGGCCCGTATCTTACACCTTTCGAATGAAAGGTAATAGTCTTTACGCCAATTCGAATAAAGGTACCGTCTTACAAAATTGTTGTATTAAGACTTTAACTGTGTTAAAATGTTCAATTTCTCCTCATGTGAAAGATAAGATACCTAAAGTAAAAGTTCCTACTTTTATTAACATGAAATATTTATTTGAGTTCTTTGGGGCGTATTGCTGAATCGCTCATTGCATCCCCTGGTGAACCAGTTTTTGCATTGGTTTTTAAGCAGAAAACATCGTAATTTTATTCTAACCTCCTTGCTGGGGCCCATCAGGTGTTTGTTTACCTGTGTCGACAGGGCTTGACCGTAAACTTGTTTTCCATCTCGGCTGGAGCCCTTGCCTGTCTCCTATGTTAGTTTGTATTGTTAGGACTTCAGGAGTTGTGCATTTCAGTACGAATGGAAGTGTACACGTTTTGTGCTTTTTATTATGGGTTTTTGTGTGTCTTTTATGGGCTTTCTTGGAAGATTGGACTAAGGATTTTTATCTATTTAGAACTATTTTCTTGGAATGTTGATTGTCGCCAAGGTGTTATGACGACTAAAAGCATCGTTTTTAGAATGAAAAAGTCATTGTTAGGAAAATATTTTTATAATATGCAAAGACACACGAGACCAACTTTGTTATAACAATACATCATTATCAATATTATTTCACCACAGTTAATCACTCAATAGTTACAAAACTATTTTTTTTTGCTATTCATTGCCTTAAATACTAGCACAAATAAAACAATTGTATAAAAAATTAACTTTTGCTTGCAAATTCATCTGTGTTAAAACTTGATACAACATCGAAAAATTCGGATTACGCATAATTTTTCTACAATGCCGCACTAAAGTCTCCGTATTAGTTTATTCCATTTGTTTAAAAAAAAATTTTTTTTAAGTAATATGTGCCATTTTACCGAATTCTGTTTGAGTCAGAAAATATTTTTCAAATGAAAACATAAAAATACACTAAATGTGAGCCGAAATAACTATGAATTGCTTGCAATGCAAAAAACACACTTCGTTTGTAAGGTTTCTAGGGCAATTGTCTAGTCTTGTTTAACGAATTAGGCAATTTGGTGGTGTTCAGTAAACTAGACTCTAGTGAAATATGTACTTATTCTGTAATTTAGATGATTTGAAAGTTGCGTTTCGCGTTTATATTTCAGGCAATTAAAGTTTGCTTGTTGAGAATAGTGTTGTTTTATTAAAAATGAGATTTTGGCTATTGATGTTATAAGGGACGTGTGACTATTAGAATCGTGCTAATAAAGCATGTTTCGTTTTATTTATTCCTATTTATTATATCGCTGGGGTAGAAGTCGATCGCAATTTTAAAAAAATAACAGTTAATTTTAAATATATAGTATTATAAACAACGCAAATAAGCTGCTTGTGAAAGTAATTCACAAACTGAAAGTTTTCCGACATTATTTCGATTTTTTTTGTACAAACTAATATTAACGGCAAGAGAATTTTCAATTTTGTTTCCTTGTGCAAATAAAATTATTTATTGAACTCCAAACTATTTTCTACTTTGATTTTATTTTAACGAAAGGCATTATGTTATCCAAGTGTTTCTTCTTGTAAATCGATAAAACCTGGCGCTAAATAGAAAATCGACCAAGTGACGAGAGATAAAAGCAATTAATAGATTTCTCTTCTCTAACTACTGTTGTTGGTCTTGCAGTTCAAATGATGCGTATAGTTGGTACGAAAACCAACAATACAAAAACCACAAAGAAGAAAAGTATTCTCAAGCAGGAATTTTTTGTTGTATAGTGTTTCTTAAAAACAACTACTTGCAGAATTGTCTTTTATCTATAACATATGAATTTTTGCTGTATATGAGTAGTATGTGCTCAATTTTAATATTTTATGCTAAGGAAACTAAGAATAACCTCTTCCTGAATGTTGTTTGAATTTTTTTTTTTTTTGCAATAATAGTACCGTATGAGGATCCATATTATTGGAGTCCCGCTGGACTAGGTGTACTAACTTAACATAGATACATTCGTCAAGACTACTGCAATTCTGTTTTGAAAGAACTTTATATAGATAAGTAAATCAAAGTATGTTTCTAGAGTCATACTTAATACATATTCATAATGCTAAGAACTGTATTTCCTGTTTCAATACAAAGAATACATATTCTATTAGCTGATTCAAATAACCTCTTCAAAAAAAAAAAAAAAAGTAGGCGAGTTCAGTGCCTTCCAATTCAAGTTAATTTCCTGTTAGAGCTCGTTTTTAGCAAACACCCACTGTGACAAATGCGACAATCTATTGGGATTAAAGAGCCTCTCCCTTAGAAACCTCCACTTGACCTTTTTTCATCCCCCCAGGAATAAATTCGAACCTTTTCATCCACACAAAAAAATACTTCAAAGTTGAGGACCTTATGCCGCATTCGTTTGTTCTCGTCCAGAAACGGAACCGCATAATCCTCAATATAAAAGTATATCTGATCCTCTCCCATATGCTGGCAGCTGCTAAATCGTTGCATGTCAAAAGCAGATCCCCCTGTGTATAAGATTGGGATGTAAAGCACGAGTTCTTTTATAAGGAACAGTTGCACATTGTGAATTGGGGAAAACCTAAAATGACTTATTTAAGTTTAGGGGCAAAGCTTTTACTTGTATGCTTTTATGACTAGTGCCCGACTACCAAATAGGCCGGAGAAGCATGGTAAGAAAAATCCGGTTCAAACAACTTATTTTTTAGCTATTTTATGACTAATGGACAATTCCCACATTTTTTTATTATTTTTTTATTCGACGTAAATAGGTGAGACAAAATAAGGGCCGAAAAAATTTTTGCTCTCCGATGCGTAGTTATTTTTTTATTTGATTTTAAAGTTAGGGTTTTTAAAAGCGCGCGAAAAACAGTACGTTCCGCGAGGAATCGACTGTGACGTACATGTACACCACACGTGACCAAATCTCCTCAGTTGCGTATAGCGTTAGGCGGAATATTTCACAAATCGTTTCGCAAAACTTTATATTTTCGTTTTCTTTAATGCAGTAAGTTTGTATTTATTATTTAATAATGGCATATTGCTACTGCTTAGTTCCTTAGTGTCGAATACGACTACAGAAAAGAGAAAAGATATATTTTAACTTGCCAACAGAATCGGTACAGCGAAAACGATGGTTTTCAGCCAAGCGACGTGATTCAAAAAAAGGAACCAGTTTTTATTAGGATTTTGGACTGACTTTTAAATATTCTTTAAAAATATAAATTTACATGTAAAACATGGTAAAGAAAAAAATGCAGAGCCACAAACGCACAAAATTAAATTAGTTATTAGGGTTTTTTTTTAAAAGTATATCTACGGATAACATGTCAAATGTAGCAACTTAGGATATCTAAAAACATTGTTAATAATGTTTACTTACAGACTTCTACGTTAATAGTATTAATATTTTTGAAAAGTTCAATATTTTTTCCCAATTTTTCCTTTATTCCGATGGTTAAAACTAAAAGTTGTGCAAACAAAATATGTCACGCTCATATGTTCAGACGAAACTAAGCAATTTTCTGAAAATTCAGGACGGCGACTTTTTGCTTTCTACAGTAGTACCTTTATTCATATTATTTTAATGTATGACTTGAATTAAAAGAGTAATACTAAAATCCGACGAATAAATTATGATATTTTATCAGACAAGGAAAATTGTGTATTGTAAAAACGGTAATTTTGTTATGAATGACCTGTGTTTAATTAGAACATTTTAACAACACAAAATACCATTAAAACTTTATCAATAATAACACAATTCTATAGGTAAAACAAGAAAGAAATAACCTTTCAGAAAAACAATTAAAAAAAAACCGAGTAAACTATCCAGGACACCTTTAAAACAATGAGCTTCTTGTGTGAAATAAAAAAAAAATTGGAAAAAAAAAACATTTGTACCGCGAAAAGGGATTTGAACCCGGGACCAAATGAATACAAATCGCTTACGTTACCACTAAGCTACGATGCCCGTGATATATAATGCTTAAATTGCTGTAAAATTTTAAGGGAGTTACTTTCAAAATTGAAAAAACAGTAAAGTTTAAAAAGAAATTCAAAATTTTGACTTAAAAAAATGAAAACAACTTGTAAATATAAGTTTTTATTGCTTTAAAATGATTATTTAGGGTAAACACTATACATAAAAACACTATAATTTACAATTTTATGTTATTATTACTAAAATGTTTACGGTACCGTATCCCTTTAAAATATATCTCTTAAATTATTTTTTTTAAAATCTACTTATGATTAAATAAATATTAAAAGAAAATAAACAAGAATAGAAAATTAAGGCAAAAGAAAGTTATAAAGCAAAAATGAACCTTTAAAAAGCATGGGAGAATCGAAAAATCGCAATGACTGAAGAAGCTAACGAACCCTACGTGGTGTACATGTACGTCACAATCGCTTAGCCAATAGCAGAACTTTTCAAACAAGAACTAAAAATTGACGATTTTTAACATTGAATATTTAATAACACAATTTTTTTTGTACATTTTAATCTAGATATTTGAAATCAGCGTTGTTTATTTTATCGAAAAAATGTATTTTCAGTAGTTTTTAAAAATATGGGAATTGTCCATTAGACAATATGAGATGTCTCCATTTTTAAAATTTGAGTACAAAAAAGTTTGTTCAACACAACAGATGCTTGTTCACCTAAATCATGAAATTAACTATCATATAGTTATACTATTCTATGTTGTTGCTGGGATCCCTGTTGCCCAGCGGAGCTAGACCAGGTCTATGACATTGCACACTCTCAAGAAATCAACAACCAATAATGGGTTGCTCTAGAAGATCTTCTCTATCGAGTCCAAGCACTCAAGGATGTGCTCCGGTGTGGCTTGGCCTTTATATTCTACGAGTATGTTAGTGGGCGACATAGCAAGTGGCCCCCTTCGTAAACGCCCGACGCCTCTTGCACTGAAGTCTGGATCGGGCTTAGTTTATGGCAAAAAATATTGAGCATCGAAAGTTTTCGTACTAATACTACATTTCGGATGCTCGGATTAGTTAGTAGGTATCTAGTATCTAGACTATACATGCAAATCAAACATTTAACAGAAGACTCACTAAACTACCTGTTGTCTGTCTTATATAGACCGGAGGTTCTTAGGACTTTTTCGATAAAGAAAGCCTTGTTCAATCCAATCAACTGTTCAAGGTGATCCGCGTAAAAATGATGTTTGTATAATTTTTGCAAATTATGAAAAGTGATTTCAACAAAAGCTATTAAATATTATATTTCATGCTATAACCCTTTTAGCCCGGCCAGTAGACCATTTGCCCTATTAAAGATCTGACTGAGATCCCATGTGGATCAGAATTTAATACTTTTCTGTAAACTCACTGGCACTCAATGCAATTTTACCTGCGAATTTTTTAACCTTATTCAATGTTTTTATTGCTGTTTTTATTAGAGAAATTCCCCTTTTCAGTGCTTTTGTCAAATTCATTCTAAAAAGTTTTCTACATTCTAAAACTTAACGTAACCTCATTTATAATTATAAACAAACGCTTTTTAAAGAATTAAAATTAAAAACACATAAAAATAGTAGTATGTTCTTTGTTTCTTGCCAATAACAGAATGCAGAAGAACCAGAGCGTTTGTCAAATTCACATTCTAACCATTTTACCTCATTCTAAAACCTCGCTTAATTATAAACCCTCTGAATGAAAATACTTTTAAAGATAAACAAAAAGCAAATTTTATATTCAACATGTAAGAATAATAGTATGTTCCTTTGTTTCTTATCCAGTACCAGAATCCCTATTATACGGGGCCTGTCGGCTCTTTTGTATTATAAGGGGGTGTAGTCCGTTTTATACTCTGTGGCATTTACATTTAGATGACAAAAGATCCCCCGCCAGAACAATTGGGCAGCCCTCTTTTATTCGGGGGCCCCCTCTTCTGTTGTAATTCGTGATTTTCGTCGTCTTTTGTATGCGGTTATCTATGGCACGTATCTTGCTGAATCTCCGTGTGGAGGGATTGTGTGCTTATAAATGCTGATTTGCTGCTATTTTCCCTTGGGGTCACAGGAGTCTTAAAAATGTGCAAAGAAGGCACTACAAAACATAGTTTGATCTTTCATGTCATTTTTGAACTACTCAATGTATAAGTATAATTTTTTTATATTTAATTCTACAAGATTTATTTATTATAAAACAAGTTTTAAAATTTATGAAACTTTAGCCAAAACTAAAATAAATGATATTAAACATGAAGCTATTTGAACACAGTGTGATTAGTCTTGCGCGGCAAATTGTGAGGTCAAAATTGAAAAAATGACCAAGAAAATGATTTTATATTGTACAAATATGTACAAACAAAGACTTATACCTAAATTCTCAGCTCAATTTTCATTAGAAATTATTTTAAGAACTTTTTTCTAAAAAAATTAATAAAATTTTTAAAATTTTGATTTTAAATTATTTTTAAAATAATTTCTAATTAAAATTGAGCTGAGAATTTAGGTATAAGTCTTTGTTTGTACATATTTGTACAATATAAAATCATTTTCTTGGTCATTTTTTCAATTTTGACCTCACAATTTGCCGCGCAAGACTAATCACACTGTGTTCAAATAGCTTCATGTTTAATATCATTTATTTTAGTTTTGGCTAAAGTTTCATAAATTTTAAAACTTGTTTTATAATAAATAAATCTTGTAGAATTACCTATAAAAAAATTATACTTATACATTGAGTAGTTAAAAAATGACAGGAAAGATCAAACTTTGCTTTGCAGTATCTTCTTTGCACATTTTTAAGACTCCTTAGACCCCTTAAATGACAACGTGTGGTATTGTAGGTGCTTTTGGAGATGGATATCGTTGCATTTTGTTGGTAAAAGTAATTTTATGTCTGGATGGATGAGTTAGGTTTAGAACATGGTAGTTAATTCTGAATTATCGTAGTTTGTTAAAATTCAGCTTCAAAGTATGTACTTTGTTGTTGTTTCTAATCCTCATCCAATCCATATCTTTTAAGCTGTATTTGGAGGAGCTCCAACAAGTTTTTAACAGTTAAGAGGGACTGTCAGTCCCATAAAGCTATGCATTAGTTTTGAAATCACAGATTTTGCAAAAGAATTGCTTTGCCACGTTATTCAAATTCCACCAGGAATTTGAATCATAACATCAATTTAAAACAAAATTGGAAAAACTAACATCCGGCTATATTATTGATTGATAAAGTTTTAAAATAGTGTCGCCATCTGCAGTAATTTTAGGAATTTTTAAACTTCAAAATTTTTATAGTTTAACAACTAGATAAAACTTTTGTTTCATTTTGATGTTATGTTGATTCCAATATCTGGTGAAAACGGGCTAACAAAGATGTAAAACAATACGTCTGTAGAAGCTGTGATTGCAAAACTAACGCATTAGTTTTATGGGACTGACAGTTCCTCTTAAAAAGTCAATTACAGTCAAAGGGTCAGATAATAAATACTTTTCTTATCGAGTCCAAGACACTGCAGGATTTGTACTTTCTTATCTTAGCAAGTGGGTGGCCAAGTTTGTGAATTGCTTGCCCTGTACAGACCTTCAGGTCCTCTGATTGAGTTTGAATTTCTACATGGCTTCTCATGATGATGATGATGATGTCGTGTCCATGGATAAAGATTATATGGGATCAAAGGTCTCATATAGTCTGCTTCAGCGTTCTGCAGACAGTGGTCCTCATAAAGATCTTCGTAGCGAGTTGATTTGCTGCAATTTTAAATTGGTTTCTCATAAGTGGAAGGTGTGGTTTAAAAAAAAAGACAGATGTCCCATTGTACACTGTACATTGGTTGGGATTCCCAAGACTTGCTCCAGCTAGCTGGAGTTGTTAGTTATCCATATTGAAAGTATGTCGCTCTTGAGGGAAAACAGTCGCTGGTTTTTGAACCAAAGTGATCCTGTGTTCAACCAATGGAAATAAATGATTTTCTAAGCCACATCTCTCCGGCTGTATTGGATATTTTACGGTTTTTTATTTGATAAATGAAGCTGATTTACAGGGTTTTATAATGTCATTTATTGAAATTTATTAATTCTACAATTTAGCTTTAAAATTATTGAAAATTACAAAATCTTCGATACATCTGCAAAAACGTAACACAGAAAATCAGTTTTTCTCATTGGATTAACAAAGACACTTATTGGTTTGGAGACCTATGGTCATTTCTTATTAAGTTTGGTTAGACAAGGTGTGTTGGCCTTGTCTTTTTAACTCTATAAAAATTAAAAGTCCTGTTGCAATGAGCATGTTTCTCTTTTTTGAGAGGCAACAGTTCTACAGAATTGAAAATAAAGTCTCGATCTGTTAATTATTGTAGTGGGCGGAACTTACCGTTTCATACCACCACCACTGAAAACACCAAGGAATGGAATATGGAATGATTTATAGGTGACGTGAAATAAGCATATTGCTCATGTGTAGCTTCAGTTTGATATTTAATATAAAATTGCAATCCGATTGTTTGCTGACTCGATATAGAGTTATGAAATTTTATACTTAAACATTAATGCCTTAATATATTTACCCAGTTCCCTTTAATTTTAAAAATATGTCACTGTTGTAAGTGTGTTTAAGATAAGAAAAAAACTAACACCAATTGGCACTGTTTCTAGGAAGTATAAAAACACTTACAAGTTTCATTGAGAAAATGAAAAGAGTTTTACTTCCTATCTGTGCTTTCCTAAAAAGAAAACCAAGTTTAAAGTAAAAAAAAAAAATAGATAGTGAAGGACCATATACTTTTACGCGTTTTTTCCTTCTTTCCCTGGAAAGAATTGCTATTTTCTCAAACTTTTTTTGAAGTATTTTTCACTAACGGGAGCCATTTTCTAAAAAAATCCTTCACGAAGCTTTATTTACTCAGGCAACCTATTGTTTGGTTCCCACCAATCTCTGGATAAATAAAAAAAAGTTGAAAGTTCTTTATTTATTTCACTATTGAGAATTAAATATATTCGTTAAGTTTACAATGTACAGCTGGTAAACACTGCAGAGTAGTTTAAAAACATCGCGCCACATGAGACTATTTGATTTAAACATAAAAAAAAGCCAAAAAGGACTTAAAACTGGCAAGTTAATTTGCATTTTCCTTTAAAAAAAAGATGTATAAAAGAAAATAAAGAGTTTAAAATGTATGGTTGTGCGTTTAACTTGTTAATTATTTAGACTTGTTAAGCGTACTGAAACTCGTTTATTGTGTATTATTTGTTTATTATACTTATAGATGTTAATTAATGATAGTTGTTAATCCTTTCAGTCTAAATGACTGACATCATCATTTTAGAAAAAAAAAATTCTGACCGTCTGTTATTTATGATATCAAAAACACATCATTCGATGTGTTCAAAAATATTTTTTATTAATCTAATCCCAATTGATGTCAGTCCTATTACTTTTTTTTTTTTTAAATTATGATCAGAAACATGATGATGTCAATGGTCATCATAGGGACCGAAAATCCCATCATGGGACTCTGGGCGTCACTGGGACTGAAAGGGTTAAATGTACCTACTTAAATCTGTTAACTAGTAATTTCGATGAAGAGCAACAAATTTATTATTTTTAATATTTTAAAAAAATACTTGTGTAGTAAATGGTTTTAATAACAGATTTTTAAATTTCATGAAATTATGAATAAATAAGTTTTTAAAAACTGCTGGGAAAATTAACAGTTTCTTAACGGATGTATACGTCTGTATCCCTCATAAGCTTGATGACTTATACTAGGCAATTTCTTATTTTTTTTAAACCATAATGTGTCAATGAAAACATATGCTTGATAAACTCTGATAAAGCAACTATAAAGTCGATGTAAATAGCTTCTGTATGTTCAATTCGACTTGCCTTATCAAAGAGCACTCAAAAAACGACAAATTTAAAATTTATGTTTCAGACACATTTGAAGTTTCATATCTTATTTGCTTGAAGTAGAGTAGATAACGCTCCAAGAGCCATTATAATTCCGCCGGTTTAGCGCAAGATTTTCTAGGTTGAACTTTTAAAAGTTATTTTGTTCGTTCGAAAAGCACCCGACGCACCTTCTTGAATACTTTAGCTTGGAGTTCTAGAGAAGTGATTTTCTTTTCTTTTTCTTCGAAGAGAATTGGCAACAGTCCAAAATAAATGGCGAGGCGGTTACAGTTTTCTTCGGCAATTTTGTAAAAAACTGAATTTTTCTCCTTAAATTAACAATAGTATGTGTTTTGGTTTGTTGATGATCATAGATGGCGGTTAAATCTTTTCTTCTTTCTATTGCTAAGATTTTCTAGAAAAAAAGAACCCTTTTAGCAGGATTGTTAAATATTATATCCCAAAAGAGTCCCTAATAGTTTAAATTTTAGGGTTTTTTTTGTATCCAAATGATAATTTTATTCTTTAAAATTGCAGGTTATTGGACTATCTCTGAGTACGACAGCACCTTTCACCATTTCATCTTTCATTCTAAATTATTATCGCAAATTCCACAAAGTATACAAATAAATTCAAGCGAGTTTTTGTGAAGTCTAATTATTTTGTATCGATTTACATTCTTCAAAAACAGGGAACAGAGGCTCATTTTAAACAAACTTGCTTTTTACAATGTCGTACACGTAAGTCCCCCCCCCCCCCCCCCTTTCAAGTCGAAAATCAATGATCTGAAAAAAAGCTACCATCCGAGCCGAACATAAAGAAGCTCATCAAATTCCAAACAATTCCAATCAGCTTAAAGCCCCTAAAAGCACACGCAAGCAGAAAAATCAATGCGCACTTGTTAGCGCACTGTTACAACAAGGATATCACAACAGTGCCAGACAATGCTTGCTGATAAACGACACGACGCTTTCACAATGGAATTAGCCGAAAGCCTGAAAATCATCCCTTGGAATCTATACTCCGCTAGAAAAAGGGCCGATGGCTCATCCTAAAAACGGTGTCCGTAGGCCCCTTTTCTGTTAAAGTGCAGAAATTGAATGCCGAGTAATCCTCTGTAAGCCGAAGCGGCCTTTGTCATTTAACCTAATATGCAGTTCCTCCGTCATAAACCCTATCTTGGCAAAAGCAAACATTTGATATAATCAAATAACGATTTAGCAAGCGAGTCGCGGATTTAAAGAGTCTGGAGGGACTTTATTAAATTAGAGCCGGTTTTCTCCGAACGTGATGATGATATTCGATTTTAAATTGTGTTTTTGTATGAAATATAGAATGGATTGTGTGCGAGAACCCAAAAGGAATAAGTCCTATGCGAGGAATACATCGGACTTAGCTTCTTCTGACTCTCACAATTGATTTGATTGTGTTGATCAAGTAAGTGGAGTAGTATTCTCGGAAATGGCGCTTCCTTTTAAGTCCCCTATAATGGAGTTATAAATTTCATTTTCAGAAAGTTATTCTTAGCTTTTTATATTCTTGTATTCGTAGAAGACGTTCTCGTTTCCGGTAAAATAATATTATTTGAACTTTTTTTTATAAAAGTCAAATTAGATTATGATTGAAATGAAACTCGTTATAGTGTAATTACACTTTGACTACCTGAATGGGCAATCTATATCTAAATTGGTTTATTCAAAATATATTCTTTAAATGTAATAAATTTTTTCATTACCTGCAATTTCATGAATATCTTTGACTAGCATTAATTTTCTTAATATATTTGTGTCCCCATATTTGAAGTTATTTTGGAACGTTTCAAATTCAAATCAAAAACCTTAACTGCTAGCCTGTTTCAACTTTTATTCATTCTAATTCATTTAATTTGCTTCTTTGGGGTGCAAGCTTGTGTTTTAATCGTGGTCTAACTTAGTTTAAATTACGTTCCATATGTTGGTCTTGTTCCTAGAAAAAAGGAAATCTTAATCAAAAAATTAAATCCTGTTTTTATCGTTCAGTGAACTGTTGAAAACAAGTTTGTTAATTTTTTTTTTCAAGTGTTGATTCAGCATTACCCTGCTTACAAATAGAAATGTCCTTAACCCTCTAATGCATTATGTTGCCATATGGCAACAAGTAACATAATCCACTTTATTCAATTAAAGTAGAGCTCCTTGTCGACAAATGTACGTTTTTTCTTATCCATTACATTCCATTTTAAAGTTTTAGTTCTAATAACCCTCATAAATGACAGTAGTAAAAGTGTATTCAAAATTAAAGAGTGAAGTTATTAACTGTTGTGACATTACGTCTTAGGCAGTTTCAAAGTATAATAATATTAGTACTAAATACAAATAAATTGCTTTTTTAAAAATAATTGTAGCTCAAGAGGGTTGTTTTAAAATATATATAGTAGTTTTCTAGTCATTCTTTTCAAAATTGGAATTTTGTATTTGGTTTTTTGCCATATAGGGCGAAAATTTAAAAAATTGAAATTTTTAAAATTCCAATGCAGTTAATTTTTTTCAGTATTTTTTCCATAATGTATGAGTATTAAAGATAGATACAGATACAAATATAATTTTTTTGGGATGAAAAAAAATCATGCATCAGGGTGCATTCTTAGCCGCAATATGTAAAAGAATGTAAATCATGATCGCAATTTAAAGTGAACCGGGATTAATTAAGTTAATTAGTCACTTGCAAGTTTTTTCTTATTTTTTTTCTTTATGAACGCAGAAATGCGATCTTTGAATAATTATCATCAGTTTCATTACTAACAGGAAACTTCAGTACGGAAATGAAATCACATTTTCTTTCATGACATTATATAATTTTCTTTACCGCAATTTGGCAAGGCATTATAATAAATGGCTACGTCGCGTATGTAACGTATTTTTACGTTTGTTTAATACATATAGAGGCTTCAATATCTTCTTAATATGAAAAAGTTCTTTTGCTAATGCATTTATCGTCCACAATATTTGTATAAACTAGTGGATGACTAGTGAAAAATAACTTTCCAAAATAAATATTATTTTTGCATGTTTCAATGATCCACAAATTTATCGGTATGAGATTTTTCCTTATATATTGTTGTATAAACAATTACATAAAATTAAATTTGTTTAGTTTAAAATCTTGCGAAAAACTTTAACATTGACAACGTGGCGAAAATGGTGTTAAATGCACTGTTAAAAAAAATTACTGAATTTGAAGGAAAAAGCCCGGCAGCTGAGTTGCCGGGCTTTTCCCGTTCCGTTAAGTATATTCCCGTTACGAAGTTCCGTTTCTTATTTCTCCGTTATTAAAATTTTCCATTTTGAATTTTCCCGTATATTTACAGAAGTCCCGTTTCTTATTTCTCCGTTATTAAAATTTTCCATTTTGTACAGGGTGGCCCAAAAGTAGCCTAACAGTTAATGTTGTACTATTGGTAAGAACTTCGGCTTATTTAGAACAGGTATTTGACATAGTCGTGCTTAGTTTTGTTGGTTGGCTAAAATAAAGTCGTAACTAAAACTAAGCACGACTATGTCAAATACCTGTTCTAAATAAGCCAAAGTTCTTACCAATGGTACAACATTAACTGTTAAACTACTTTTGGGCCATCCTGTATTTCCCCTCGTATCCACCGTAGAATATAAAAATAAATTTAAAACCAGTCCATTATCTACAGTATAATATAATTGTCAAAATTACATATTTTTTCAACTATAATATATAATTAAACTATTTTAAAAGGCAACAAACTGTTAGATATTAAATTATAGTGATTTAGCACATTGACTTTACATATTAAAATTACTTTGAAAGAAAAACAGCAAGTTTCAAAAATGTAATGCATCATAATACAAAAAATTAAATTTATCTTTCAATGTAAAACGTTCTTGATTAATAACCAGAATTTAAGACACAAATTATGCATTGTAAAAATAATACTTTTAACCATAAAGAAGTAGAGATTAAAGTTTTTCATACTGTTTTTCTTTTTTAGCAAGTAATAACTAAATAATTTTATAATAATATATATGTATCGGTTGAATAAGAAACCAAAGCAATTTACAGAAAACATTTTTATTTCAACAGAAAAAAGTATTACATTTACACTTACCTTGATTAAATTTTTAAACAAAATAATCCAAACATTTCCAACAAAAAATGTAGTTTCACAATTTCCAACACACATATTTTAAAAACACTTTGAGCTTGTATATGAAAAAGATTGAACATTACGTCTGTGAAAAACATCGAAAGTGAGAATATCGAACCAAGCAATGCGACGATGGGACACTTACCTTAATAATTTTAACATAATAATCCAAATAATTCCAACAAAAAATGTAGTTTCACTATTTCCAGCACACATATTTTTAAAATACACTTTGCGTGGCATTAAGTTTGAAATTCTAGCATATTTAAGTGATAAGACCTCGAAATAATACAGCGAAAACCACGGTTTCCTTTTGTAGAAAACGAAAGTAATGAGCAGATGCTTGACACCCGGCTTTTCACTGCAGTATAACTTCGAACATGTTTATTTTCTTTTCTTCAGTTAGACATCATCTGTAGTCATAATAGTTCTGTACAACAAATTCTAAATCCGATTTCAGCTGCCGGTAAAAAGTCGTAACAAAATGTATGTTTTAAAATCATCCTCTTTAAGTTGGCTCGAAACATTATCTCACAACTTTTTACAATTTTTAATATGCCTTTTAATCCATATTCTATCACATGCTGATTCTGTCGAAATCATCGAGAGAAAACGAAAAAAAGAATTATTCTTTTTGCATAAAAGAGGAGTTGAGCAGTACCATGCAATCTTCAAAAGTTTTTCCAAACGATTTACAAATATTTAAAGTTGCTTTAAAAAACTATTTTTAATTATTTAATGTGTTCTAATCGTATTTTCAGCAAGAACTGTTTGCTTTACATATTGCTTGCATTTTTATTATACGATTTTTATCAAACTGTTTGATAGAAGTTTGCGAAAACAAAGCATTCTTTGACTGCGCTAAAGCTCAATTCAAGAACGTAGTTGTAACGTACTGGTAAATGATGGAAAAATTGGTAGCGTTTTTCTGGTTTATTACGATAAATTAAGTTACAGCTATTAAATATGTACAGAATTGAATGTTATTTCTTCATGAGTTCGGGAGCAGATTCGGCACACCACCAACGCGTGCCGCGTTCGAAAGTCAAGTCCTCTCAAAACAAGTCCATCCTCCCACAGGAAGTCAACCCCCCACATCCGTTGTCCCCCACTGAGACACCACAAGGGGTCGCGGGGTCATCTCTGACATTCCTGCAAGAGACTTTGACTTCACCACGGTACAACTCCTCTCCCCTTAGAGCAGAATTTTTCACAAGTTGTTATTGTGAAAAATTCGTCAGTGCCTGACATACCAGAGAATGTGACAATTGAGCATAATAAAAAATTACACATAATATGCAAATAAGCACTATAAATCCTATGATAACACACAACTTTTTCATTTTTTAACATATGATTAAAACGATAAAGAAATACACAATAAACAGATAATTAAACATTTAAATCAGGTTGAAATACTCAATTAATACATCATTTGACTGAGAGCGTCAGCATGTTTTACATTAGACTTTACACATTTTTTTTTAAATCAATGAACAGTTTATATGTATACCACTTAATTCTACAACTCAAAATTTCAAACTACATGTGAGAGGCCTTTTTGCGATCTACATCAAAAGGACCCTCTTTAATTAGCTACCTGTCGAGCTTAATTAAAAATGCCAAACCAGACTTATTCGAAAACGTTTCGAAAATTCACTTAATTTTAGCTTTAGCTGATCAATTAGTTGCAATTTTAATCGAATGCTTGAGCTACGGCCATCGATCAGATCTTCCAAATCAAACTCATACATATATGGAATTTTATCCAAAAACAGAATTTCTAAACCTTGACCAGCCGAAAGTTTAACTTTAACCTCAGGAACCAAAATATTATCATTTTTCGGTCTTTTGTCGTACTGTTTTAACATGTTAACGTGATCTGTATGGTCAGTTTTGTCAATTCTATAAACCACATCATTAACGTCCGATACTTTTTCTCGTATCACCCCGGGCTGAACGATCCCTTTGTTGTTTTTTTCTGTGGTTAAACCCAACTCAAGGTCCCCTTCTCCAAATTCACGTTTTATGGCGCTCTTATCGTTTCGAGCCTTCATTGCCTGGGAGTCTGTCAATTTTGCGATCGTCCGATCTTGACATCTCGTCAGTTTATTTATCTGCTCGTAACCGTTTTCTGTTACTAGTTTACTACCTTCTTCCGGTTCTAACCACGTCTCGTAAGTTAATGGCTCGGGGGTGAGTAGATTTTGTCCGAAAACCAACTCAGCGGGGGGCAGCCCCGTGCTGACACAGATCCCCTTACTCCTGGCCATTAACGGCCAAAGGAAATACTTATCTCTATCATGGTCAGATTCCAAGCATAGAGCGCGCTGAAGGTCTTTTAGTGATGGATGAAAAGGCTCTAATGGATTCGTTTGTAGTTTACAAACTGAACTATGCTCCACTTTAATTCCGAAATGATCAATGAATTCCCTACTACGATTACCTGTTAAAATTGTCTCTTGGTCTACATGTAACTCTTTGGAGAAACCAATATGACTGAAATCATTAATAAGGGACTTTTCAGGTAAAGTCGGAACAACTTCCGGAATAACTATTGTTTCCTCATCTGACTCTACCTCCATTTTCGTCTCTTTTCGTTCATTGCAATTAAACTCATAGCCATTAGCCCCTTTAATTAGGACCGCCGTTCGGTTTCCTAATATATATCTTCCTTCGTCTAAATAATCTGCACATACAGCAGCCTTGGTCTGAATTGTGCCAAATTCTCCTTTTAACTCTACAACCGCTAAAGGTAAACCTATCTCCCTAGCATTTAAAGGTTGTTTTACCCAAACCATTTCACTAGAGTAAGAATCCGGGAGTACGTATTTTCTAGATACCAAGTCAATAGTCGATCCGGAATCTCTCAAAATGGTTATTTCTTTACCATTTATAGATCCTTTACACAAGAACGGATTCAGGTATGGATTACCAGTACTTTCACACAAAAAACTGACGTTCTCCCTGGATTCTGACTCTTTTCTTTGATTTATTATGATAGGACAATTATACCTCATATGATTTGGATTACCACATTCAAAACATCTAAATGTTTTTCTCCTATCAAACCTTTCATAGTTTCCACTATTCTTACCTTCTTCGTTTGAAGATTGGTTATTACCTTCCACCCTGGGATTTCTACTCTGAAAATTTTCCCTTTTTTCGAATTTATCGTTTGATCTAGTTCTATTTCTCCCCTGCCTAACATCATCATAGTTATCTAAGAGATCAGATAGCACTGTAGCACTTTTAATGTTGGCCCACTCATCAATGAAATGATCTTTAAAGTCCCCAGAAGCCCGTTTTTTCAACTGATCCACAACCATTAGGTCTTTCAAAGCTTCGAAATTATTAACTTCCAAGCCTTGAAGCCATTCGTCCAAATAATTACGGATTTCAAAAACAAAATCTCTCCAGGTGCTATCTGATTTCTTTTTGTGTTGAACAAACTTTTGCCTAAACACCTCAGGGCTCAATTTATACCTTTTTAGCAAAAGTTTTTTTACATATTCATAATCGTTTGCTCTTTCATCAGGTTCACGAGCAATTAGTTGTACAATTTCCAAAGGCAAAAGTGTGAGCAAGGATGCCACCCAATCAGCCTCCTCAATATTGGCTCTTCTTGCCTGCCTTTCGAAAGTAATTAAATAAAGACTGATGTCTGACTGATCATCAAATTTTGGCATTAATTTATGCATATCAGTCCGAGAAGACTGATATACAGGCGCTGTAGAGTTGGTTTGTGATTTTAATTTTAGCTTTTCCAGCTCAAATTCTTTTTGCTCGGACTCAACCCTCTGTTGGATGGTTGAATCCAGCATTGATTTCGTAAATTCTTCATCATAATCGATATCTTTAACAATCAAATCTTTCAATTCTTTAATTTTCATTGAAGAATTTACCGACAAACCCAACTCTTCAGCGACAGCTAATATATCACATTTTTTTCCGCGCACAAGATAAGCCATTATTATTTTAAGGGGGAAATTCACATATAAGGGAAAAAATCACAAGTCAAATACCAAAAATAATACACAATTGCTCGTCACACCTCTTGATAAGTCAGAGCACTTACCCTCTTTTCTGCTGGGGCAGCAAGTCCGATGACGCTGGCGCGTCCCTCCGTGAAGAGCTCTTATGATGCTGGCTCACCCGCTGGAGCCGAAGGTGAAGCCCAAAGACGCTGGTGCGTCCCTTCGATGGCGCTGCTGTGGGTGCCTGGTGCACCCGCTGGAGACGAAGATGGAGTCCAAAGACGCAGGCGCGTCTCTTCGATGGCGCTGCTGTGGGTGCCTGGTGCACCCGCTGGAGACGAAGATGGAGTCCAAAGACGCAGGCGCGTCTCTTCGATGGCGCTGCTGTGGGTGCCTGGTGCACCCGCTGGAGCCGAAGCACCCGCTAAGAACGAAGACAAAGTCCAGGACACGGGTGTGTCCCTCCCCTGCACTTCTCTGGATGCTGGAGCACCCGCTGGAGACGAAAGCGAATTCCAGGACACTGGCGTGTCCCTCCGACGACACTTCGGTGGTACTGGCGTACCCTCTATGGGCGATGACAAAGTCCAGGACACGGGTGTGTCCCTCTCCTGTACTTCTGGATGCTGGAGCACCCGCTGGAGACGAAAGCGAATTCCAGGACACTGGCGTGTCCCTCCGACGACACTTCGGGGGTACTGGCGTACTCGCTGGGAACGAAGACAAAGTCCAGGACACGGGTGTGTCCCTCCCCTGCACTTCTGGATGCTGGCCCAATCGCTGGATTCGAAGGCGAATTCCAGGACACTGGCGTGTCCCTCCGACGACACTTCGGGGGTACTGGCGTACTCGCTGGGAACGAAGACAAAGTCCAGGACACGGGTGTGTCCCTCCCCTGCACTTCTCTGGATGCTCGTGCACCCGCTGGATTCGAAGGCGAATTCCAGGACACTGGCGTGTCCCTCCGACGCAACTTCTCTGGTACTGGCGTACCCACTGAGAACGAAGACAAAGTCCAGGACACGGGTGTGTCCCTCCCCTGCACTTCTCTGGATGCTGGTGCACCCGCTGGATTCGAAGGCGAATTCCAGGACACTGGCGTGTCCCTCCGACGCAACTTCTCTGGTACTGGTGTACCCACTGGGAACGAAGACAAAGTCCAGGACACGGATGTGTCCCTCCCCTGCACTTCTCTGGATGCTGTTGCACCCGCTGGACACTACTTTAAACTACCGTGGTGCATCACACGCCGAATCAGCTCCATAATCTTAACCGCTGGCACCAAATTATATATACTAGCTGTAACGTACTGGTAAATGATGGAAAAATTGGTAGCGTTTTTCTGGTTTATTACGATAAATTAAGTTACAGCTATTAAATATGTACAGAATTGAATGTTATTTCTTCATGAGTTCGGGAGCAGATTCGGCACACCACCAACGCGTGCCGCGTTCGAAAGTCAAGTCCTCTCAAAACAAGTCCATCCTCCCACAAGAAGTCAACCCCCCACATCCGTTGTCCCCCACTGAGACACCACAAGGGGTCGCGGGGTCATC
This sequence comes from Hylyphantes graminicola, assembly GCA_023701765.1. NCBI lineage: Eukaryota > Metazoa > Arthropoda > Arachnida > Araneae > Linyphiidae > Hylyphantes > Hylyphantes graminicola. Next base: position 44,143,188 of record CM043118.1, on the reverse strand, counting down.
TCTGACATTCCTGCAAGAGACTTTGACTTCACCACGGTACAGTAGTGTAAATTGGACTAAAAAGCAGCTGCAATAGTAAACAATAGTTATAATTTTGTTCTATCTTTACAATACTTACATATTCTAATAAAGACAATCAGTTTTGCTATTAAAAACATGCAATTTATGTTCTGAAAGGCAAAATTTAAAATTCGAGTTGCTTGTATACGTGCTATGGATTTTTATGTTTAGGCCTAAACTTCAATAAGCCGCCATTGTTTGTAACACTTCGCGTCTAAAAACGGGAAAATTCCGTTTCCGCTCTTTACGGACATTTTCGGTTCGGTTTACGGACATTTCCCGTTTTTAGAAGAAGAAAAACCGTTTTCAGAAGAAACAAACCCGTTTTCAGTAGTTACCGGAAAGTTCCGTTAAAATCAGTAATTTTCTCTCCTGAAATTTCAGGTTTTTTTTAACAGTGTGACGTAGAAAACTGTAAAAATCGCGAAGTGTGTCAATTTTGATCAACTCCTGTATATTAGAAATTGGCCCAAATAAGACTTTTAAGCCATGTTTCTTGAGTACAAAAAATATCGTGCTTCTTTAAAAACCTTTTAATACATTCCAATACATGGCTAAGTACCAACTTTATTTCGACGAACTTTTTTTAAGGAAACGACAATCATCAGTGGGCTGTCAATTACTTTAGCAGTGCACTTAGTGAATATTGCAAAGAATTGTATAAAAACTCACCTTAATTATTCACCAATTACTTTTACCGTTTCGTGACAGCATATCCCCAAAGCAATTATTTGGGACAAAATCACTTTTTTTAGCCTTTCAAACCAGTACTGTGTATTTTCCATAGCAAATAGCTGCTGGAGTTTGAAAAGGCTGTTACGATTATTTTCTTTAAAACATTGGTAACTTGTATGTGCAAATTAAACAGTTTTTAAATAAAGGTCGTTATATGTGGGGGAAACATGAATCACAGAATAGTGTATTACTAAATTTGTGTTTTGTAATGGTTGTAAAATTATAAATATTATACTGATTGATCAGAATGTATTAAAAAAATAAGATAGAAAGACAGTTGAAGCAAGTGTGTCCTTGTAAACAATTAAAAATATAACTAATTATCAGGTTTTCTTCTTGATGTGTTTTCTTCTTGTATGTTTGTTCTTCTTATGTGTTTTCTTCTTGATATGAACTCAACGTCGTAGAGTTTCTTCTAGTAGTAGTATTCCTCGTATTTAACAGGTTTAAAAACATTTTGTAAACAATACATTTAATTTTCCATTTCAATATTGAACCAGAAATGGGTCAAAAAGTAAGAAGAAAGTAGAAAAGTAGAAAAAGTTCATTAAAAACTGCTTAATCGCTGCTAAAGTTAAATATATACTAATCCTAGATGAGTGTCAGTTAGTCCTCTTTCGAACCAAAAACACAACAAAATCCTTTTTTAAGACCCCCCAAGAGGACATTCGAAAAACCCTATACCCAGGAAGCAGTCATTATCTGACGATCTGCTATGCCTATTTCTTGGATACTCCGCTGTACAGACTTCACTTTGCATCCCAAATGACACCGCCAACCGAACTGTCTCCAAACATGAATAATTTACCTGGACGTGATATGAAATTTGCGATGGAAAAGTCTTGGTGAGACGGATTTGTGCACGCAAATGTATCTGGTATATCGCCTTAGCCACTTACGGTGGATGTAAAGTAAAATACTCCAAGTATTTTTTTTTTACCCGTACTTTAAAACTATCTAGCGATGCTAACTTCTAACAGCTTTTTTAGCTTTGCTAATGGATATTAACGTAACATTACGACCGCCGAAGTGCAATTGGCTTTGATATATTTTTTTCTTTCCTGATATACTCATCACTTCGTTTAGTTATCTGGTGTAATTGCAAATGTTTCAGAAAAGACATGGCCATTTGGCCAAAGTAAAAACTGGGTCGACATGGTTCGTTGTTGTTTTGAAACCTAGTGTAACTTTTTTAAGTGACAAACTGTGATACGAGTCAGCATTTTAGATAACGATTGCGTTCCTCATATAGCAATCGATTTGAAAACCCTTCTTAAAAGGTATCTTGAAACAATTTAAACTTTTGTTGTTTTAATTATCGCAACAAAAAAATTTTACAATATGTACTAGTTTCGAAAAGTTTAATGTATCTTTTAAGCTGAAATAAAAGCGCTTTAACAATGTACAACAGTTCTTGAAATTTAACCTTCTACTACCTACCACTTAGGAGCATATAGGACGCTTCTTTCACAACGTGAATTATAATAAAATACCTATTACGCGTTAATATGAGGGGGGATTTTTTTTTTCAAAAAAATAATTTTCCGTGATTTCATAGTTACGCCCTGCGCTCTTCCGTAGTGAAAGCTGAGCTGATTTTTAAATTTATTTAGATGTATGGGTGGGTGGATAACATGCATTTCTCTATTAGGCATTGTAGAGTTATCTGTGTCGTTTAGTTTAACGTTTGAATTTGTTTATAATAGTTTTTTTTTTTGTTAACATACTTTAGAAAGGTTCGTGATGACTTAATTTCGCATTATGACTGTATATGTAATTTTTTTTTAGTACTAGTTGTTTGAAATTTGTACTCTTGCCAGTTTTTAACACCAACTTCTCATCTTGGAGGGTTTTAATAAAATGTCTTGTCCTTAAATAAACCAAATATATTATTATAAAATTTGTATTAAACTATTATGGATCTATGTGTTAACGTTTAGAACGTGTGGAAATGGCTTTTTTTACTTTCAATTACCCATTATGAAATAAGATAATGAAAGTATTTCGTTGGGGTCAAAATCCGAAATAGAGATTTTGTGTTTTTTACACGTTTTGGAGAGTGCTGATTCCAAAAATGCGTTTTTTGAGCACTGTTCCGTTTGTCGGCGACCACTCAATAGATAGATAAATTTTGTATACGGAGTTCATATTACCTTTCTGACGTCATAAAAATGCTTTTGAAAAATCGCGCATGCACAGGGGATTGCTGCCATAGAACTTTTATGTCTTTAAGTAATTGGAATTGTCTACTTACTTACTTATACCTCTTTCACTCCAACATGGAGCATAGGGTCTCCGTCATGGTCCGCCACCTCACCCTGTTGGCTGCGATGGTCTTGATCTCTCCCCATGACTTGTTCAGTTCTTTCACTTCACACTTCGTTGGTAATTGTTCGACGCCACGTTGTTTTCGGCTTTCCTCTTTTCCTTTTGCCCTGCGGGTTCCATTCCAAGGCCTCTTTTACTTTGAACTTATCCGGCTTGCGTAGCACATGCCCAATCCACTGCCATTTACGTTTTCTAATTTCATATTCTACTGTTTTTTGATTACATGTTTTTAATATTTCAGCATTTGTTACTTTATGGAACCACTTGATTTTAAGAATTTTTCGAAGGCATTTGTTAATAAATATTTGAAGTTTTTTCATGTTTGATTTGTTTCCATGCCATGTTTCCGCTCCATATAATAATATGGATTTTTAAATTGGGTAATAATTACCTTTGATTGTATTGATTTATTGAGCGTAATTGAAACTCGTGAAGCGTTACATATCCCTTTCTTCCCCCTTTTAAGTGTCTTTTGTATATTTACAATTCCGGTTTATTTTTATACGCTATCAATTCCTAAATACGTCCCTCAGCAAATATAACACCAAATATTCACCATTCCCTACCATAAAAAAATACTTACGACCCACAGCATTAACCCCTATGGGCACGACGATGCCTTAATCCATCGACCCAAGCATTAAACTCCCGTTACTTTTCCTCCAGTCGCATACTTATCGACTTCTTATCCATAAATACTTATTCCTCTTGCCACTTAAACGTCGTTTAGCCCCGTGACATTCCCGCGAACACGAACCCCGTAATGAATCCCAAACGCCCCATTAGCCCCACTGCATGGGCCGGTCACACTGGCTTAGCCCCTGTGCTTGTAAATACACTTTGGGCTGCATTTGGATTGAGGTTTTGCTTATGACTTGATGGAGAAATTTCATGAAGCATATGGGTCATGAACCATCCGGATGATTGATTGAGTCATTTGTTGGTTGTTTCCAATAAACTTCAAATTCACTGAAGATGTTGGTGATTGCCCGGTGCTTGTAGATACTTTCGTTGCATTTCGATTAAAACTTATGTTTTGTAAGAGAAATTTCGTATTCCGTATGGGTAGATGTACCATCTGCCATCTGGATGATTGAATCTGTTCCGACTTGGGGAACTGCGTAGCAGAGCAGACTATAATCGAAGCACAACAAAACGATTCGAGTAGATTGAACGAACTAACTTCTTATTAAAGTAAAGGATTTAAGTAGGTCATCACATAATACGCACATGCGCAATAAGGTAATCAGAACTACAATACAGCCATCTACATGTCGTAAATAGAACTAAAGATAAAGGGTTGAACATAACTCCTGCCCAATTAATTTAACAAAATTAATTTAGAAATGTTTCTTTTGAAAAGTCCATTGATTGTTTTTACAGTGACTACTCGCACTAGTTGATCTTGGCCGGGATGCACGTCTTGAACTAGACCTAGAGGCCAAGTTGCTGGGGGTTGGTTAGGCTCCTTCAACAATACTAAGTCACCAACTTCTAGGTTTTCCTTGGCACCTCTCCACTTGGATCTTTGCTGGAGAGAGTGCAGGTATTCTCCCCTCCATCTCTTCCAGAAGCTCCTGCGTATAGTTTGCAGCATCTGCCATCTAGTATGAGGTGAAACTTCTGCATCAACGGCATCATCTGGAAGGAAGCTTAAGTTTTGACCTATCAGAAAATGAGAAGGGGTTAGTGCATTTAATGAATCTAGGTCATCTGAAGGGACCAGCGGTCGTGAGTTGAGAATTGCCTCAATTTGGCACAGTAATGTGCTCAACTCTTCGAAAGTCAACTTATTGTTGCCTATAGATCTTTTGATATGAAATTTCACAGACTTCACACCTGCTTCCCAAATACCACCGAAGTGGGGAGAGGAAGGTGGAATAAAATGCCACATTATTTCATGAGTATTGAAAAAATGCGTCATTTTTGAGTCTTGTGGAATTTGCTCAGCGAATTTCTGCATTTCGTCAATTTTACGGCGTGCCCCAATGAAGTTTGTACCATTGTCGCAATAGATGTTAGAAGGGCAACCGCGCCGTGCGCTAAACCTTTTAAGGGCCGAAATGAAAGAGTCAGCAGTTAGATCACCCACTAACTCAAGATGTAACGCTTTTGTTGCGAGGCAAACGAATAAGGCGATGTAGGACTTGGTTGTTTTATGCCCACGGCCTTTATGAACTTTTACTTCGATAGCTCCAGTGAAGTCACAGCCACAATTGGTGAAGGCTCTGCCAATCTCGACTCTAGCCTTAGGCAGATCTCCCATCAGCTGCTGAACTGGTTTAGAACGGTACCTGCAACAAACTATGCATTTATTTATTAGTTTACGTATTAGTTTTTTTGCACCCACAATCCAGTAGGTTTGTTTTAGAATGTGTGCCAGAAGTGTTGGTCCGGCGTGCAAATTTGCGATGTGTGCTTCTTGAATTATTAAAGCACTGATTTTGTGTTTATCTGGCAGTAGGATGGGATGTTTAGATCCAAACGGCAAATCAGACCTTTTCAGACGCCCTCCTGCCCGTAAAACACCCTGGTCCAAGAAGGGATGCAAGGAAATAATTTTACTTCTTGGTGATAGAGATTTATTGGCTTCTAGACGATCCATTTCATCTGCAAAATGAGTTTCTTGTACCCAACGAAACAAGATATTCTTTACCTCAGTTACCTCTGCCAGAGATAAAGGCGCCTCGTAATTACGCTTACATTCGCGAACAGCCCTTTTGCATTTTGAAATGAAACGTCTGCAATATGCCAGTATACGAATTATTTTTGCCAAAGAAGAATGTCTTTCGAAAATGTTCTCTAGGGTTGCGTTGACTGTAGATGCTCCCGAAAAGAGTGGATCACTTCTTTGTTCGAGCACCTTTGGGTCAATTTGATCGAGAACTTTGTTTTCTTGTGGCCAGTAGCTTGGATTTTGAAGTAGAAAGTTTGGTCCGTGCCACCAAAGCTCGCAATCGACCAAATGTTGAGGTAGAATACCGCGGGAGGCAATATCGGCGGGGTTTTCTTTAGAAGGTATGTACTGCCAAACAACGCTTGGTAATGATCCCAAGATTTTCGATGTTCTATTGGCGACGAATGTTTTCCAGCGCCTTGGATGAGACGAAAGCCAAGCTAGGACGATTTTAGAGTCAGTCCAAGCGTATACAGGGGTTTGGGTTGCCTCTAAACCAAGGGCATGCAACACGTATTTCACAAGAGATGCCAGTAACGAAGCGCTTAATAGTTCCAAACGTGGCACTGAAATTTGAGAAATAGGCGCTACCTTTGTTTTGGCTACTAACAGGTTAGAAGACACATTGTTTGAGCATTCTTCCCTGATGTAAATGCAAGCTGCGTATGCTTGTAAACTTGCGTCACAAAAGCAATGCAGTGAGATGTTTGCCATAGTAGTGGAAACGCATCTGGGGATTTTAATGGTTTCAATTAAATTGAAATTAGCTTGAAATTCATTCCATTCACTGATTAAGTATTCCGGCAAGTCACTATCCCAATCACATTTGACCAACCACAACTTTTGATAGAATATCTTAATCCAAATTACGCAGGGGCTAATTAATCCCAGTGGATCGAATATTTGAGCAGAATTGGATAGAACTTTGCGTTTTGTTAGAGGGGGATTTATCTCAAGATGAGGAGTAAAGTTAAAAACGTCATTTTGAGTATTCCAGTTCAAACCTAGAACTTTGGAAGCGGTTTGGCTGTGGATTCGAAAGTTACTTTCTGTATCTTCTAGGTTCAGCGAATTGAGAACTTCCGCTGAATTGGTTCTCCACTTTCGAAGCTCGAATCCCCGTTGGCTGAGTAGAGATGAAACCTGGTTGCAGACCAGAGCTGCGGCTTCTGGAGTGTCTATGCTCAACAAAAGATCATCCAAAAAAAAAAACAGTCTGTTATTACCTTCGAGGCCACAGGGAATTCTTTCGAAGCATCCAGGGCTATTTGTGTTAGACACCTAGTTGCCAGAAAGGAAGAGCATGAAAGGCCATAAGTAACTGTTGTAAGTTTGTATTCTTGGACAGGCTTAGAACTATCGAACCTCCACAGAATTCGTTGATATGTTTGATCAAACTCATTGATCATTACTTGACGATACATTTTGGCAACGTCCGATGTTATGGCTATTTTTTGCATGCGAAAATTTAGCAAAATGTCAAGTATATCCCGTTGTTGTTTTGCTCCGACACCTAATTTTTCGTTTAAGGACACCGAACCTTCGGTTTTGCAAGATCCATCAAAAACCGTACGCTGTTTTGTCGTGGTGGAATCCTTCAAGACACAATGGTGTGGGAGGTAAAATTTGCTATGATCGGGAATTAGGTCTGAATGATCATTAGCAAGTTTCATATGCCCCAATTCCAAATATTCACGCATAAATTGGTTATACTGATTACCGACATCGGGGTATTTAAGAAATTTTCTTTCAATTGATTTTAAGCGTGAAAGAGCTGCATTATAAGAATTACCCAGTTGCAAGTCTATTTTAAAAAAGGGAAGCTTAAGCTCAAATCTTCCTTCTGAATTGATCAAGTAATTTGAAACGAAATGGTTTTCGCAAAACTGCTCTTCTGGGGTCAATTCTTTTGTTTTATTATCAGGGACAGATTCAATTTCCCAAAAACGTTTTAAATCTTCATGAAGATTTAAGTTTACAAGTGTATAGCTTACTAAAGCATTATTATTGACATTTCCCGACACAATCCATCCCAAGCGAGAGTTCTGGGCTAGGGGTTTTCCATCTGAACTTAAAACTTGGCCAGGTAGCATAATGTAGAAAAACTGATCTACTCCTAAAATCAGATCAATTTCGTTTGGTTTGTCGAAGTTTCTATCAGCCAAAGGTAAGCCAGCTAGTAAATCACGATCGTCGAATGTAATCACACGGGATGGTTGAGGGGGTATCAACCTTTTTAGAATAAATGCGGTGATGTAAATTTTAACATCTTTATCGTGTTTAGAAATCAAGCACAAGTTCATACTGCCTAAAGTAGTGATTGGTGTGGTGCTTGAAATACCAGTTACTGAATATCTAGGTATAGAGTCATAAACTAGAGAATGTTTCTTGACAAAAGATTCAGCAACGAAACATGCTTGCGAACCCGAATCCATGAGCATTCTAATGTCAATAAGGTTACCTGTAGTGTCTTGAACTAAGGCTACAGCAGTTGGCAGCAATGCTGAAGATTGGCTGATTGACTTTACCGTAGTATCACAGCGGATGAGATTCGATGTTGATTCGCCATCTGGTTGGTTCTGTGTTGACAAACAGTAGTGGCTTGCCAAATTTGGATGATCCTCTTCGGACGAGCGGGGAATCGCCGGAGGTTGCTGCTCCACTGCGGGCTGGCGGGTGGCGGAAAACTGTGGACTTTCTTCCCGATCTTCTGCTGCCCGAGCATAGTTTAGACCCAAGCTCTCGTCATGTAAAAGAGAATGGTGCTTACGATTACATAATTTACAAGTAAATGTGGAATGACACGTTCTTGCTACATGTTTATCCGAAAAACAATTAAGACAAAGATTCCTTTTACTGACAAATGCTTTACGCGCAGCTACATTAAGATTTTTGAAACTTGAGCATTTGGATAAATAATGAAAATCTTTGCACTTAGGACACTTTGGAATAAGTTGGTTAAATCTTGAAGTACCTTTTACTTCTTTGTGACTTGAGTCACTTTTAGCGTTTTCTAAAGCGGAACACCTATCATTTAGGAAATCAATGAAGGCTTCGAATGTGGAGAATTCTGTATCAACAGTCTTTTCCGACCACAGTCGTCTAGTTTCAGGATCAACTTTATTCAAAAGCATGTAAATGATCCACACATCAGGTTTTGTAGCGTTTTGATCTACACATTTCAATCCTCTGACGACTTGCTCAGAGGTGTCAGCTAGTGACCGCAAATTACTATCATTAACCGTAGTTATAGCGTTTTGCTTGAAAAACGTAGATAGCAATGAATTGACTATTTGCTTCTTCTTGTCATAACGACTGATCAGCTTAGACCACGCTTCGTCATAACTAGTACTCGATACTGGGATGTGCCGAACTAGGGCTTTGGGATCATCACCAAGTAAACCAAGCAAATATTGAAATTTTTGTATGTTAGTTAGCGATTCGTTGTGGTGAACGACGCTCACGTACAAGTCTTTGAAGGGAAGCCATTGCGTGTAATCTCCGTCGAAAACCGGAATATTTAAACGCGGCATTTTGAAATCAGTATTACTTCTAAAGCTTGAGTTTAGAAGCTGAGTTTCGGTTAGCTCTGTTGAACGAGTTTGCGGTTGCAACAGGCCTTGTAACGTAGCTTTTGCTTCAAAGTACCTATTTTCTAGGTCATCGATTTTGGATTGGTCGTCCTCGAGTGCCGAATCATATTCCAGGATTTTGGCGAATATGTCTTCGAGTCTGCTAAGTTGCATGTTAATATTAGCAACACTAGTCGAAGAACTTGCGGTAGCTACAAAAGATTCGATGCGCGTCAAGGCGGCCTTCTCGTAGCCACGAAGTTTGACTAGTTGATCCGTATTCATTGTAAAGGTAGAAAGTTAACTTGCCTGACTTCGACAGATGAACACAGCAGTATAATCTCGGTGGAACCTCCAATAAATGTTCCGACTTGGGGAACTGCGTAGCAGAGCAGACTATAATCGAAGCACAACAAAACGATTCGAGTAGATTGAACGAACTAACTTCTTATTAAAGTAAAGGATTTAAGTAGGTCATCACATAATACGCACATGCGCAATAAGGTAATCAGAACTACAATACAGCCATCTACATGTCGTAAATAGAACTAAAGATAAAGGGTTGAACAGAATCATTATTATTTTTTTTGGTTGCATCCAATAAACTTGATATTCACAGAAAGTGTCGGTAGTAGCCCTTGTAGGAGTTCGATAGTCTAGTGTGGGACGATGATTCAAACAAACCTAACTGAAAATACTGGGACTGGTCACACTGGCTAGCTTCTGTGCTTGTAAATACATCTTTGGTTGCATTTCGAGGGAAGTTTTGCTTGTTTTGTGAGATAAATACCACCTTATGTGAATCGTGTGGGTAGATGTACCGTCTGGATGAGTGAATCAGTTTGTTATTTCTAATAAACTTTATATTCACTGAAAATGTTGGTAATAACCCTCGTGTAGCACTGGTGAGACTATAATTCAAAATGAACTGAAAATTTTCGAGCTGGTTTGGTTTAAAAAAAGTTTTTATGAATCATAATCGTTGTATCTGTCTGCAGGGTTGCTTGGCCCTTTGGCGGTACAAAATAATTTTTGCCCGCCTTAGGCAGGTAATAAGAAAAAATATTTAAGACTACTTGTATGTATATATTAATTACTGCTAAATTATATTTAAAAGTAAATAAAAAATGCAACTTTCTTTTCCCCGCCATACTCCCCCATCGTTTCTTGCGGCCATTCATTGTCATCTCCGCCATGTCAATTTTTCCAGCCATACTGGAGGTGGAGGCAGCTTCGCTGCCATGTCCTCCGCAACTGATAAACGTTGTCGTCGCAACTTTCTTTTATCATTGTCAAAATTTAATACATTAATAAATAATATTTAATAATAACCAAAAGTTGAGTTAAATAAAGACTGAAATTTATGAAACAAAGTAATTAAATTGGTCATTGCTGAAATGGCTTTGTAATCAAAAATTTACCTTGTCGGAGTCAAGTATCAACTACCCCATCTACTAGCTGGTATTCCAGTTTTAAAAACTGCAGTATATGGAAGTTTCAATAATCGTGCTTGCTCCTGGATGGCAATAACTGCTTCTTCTATCATTGCTATAATCTTATGAGTTTCCCATGTTTTTCCGAGATTTTGTCAGTTTCTGTGAAACATATTCAAATGGGGTTGTAACACTGAGTTTTATTCCAAATCAGCCCATTGAAAAAAAAATATGAAGCATTATAGAAACTACCTCCCATATGTTTTTACTTATGCAATATCGATAAATGCTTATTTCATTCGTCGTTCTCGTAATTCTAATTCATTGTTTATGTTAAGCCCCATAGTATTCTCGCAAACATGATTCTCCTAATGAATCCCGGATGCATATTTCTATTCCTTACATTCAAGCGACACTATGTCAGTGACGTCAGGCTGCTGGTCGGGAACGAAATAAATGTAACCAATCATTGTCCGTCTTGGTGCAATGAGCTTTGAGTAAGAATTTGTCTCGTGTATTACCATTATTTCGAGATTTTAATTATTCACACAAAAAATGCAAAAATTAACTGAAAAAATATTGAATGGTGTTTATCTGTAAAAATTGAAGTGATGATTATTATAGCTAGATGATTTTAGATGTTCTGAGCGAATGACAGATTTTGGATTTCGAATTTTAGCGCTCGTGCTGCCACCTATATTCAAGTACAGCAACTAAATCCTACAGTAATCATTAAAAAAAACATTCTTGAATTTTACTAAAATAGCTTTAAAAAAATATTCCTTTTTTCCGAATACACCGGAATTAAATAAGAACTCCCCTCCTATTTTAATAAATGTTTTTATCTAATTTTTGAATGCGAATGTGCAATTAATATACAGATTGCAAGGCTTCCGCCGAATATTTACCTAAATATAGTCGAGCTTCATTTTTTCCCTGCTCTTCATTTTTACCCTACTAAAACAATAACATGCTTACAAATAATACACCGGATTCGAAATCTATAACTATATTCGAAATCTTTTCCTATATATTTCAAAAGCCAGTGATAATGTAATTACATTCCCTTAACTGGGGATTCAATAAATATTTTTTTAAATAGAAATTATTTTGTGTGAATATATTATTGATATTAATAATATAAAAAAAAACCTTTGTTTCTGATTCCACTATTTAATGATTTAAAAATTACTGAATACATGTTTCATTGAATTAGCTATATGTGTTTATGAGATATAATAAATGTTCTGTTCTATTGAATGAATAGTTAATAGTAGTCATGTTGTTAAAAAAAAATCAATACGAACCCTTACGAATTTTTTAGTCTTCTTTGTGTTGACAATCTCTAATTTAACCTTTATGTAAATTTTCGCAGAGCATTCACATTTTTTTGATTGCCCGTTATTCTCTTCAGGAGACACTTTCATTAAGACTTTTCATTTCCCCGCCCAGCAGCCTGACGTCACTGACATAGTGTCGCTTGAATGTAAGGAATAGAAATATGCATTTCGGATGTCCCGTAATCCTCTGATGGGGCTTATAAGTATATTTTTGCCATGAGTAATATTAGTAAAAGTTCCAAGGGTTAAGTCAATGGTAATATGGAAACATCTGGCCTAGATGAGACCCCAAATCATAATTTTTTTTTGGTCATGTGCACAATAAGTACGATTTTTATTTTAGTACCTACTGTTTCAATTACCATTGTAATATTAAAATTCGTTTGGAATCCTCCTGCTCTAACCATTACCATTAAAGATTGTTGTGAATTTTTAGTGTAAACAATTTTACTTAAGAATTTATTATTAACAATTTAAAAATTATTCTAACTGTCATGAATTATACCAGCAATTTAGTTGTCATCGAACCCAAGTCACCGCGGCGTTCAATAATATCAAAATAATTTCTTTTTTGTTAGTCAGCTTTCTACATAAAATTTAAACATACTATAACAAACTAACCCTACATAGTTTCAAACTCCGTGCATTCCACTCGTCTTAGGATCCAGCATTCTGTGTCTATCGCGACATCTTGTATGGACCTCCCCCCGCCCCCGAAACATTTCCGAAAGCCCCCGATCGATAAATCGAAGTAATCTGTTTCCTACTGACGGCATTCCTTTGGTGCCCCTCCGAGGCATCTTCCACTGTTTACTTATTCATTTCGCACAGTAAATACTACATTTATCCCCGTAGTAGTGGAGGAATCTTTAGAAACTGTCTTCAAGAATGGATGGCTGATCGTTGAAAAAAGGGTGCCCTTAAATTTTTTTTTATTTTTTCTTTCTTCGCTCCTTTTGCTCCTAGAGATGTCTTTGGGATACTGTTCATTTGAAGGTCGTAGTGTTCCAAGTTTGCTGCGGACTTTTTAAAATATACTATATAGATTGATTCATAATAGCTTTTAGTTCCTAGAAGAAATATATGGTTTGGAACACTCTTTGGGACGGCATTCCTTTTGTGCCCCTCCGAGGCATCTTCAACTGCTTACTTATTCATTTCGCACAGTAAATACTACATTTATCCCCGTAGTAGTGGAGGAATCTTTAGAAACTGTCTTCAGAATGGATGGCTGATCGTTGAAAAAAGGGTGCCCTTAAAATTTTGAGGTTTTTTTTCTTTCGATCCTTTTGCTCCTAGAGATCTCTTTGGAATGTTCATTTGAAGGTCGTAGTGTTCAAAGTTTGCTGCGGACTTTTTAAAATATACTATATAGATTGATTCATAATAGCTTTTAGTTCCTAGAAGAAATATATGGTTTGGAACACTCTTTGGGACGGCATTCCTTTGGTGCCCTCCGAGGCATCTTCAACTGTTTACTTATTCATTTCGCACAGTAAATACTACATTTATCCCCGTAGTAGTGGAGGAATCTATAGAAACTGTCTTCAGATTGGATGGCTGATCGTTGAAAAAAGGGTGCCCTTAAAATTTTGAGGTTTTTTTTCTTCGCTCCTTTTGCTCCTAGAGATGTCTTAGGAATAATGTTCATTTGAAGGTCGTAGTGTTCAAAGTTTGCTGCGGACTTTTTAAAATATACTATATAGATTGATTCAAAATAGCTTTTAGTTCCTAGAAGAAATATATGGTTTGGAACACTCTTTGGGACGGCATTCCTTTGGTGCCCGAGGCATCTTCAACTGTTTACTTATTCATTTCGCACAGTAAATACACTACATTTATCCCCGTAGTAGTGGAGGAATCTTTAGAAGAAACTGTCTTCAGGAATGGATGGCTGATCGTTGAAAAAAGGGTGCCCTTAAATTTTTTTTTTTTTTTTTTTTTTTTTTTGTTCTTCTTCTTTTGCTCCTAGAGATGTATTTGGAATAAATGTTCATTTGAAGGTCGTGGTTTTCTTTAAAAAGCAATGTTTGCTGTTTACTTTTTAAAATATAGATTCATATTAGCTTTTAGTTCATAGAAGAAATATATGGTTTGAACCGCTTTCTGTCTTTTGCTTGACAAACTCATGCACTGACGTTTCTAAAACATTGATAAAAATGTTGTAGCTTTCAACAAGAAAACAGTGTTAATTTCCTACTTAAATTAATTTTTTACTTTTTTAATGTAATCGTATTTTTGTTATATGGAATAATCCCCGCGCGATTTTATTGAACGATTATAAAAATTATCATTAATTTAATCGGTTAGCATAGAATTAAATATAATTTTAATTTTCTTATTTCATAAAAACCTTAATTAAATTTAACGTTAACAAAAGTTAAAATAACCATAATGCATTAAAAATTTACAAATAAAATTAAAACTTAAAACGTTTTGTAGATTACTGCACATGCAATCAAAATTCTCCACAAACAAAAGAAATTAAGCCTCCTGACACACTTCCTTATGTAAGCTCCTTACATGCAAATTAGTGCTTGGCGCGTGGCGAATTGAAATCTCTTCAGTAAGTAATTTCCGAAATTGTGCTTGGTGAATCCAAAAGTCCTTAATACCGTAAATGGCGTCTTACCTCTCCACGTTTTTAAAATTATACATCTGGTTCTTTTTACCTGTTTATTCATAAGAATTAAGGCAGCCTTTTCTTTACTAACTATTTTTGGTTCTTTTGTAAAATAATATTGTTTATTAAATCTTGCGGCTTTTTAGAAAATTTAGGGTTAATAAATAACTTGGCGACTACAATTCGTTCTAAATGAAACTAGAAGTTTTACTAACAAGTTTGTAATTAAAAACATCGAATGTGATTATTTGCTGTTGGTAATTGAGGCATGTAAAGCGAAGTGTTTCTTTTTTTTTCCTTTGAAGAATATTTGGTTACTCGTGGTTTGGTGAAAGGTATTCTTGGACTCGTAGAATTTATTAAAGATCCTTATACTCACTGAAAGCTCTCATTCCGAACTCCTGATATCAATGGCGTTTAGCCCTCTGATCGATACAGGCGTATCAACCGTCACCTGAAAGTTAGGTTTTGCAGCAACCCCCCCCCCCCCCAATTTTATAAAAATAATTAATTAAAATGTACTTAATTTTGAAATTTAAAAAGTGTGGAACAGTAATTTCTAATCATCTGCTTCACAAATAAAATTGAAAACAAGTTAAATAAATTAAATTTTAATCTTATGCAGTAACACTCCAACCAATATTGCGTATCCCTCAGTGACTTCGCTTATGCGTTAGATACCAAATTTATGGTAAAAGTTGGAAGCAAGCAGCCTGGGAGTTCCTGGATAGTTCCGCGTTTAGAACAAGGTTGTCATAAAATCACTTCTTAACTTGGTTGAACTTCCATTTATGCAACGACGCCATGTTCCTTTTTTACTTCGCCAAACCAATATAATTATTTTTTTCGTTTATGTTGGTCTTGCGTAATTGCGTATTCGACTTCTGTTTTTTTTTTTCAATATCAGTTTCCTTTCATATTTATATGCTCATTATCAAATTACTATACTCCGTGCCAACCCAACTAAAAAACAAAGAAAAGGCAAGAGTGAAAAGCGCGTTGGTCCTTTAGTTGAAAACTCTTGTAAGGTAATATTTTCATACAAAATTTATCTGTATACAATTTAACCAAAATACACTTTTCATTCTGATAAAATTGTCAAATTTTCTCATATAATATTCATTCTGTTAGACCTTAAACGAAATTAATGTTACAAACATGTTTTCTGGACGGATTCACAAATAATGTATGGAACTCTTTACATCCGCGGAAGGATCTTCTCCATTGCATATTTTTATTACCCAACTTAGGTTGGCAAGGACAAGGAGTGTAGAGCTGTATTTCAAAATTAACAGAAACCGTTGAAGACTGTTTTGTATAAAGGGTATATACCTCTTCCACATCTTTATCATCTTGAAGATGGAGAAGAGGGGGGGAAAGAAGACATTTGCTGGGATGAAAGATCTTGCGTTATTAAAATCACGAAAACGGACTTATTCCTGGAATATTGAAACTTTTCCCTTGTAAGCCTTGAGGCATTTCTATGTATTTCGCAGAAGTTGTGCATTTGAAAACTTCTGGGATTTTTATTTGAAAATGGCTAGGCCTTTGGCGAATAAACGCATACGTAGGGTTTGTTTGCTTGGTTTTAACAACAGGTTATAGGGTCTTATTGCTTTTCATATCTATTGTTTTATTGTAAACTCAAATATTTGAATGCTATTTACGGTTTAGATTTTCTACAGATTATTTTCCTTAAAAATTTTCCATAACTTTTTAGCTGCTATTTTATTTCTCTATGAATTTCATTTTGAATTCATTGTAAATGAGTGGTCGAAAGTTAAAAGTGCTTTCAGTGATGCGATTCTTTTTCAACTGTAAAGCGTTAATAGTACACAATTCAAACTTTAGTTTAAAATTAAACTTTTGTTTTCAGGTTACTGTTCAACCCTGGACTAAGTGATGTGACATTTGTCAAAACTATTTATTTAACGGTAAGTCCCAATATTTTCTTATTGTTATTGTTGTTTTTTTTTGTAAAAAATATATATTTTTGTATTTTTTTAGTTCCATTTAAATTAAAACATGCGACATGGAAAAGTTTATGTGCAAGTTCAAATTTTGAAAAAAAAAAATCGTTTAACATCTTTCACTTTCTATTTTCGAAATTTGTAAACTTCAAGACAGCATTTTTCGTTCGTACCTAAACCATAACTAATATCTATTTCAAATAATGACCATCTATCAACAAGCTGAATTTCTATTGTGCAGATATGAATTTTGCAGACCAAGCAACCAGTTGATTGACAAGAAAAGTACCCATTGGTCCTTGTTAAGTAATAAAAAAATATAGAAATAAAACCCAACATAACAATAGCCACTTACCACTGATACATTCATAACCACTCTATTTAATATGAAACCTCTCCATCACCACACACCACCACGTTCTACAAGGTAAAAATGACCTATGTCCCATAAAGTTAACATGGCAGAAAAGCCATTTTTCTGCGTACTTCGTGGCATAATTCCCGTACCTGGTTTTGGAATTCTACGCCCCCGCATATTATTTTTAAACTTGGGGCTGGACAAGGCCAATAATCCCGTAATGATAGTTCCGGTTATTGATGAGTGATGATTCATACATCCACGTGCCGTTTGCTTTTTCTGGTTTTCAATAGAAATCCGAGAAATAACTTCGTGTTTGTTTGCGGTTTCTGTAATTGCTACATACACATGTTCTGAATCAGCGTTTTAGACCATTTTTCTTTCGACTGATTCTTATTTAAAAATTTCGTTTTAATATTTATAGTATTAATAATAAATATGTATGTATTTATATATTTTCACTTATAACAATATATATTTATTAATAGAATAAATAATGCCATTGCGCCTTGCTTTTTCGCAGAAGAGGAAGAGGATAAAATTTTAGATTTCATAAAATCGTGTATACTATCTAAGAAACTATCCAATTTTCCCCTCGCTTTCCCATCTTACTAAGCATAACGTTAGTCCGTTACTTAGGACAATTCTTATTTTTTAATGATTTCAAAATGACTTGGGGAATTTGCATAGTCTTAGAATTATGTTATCCTCCTGTGTATTAAAATAATGTTACATCCTTTAAAATTTTATTTACCTAGCTTCTAAAAAAATTGACCAGTTATTGAAATCTAAATATCAATTGTATTACACTGTATCCAGCAAATATCTTGTTTCTGCTAAACAAAAAGCACTTATCTCCTAATTATAAACGCAAAGCCATCCGTAAAAAATCCTATTTCTAAAACGGCATAACACCCAGTTCTCGATTACATACAAGAACAATTGAAAAAGTTTCCATTTCCCCGCATCGCCTTATCGCTCCAGAAAGCATGGAACTCCCGAAATGGAAAACGGGAAAAATTCTCCGGAGAAATAGAATTCTGGATCGATGGAAAATCGCTTCCTGCCCCAATCGGTGTTGATTGAAAACGAGTGGAACGTTTCCGAAACCGAATCGGTTTCGGCACGCTACAGCCTATCCCAACTTCCACATTTCTGTTCTTCAGGGCAGATTGGCTTAGTTCATTTTTGGTCTACTTCCGTTTTTTCCGTCATATTAAATTGTTGGTAGTTTGCATGGATGACATCTGAGACCTATATTTTATACAAGGTGTTCAACAAAAAAGCAAGTAGTAAATATAACTATACTTCCCGCCACCCTTATTTGAAACACTTTAAGGTTGGAAAACCGAAACCGTTTTTTTTTTTGTCTTGTCCTCGGTTTTGACCAAAAAAACCGGTTTTTCATAAAGCCGGTCTTTAGGTTCAGTAAAACTGAAAACTGTTAACCGGTTTTTGAAACACCGTTTTTTTCCTCAAAAACCGCCATCCCTACCGTTTGTTGTTTGGTTGGCGGCGAGTATAGACTTCCTTCAGCTTTCCTTTAACTATCGTTAATTGATGTACAAACTTGGAAAGAAAATCTAAAAATAAATGCCTCTCTTAGATAGTTGTTAAGTGAACAATTTTATTTTTTGTTTATAATACAGCTGACGTTTGGATAAATAGAGTTAGATTTTTTTTATATCTGTTAAAATGAATATTAAAAACATTTTTTTGTAAATGTTTTTTTTTTAAACCTTAATAGTTCAATGAAAAGTGATAGTTTGTTTTTTATGCGATAGTCCTGTTTAATTAGATTAAAAAAAATAAGTTTAAAAAAACATACTAGAGCGGGTTTGTAGGTTTCGTAGAAATTGCAATTTTAACGTAATCGGTTTAGTTAACTTTAACTCAATGTGGGAAGGGTATATTAATATACCGGACATTAAAATTAATCTAATTAAAAACTCCTTGCGTTGTAGCCACATGGCCAGGATCTATATGCAGTCTAAGTATATTATTAGATAAATTTCGTGGTATAACATCTTTAAAATAGTCAAATACAGGATGTCAGGGAAATAATGGACATAACTAACAAATAATGTGCATAAAGTTACTTCACTTACGTGTTCAACTTGAAATATCTTACAAATTCTTGATTTGTGCTTTAATATTTTGGCTAGATATGAAAAAAATTAATAAAGTTTTTGGGTGTAAGGATTGAAATCGCTATTTTTTGCGATTATGCCTCTTTACCTCTAAAAGATACAGATTTTCGTCATTACCAGTGAGAAAAATCATGTGCTGCTGGGCGTTGTAACGTGAAATGGGCGAAAATGGCTGTTCCAAATGAGCAACTGGATTCGGTGGCCGCTAATGACGTTTTCTTAATGCGTCATGGCTGGTTTAGAACATTGCTTCTTTGCAATTAAAGGTATTAGAGACAAAAGAAATATCAGTTTAGAGGCGTCTTGTGTTAAAAAGGAATGGGAGAAATAATTTGTGTCTAGGTTTTCTTTTATCATTGATTGAAAAACTCCTGAAAAAATTATTGAATTTGTTATTCGAAATACCAGTACCTTTCTTTAAAAATAAACTACCTGCTACAATCCTTTGTATAAAAACAATGAGAATATTGAAGCAAAAAAAAAGGTGGCCGACACATGTCCCTAAAATTTCAAACAAATTCAATTTAAAAATTCGTATATTTTTTCAATTTAGCTTCATATTGTCCCATAACACATAAGTACATATGTCATTACATTTGCAAATAACCATAAAAGTGCCGCTTAAATATACTACGCGATATGCGATTAATTTGTGTAAATATCGAGGTGAGTGTTTCCTTATAGATTCTGTACTGTGACGTCATGCTGCCTTGCATAGATTAGATTAAGTTTACTATGCTTTTACTTTGTTAATTAGCAAATGCTAAAAATTATTTAATTAGTTTGATAAGATAATAAATACTGTCGCTACCTGAAACAGCTAAGTATTCTCTACATTTAGGCATCGAGTTTATTTAGTTTCATTCAGAAATAAAGTTGCATATCGTTGCAAAATTCGCTGAAAGCACAAGGCCTTTTTTTATATTTAGTATCGATTCAAACAGACAACAAAAATAATATCCTCAAGCCATTTCAGATTTCACCCTTTCATATCTTCTCTCTTTCCTACGATTTTTAGTTGCAACCAACTAACTTTCTGAAAATTTTCGTCATTTTATCTTCTTTCCAGCGATATACTTTCACGATATATTTTCAATTAAGGTAGAATGGCTTTTAGTCATTACTGAGCAGTCTAATATTGCTACACACATGGACTCGGCTGTAACTCAAAGCTACTTTCCACTCGGAAAATCGATTTGTTAATTTCTGTTTCTTCCCTTTTTTCTTTTAAAAGCCTTAATGAGTTTTCTAAAGTAATGCTGAGGTTGTGGAAAATTCTTTGGCATTGCGAAGTTTTGAAAAATACATTTTATGCTAATAGAGAGTAGTTTCTTGGATTTTATTTAACGATTTGTGTGTCAAAAGGCATAATGGTGCTGTCTGCAGAATTTTCAGAATGTATCTGCTGCATAGTGCATACCCTATAGAAGCCGAATTTTTTTGCCAGTAAATTCCTCCTCGCCATTATCAAAGGAGCTTTCTAAATTTTTAAAAGCTTTATGGATGCTTGATTCGAAAGAGAAAATTTTTGTAATTAATGCAAAAAATAAGCATTCATTATTAGAAAAAAGTCTATGTTATGTAGTTGAACATCTTAGTTTTAGTAGTTGAACATCTTAGTCTTAGTAGTTATACATCATAATTTCTTTGCAAGTATAAAATAAATATTTGTCGCTCTCTCTATTTTCTGGATGGGATGCGAAAATCTTGGGCACGCATGTCATTTGATTATGTGGCATGTAAAAATTTATGGTTGGGCACATTTTGGTTGGGTTCTCAGCAAAATTAAATCTCAGCATACTGTAACATCCTCATAGAGCTCAGATTCATTGTAATATGCCCGTCAAAATTAGTAGCAAGAGTCACCTAGATGGTGCCACAAAAAATGGCTCTCGGATAGGGGAAATATATCGAGTCTGCAAAGGCTTGACCGCCAATATTACAACCCCATTAGAGGGGGGAGGGGGGGGGGGGATATTTGTCGCTCTCCTGCTATTGATACTACGTTGCTCTCTGCATGCAACATAATAAACTGTATTAAAATGAAATAGATACAATAATATTGAAAAACATTTTTTAAATAAAATAATTCAAACTGACCCTTGAATAGCAATATCTATATTCTTAATTATAAATTGTACACTATGTGCCTGTGCCACCTCATGCTACCATACTCGATCTCAGCCTAACTAGAACACACTTTTAGCTCTCCCCAAAAATCGCTGACATAAGTTATTACCCAAATTTACACTTGACTTAATCTCCAAGTTATTCGCTTTAGCAAAATCTATGCTTTAGCAAGTGAATGGGTCTTTTTTTTTATTGTTTTTGTCCCTTTCCTTCTTTCTTAGAAATTTAAATGAGTTTTCTTAAGCGGTGTAGGGCTGTCACCAAATGCCGTTGCTTAAAGATTTATGTAACGTTCCTCGCTTTACTGTTTCTTGGATTTTGTTTGTTTTTAGTTTCTTCTAATGGAACGTTTGATAAATGTAATTTTTACTTGAAGTAAGAATTAAAAGTACTTACAACTTTGTTAGTACTGGCATCTGGGCCAAGTTACGATTGCCGATGCATTGCTATACGGCTAATATTATTTCTGGAATAACTCGTGAAAAGAATGGAAGACTTAATTTATAAAGCTACTACGTAGTAGATACCTTTACTAAGCTACTAGATATCCTTTAATTTAAATGCTCCTCTGAGATAGAGTTCCTTTTCTCTGAATCTATCGAAGTTTTTCTTCGATTTCTCGTCTTTGCTTAAAAGTACTGTAATGAGTTTTCTAAAGCACAGCCAAAGGGCAGAGGCAGGCAAAATGTCAAACACTATAAATTGCTGACTTCCGCATCCTTAGTGTTTCTGTAGATTTACGTTGTTTAGTTTGCTTTCGTTGTTTTTTTTTCTATGTAAGTCTCTTGATTGACTGTTTGACAAAGTAAAACCTAGTAGAAGCGTTCATTTCCATTTCTTTTTAGAGACACTTTCAGCTACTGATTCTAATGCTTAAATGTAGTTAGGAAAACAATAGATAATCTTAATCTGATGTTTGCGATTTTTAAGATTTGTGAAGTTTTTCGTTCTGATTATTAGCTTAAATACTTAGATTTCTGAAACTTATGCAAATTCTTTTTCTTTAAGGTATATGTTGAAATTTGACCAATCAGACTTCAATTATATTATTCATTGCATTCTAAATCTAGCTAAAACATGAGCATTGATCAGTATATGCCGCCACTTTAAGAGACTGGTTTTGATCATAGTCTTACGTTTAATTATGTCACACTTGAGTTTATTTTGATCTGGGTATTTATTTTCTGAAATGGCTTAAGTCAAAACTTTAAGATCAGTAGTATTGTACAGAAAACTAGACATATCTTTTACTTTTAGTAAAATAAGATTAAATTCACAAACAAATGCTACTAATTGCGGTTTTTGTGACTGCGTTGACTAATTGTGATAAATTTCATTTTTTAATTGTTTTTCATCCAACAATATATATTATTTGAATGTTCCCGTTACAGGTATAAAACGTAATAATTTGAAAAATCTTCCAATGCGAGTTTTTCTTTAAATAGCATTAGTCATAAATACTTCAACATACTATGAATGAATTCTCTTAATTGTCATGCGAAATAATCAACCCAGTGCTCCAAATTATAAAATTACTTTTCTTTTTCAGTTTCGAAGCATACCATGATACGGTTTGTGGCCGACATCTACGCCATATAAAAGTATGGCGAGAAACTACAACAGCATCCTCATTTATGTCATCCTGGCCCCTGACCTATCTGATTTCTGCCAAGTGAACAAAGAAAGCCTCCTCGACAAGACCTAAACCCTTTACACTGATGGAATCTGAAGATCTCACATGCGTCCAACTAGACATAGAACATCCATACATTAGGTTTCTTTATTGATCTCTTTTTAAGTCATCCCAATCAGCCTAAACATACCTGACATAATGGAATCGGAAGACCTTGTAAATCCTTTGTGACTGATCATCAAAAGTCGGTTTATATTTTGAACCCACTCATTTATCTGACCACTGCCCATCTGATTCTGTTGATTTCACTTCCAGTGTCGATACTAATTTCCTGACGATTCAATTACAATTGAACAGTAGTGCAAGTAAACCTCAATCTGCGGACCTGGTGAACTATGTGCATTAGCGAAAGGACGCCTGAACAGTAGGTCTTATCAATTCGTTCGACGTGACAGGTGCTTGTTACATGCTACCAGTGGATGAGGCATGGTGGTGGAAGTTATCTTCCGCAAAGCAAGACGTTTTGGTGCCAGCGCGATCCAGAAATGCTGTCTGTCCCACCGGCCGGCCCTACGGAAGCTCTGGCTCTCGGCGTGCGCCTTGAGCCTCATATCGCTCGTGGTGTGTGCCTACTACATCACCAATGTACATCTCACCGGGTGAGTGTTTTTTTTATACTTTTATATTGCAAAAATTGAATCGGCGAGTGCAGAAACAACGTCAGTCACAAATTTCAAATTTTTCAGGAGGGAGAAAAAAAAACGTAAGAACTCCTCCTCTATTTCTGCACTCAACACTCGAAACAAACGTCCTGTATCTACGCTTATTGTCATTGAAAACGAGTTTTCGAATTTTTTTGACAAGTGGTTTCTGCACTCACCGATTCAATTGTTACTAGTATTGGTTAGCCAAAATTTGGTGGTCTCTACACTCTTAAAACAAACGGTCTAAACTAACGGTCTTAAACAACGGTTTTAACTCAGTCTGAGTTAATATTCACTCCTTCAGTGTTGAAAATGCACTTATCCTACTGGAGTGGATCCTTTGTGTGTTAAACCTTCGACAGGATCACTCCAAACGAGGGATTTTAGCTCAGTCTGAGTTAATATTCGCTCCTTTCCAGTGTTGAAACTTTGTTACTTTTACCATAAATAACAAACTTCAGTTTTTTGTACATAAACATCTCGATATATCCATTTGTAAGTATCAAAATTAAACAACAATAATAATCTCTGGAATTGAATCGAATTAGGAAATAATATTCGAATAGATTCTAGTAAATTTGATAAAACATTGAAAATCTAATACAATTTTAAATAAAAAATAAAAAAAGATTGTTAGAATTGCAATTTTACAGATTAAACTCCCGTGCTTTTTCGTACTCGAACGTAAATTTCGTTAACGTTGAAATTTCTTTAAAATTACAAATGTCATAAATCTTAAGACAACAATATCCCTCAATGAGAAACAAAGATAAGATACTACGGAGAAATCGACCCACGTTTCTAGACCCGATCGCATTAGATTTCCGAAATATTGCTTTTTAGATGACACCTCCAGTCTCCATTTCAAATGGAATAATTTCTGAAAATTTGGCAACTGTGCCTCCAATAGTTTTAGCTTGGCATTGATACGGGAGTCAGTCAGTCATCTTTTATAGATATATCATGTATGTATTAACCATGAGTACAGATAATTCAGTCATGCATAGCTCGACCTCCATTAAGATCCATCCAAACACTGGTCATTTTACAAACCAAATTAATAAATTCCAACAAACACCGCTCCCATCCAGAAGCCACGCGGGGACATATTAGAATCAGTTCTGTCAATTCCATACTGCGTTCCATTTCCATTCGAAAACCATCCTTGCATGTCAGGCAGGCCCCGCAATCTCGCGTTGAATACTCTATTAATGACCAGCGAATTGTGTGGCTCAAACGCACCTGCACTACTACTCCCCTCCCATATCGAAACGGCATGCCTTCCATTAGTGATTACCATTCCCTATTAATATGTTACCGTAAATACGACACGAGCGGTAATGATATCTTAGTGGAAGGACGCCAAATTTAGAAAGAGGATCAATGCTTGGATAACGATAATGATTTCCTACTAGGTGAAGACCCTAGGGAGCATACTATCTATCCCAAATGCATTTGCAGTTTGTTGGTTGTCCTGTTTTTGGTTATTTGTGCAAATGGCTATTTTATGAGGGGGCTATAATTAGGCAGGAAGTTCTATTAATGAAGATATTTGTAAGGCAGTATGTGTTGTGTTATAAATTTGTTAAAAAGGCAATTTATATTTGGTATCTCCAAATATAAATTCTCTCTCTCTCTCTCTCTCTCTGGTTCTTCCAAAAGAAAAAGAATTGTGAACAATATAAACTAATTTATACTAGCATAATTTTATTAACTCTTTGTAAAACCTACCAAAATAGTTATGAAAATTTCCTATTTTTATAAATAACGTATTTTGTTTAAATCATTGTATTAAAATATCTGTTACTTTTTCTCAAATTTTAAATTAAAATCATAGTTAGAGCAAGATAATAGGTTAGAAAACAAACAATTATCGTAAGAAGTTTTCCTCTTCTACAAATAATAAGTTGCATTTGTCATTTACCATGTAGTTATATGATTTGGTGCATTCTCATGTGCTTAAGGCAGCATGCAATCTCCGGTCATAAATAATAAGGTATAGATGCTAGATTCCTCTTGATAATAGTTGGTGACATGAAAAGGATGATTCCTATGTGCCACGTATTGTGAAGTGGAAATGATAATTGACAGATGATTCTTATGTGCCACCTATTGTGAATATTTGTAGTAGTCCGTTATATTGTTGAAATTCAATTGAGACGCGATTGAAAAATTACTACGGCTATTGTTAAAGTTCCGGTGTAAGCCAGAACGGTATGGACACATTTTCTTCTTAAGTTATCTAATGAATTACATTAGAAGGAAATTTATCTTTTATTTACAAAAAGTATTATGGAATCATTGAAATGCAGAGGATGCTGCAAGTTATTGATTTAATACAAATGTAGGCATAATGCGATGCGTAAAACAGCTTTTATGATCTCGGAATATTTATAATGTATAAGCGAAATTCCCCGGAATGGTGGTGGTGACTCGAAAGGATTGCTTCTATGTAAATGAAAAATTGACGGTCATGATTCTGATGCGTCTTCGGTCGTTTGGAAGCTTCAGCAATTTATGATTACTATTGTTAAAAGGTATTAATTTTAGGTGCAGATTTCGGAACGATGAAATGTGTGCAATTGTGAGAGCCAATAGCTCTTTTTCTTTACTAGCAGGAGAAATTTTTTAGATGTCTATTGCGATGAATGCGTTTCTAAACAAAGCAATTAGATATTTTTTTTAACTGGATGGTCTGTTTCATTTTTATGCTATAACGATTCTTATTACCTGGTGAAACATGGTCTAACATGGCACAGCAGTGCTTTCACAGAAGTTGGAATTTCAAAATTAATGCATTACGGCTGACCATTCCTCTTAAACCTAATATTAATCTTTTATAGTTTGGCTTTTCATGAAATATACAGAAGTATTTCACACGTACGTGAAAAAGCATACAATTTAAGATTAATTAACCATCGAACTGTCTCTCTGCATCTGAGAGAGAACAGCTTGATGGTCAATAAAATATTCGAATATAAATTATCATTCATTGGCTTTGGGCATAAGAGGATTCTTCCTACGGAAATATTGATACAGAGTTGATTAATTCTGGCTATACATTCATTTGAAAGGATTGACTTGTGTGCTTCGTAATGTTGTTGGGATGTATGTCCGTGCTAACATACAAAACATGAGACATATAGTGGTCAATTGTGAGTGAACTAAGTGCAATGGAAAAAGTGGTAAATAGGATCATATATTTTGTATCAAAAAGTTGGAGGACATGCATTTATTTATAATTTCTTTTCATGTTTCGTTTCAATGCTTGGATGAGATCACATGATTTAATCTTTTATGAAAGTTAACATAGGTAAAAAAAAAACAAATTTCATTGATTTTTGTGGTTTGGTTTGAATTATCGTCGCACTAGAGCTACATGAGGGCTATTGGCGACGGGCGTCGTATTTTAGAACCACAGTCAGGTGACATTGATTTTTGTGAAAGATTAAAATATTATTTGGTATTCCAATAATGTCACCATTCATACTAAGCAAATATTCCCAGCTTTAATGATTAGCCATTTATCTTTCTTCATTATATAGAAACACCTAATTGCTTACTTAGTAATAATATTTACACTAAGATTTGATCCTACGGAAGTCTGTTTGCTAAAATCATTAATCACACCCTGATGTCGCACCAAAACGGGAGGGAAGTTTTTGTTTGCCATGTAGTGTTTGCTTATTTTTTGCTTATTACCATGATTGATTTCTTTCACATTCTTTGTCTTATTTTTTCTAACATAATAGATTTCGTTTTAGTTTGATTTATTCTGGGCCTACTTTTCATTATTTTAATTCAAACTTAATAGTCAATGAATGGATAGTAGTAGACATAGGTCATCAGAAACCAATATTTCATACTTGGGGGCTGTCTGTCCATCTATTCTTTAAAAGTCAGCCTGTCTTATTGAGCAGTCCGATTTTTTTGAAAAAATTCGTTCGAAAGGTGTAACATCAGAACTTAATCTTTTATCCTTACTAGTCGTTCGGCTGCCTGTACGTTTCTCTGCCCGTACGGTCTTTTATAACTTTAGTTCTAACGTTCAGTTCTCAGATATATATATTTTTTTGTTTTGCTTTGTTAGAAAGATATGGCGTCAGATACTTACCTTTTCATACCTCTTTTCGTCTGTTTGTCTTTCCATACTTTAAAAACTTTACTGAGTATCTTAGTAATATAAAAATAGTCTTTTTTATTTCTTTCTGAACATTGAACATATTGTTATTTAACGTTTATCTTGCAGTTTACCAACGATTTTTCTTAGAAATTTCCGTTCTATACTTGCTGTTATAATAGCACGTAAACCAATTATTTTGGCTTGTTGCTTAACAATAGAAATTTAATTTCGGGCTAAATAAACATTTGATACATTTTATATGGAGGGGAGGAGAGGATAATCTATCCACGTCAAGTTCCAAGTAATAATAATAAATAAAAAAATTCACAGCTCTACTTAAAAATTATTTAGAGCTCCTTTATTAAAATTAAGCTACTTTAAATCTTTCTTTAAAAGATTTATGGCCTATCCTATCTTTTATCTCAATGAATATATTTGCTAAAATCGTTAATCATTCTCAGTACGTCACAATGTTGCAAGAGATCAAATTAATTTTTTAATCATGCCAGAGTTAGTATCTTTTTTTTTATCAAGTTAGTTTCGTTAGAGGATTTAATCAATTTGGCTTAAAGTCCATCTATCAACTTACATCTGAGCTTCAATTAGTTGTAGTTCAGTTAAAATTAATTAGAACTTTACTTTGATATTCTACTTTTTAATGGATTTCGCTAATATTTACATTGTTTAGACTTTAAAGAACTATATTGTTCTCCTTTACATTATTACAAATTACAACCCAGTTGCCATTCTACAAAAACAAATATAAAGAGCAAACGATATTTACAAATATGTAGCTAAATGAATAAATTAATCATTCTGCTCCTACCTTTTGATTGAAAGTTAACAAAACCAATCAGAACAAACATTTCCAATCAGTCTGACCAGTTCAATGGGAAAAGTGCAGTCAGTATCTGGATCGCCGCTTTTGACGTTTTGATATTCGTTTTTTGCAATCTTTAAAATTTTTCATTCATGAATTAAAATATTACCTTTTTTTTTCCAGTATAATACAAGTGCCCAAGGAGATCACAGTCCAATGCAAATCTTCCTTTGATAGACGTTTCGACCAATCCAGACTGGGCCATGGCTTCCCACCCACCAACGTCCACATTAACAGTGCGAGGTTGCGGCTGGATGCGAAAGTCCTGGTGTTCGTGGAGACCCAGTATTCACATCTGGGTCGACAGATAGCTGAAATTTTAGAAGCTTCTAGAATTAAGTAAGGTTTTTTCTTAACCCTTTCAGTCCCAAAAATTTACTACACTACAGAAACATACGATATTCGCAAAATAAGCTTGTTTTAGGTCAAATATAAGATTTCCATAAGAAAAAAAAATTCTTTTTAATTTTGTATATGGTTTTTGAAATAATGCCAAAATTTTTTAACTGTGGAAAACAACAAAATAAAAATATATTTATTACCTAAAAACTCTTCCAGTTATAAATTTTAAGGTATCTGACCATATTATTAAAAAAAATTAATAATTATTTTAACCAAAATATGTGTTTTAAATATGAGGAACTGAAGTGAACTTTTCAAAAAACAGGTGAAACGCTTGTTAGCTATTTTCTGAATTAAAAAAAATAGTTCTGATTTCTATTGAGATTAATGTAAAATATTGTCTAAAAGGCCAGAGTCTGAAGAATCGAATACTGTGTGTTTGGATGTCAAAACGGGGCATAAACATTTAGAAAAAAAATATTGAAAGTGATGATGCCAAATGGCATCACTGGGACTGAAAGGGTTAATTTGATTGATAGTCTACAAAAATTTTGGTCATTTTTGGTGCTCTTATGAATTAAAAAATAATTTTTTAAGTAAATAAAAATTCTTTAGCTTATTATAACTTTAAGACATTTCCGCATGTTGTGACCATTCTTGTTATATTCTTCCCATTCTTGTTATATAATATAGCACCAATTTGCAATATTTTTGCTAAAAAAAATGTGTGTAACAGAATGACTATGAAAATATGCTATTTCTATTAGTAATTAATTGAAAAATTAAAGTATATGTAAACAAATCTTTGACTTAGGAAGAAACCTAGTATTTTTTGTTTCATAAAAAATTACTATAGTGTTTCAATATTAGTATTCCGTGTTTCAATATTAGTATTCCAGAAATATAAAACCTTTAAGAGCCCTATTTTTAAATGGGTATTTGTAAAAAGAAAAAAATATATAAAATTTACCTATGCAGATGGATTCATACCTATTTTAAATGCTATTTCTCTTCAGTTCTCAAATGGTGTGCGTGTGGTACTATTTAATTTATTGCTTTTTAAAAAATTTATGGCATACAATTTAAATCTATTTTCCAGATTTGAAACTAAAGTTAGAGAATGAATAAATTCATTAAATTTGCCTTTTTTTTCCTGTTTTGTTAGAACCTGTTGCTTACTATTCCATAATAAGTTTTTAATTTGCATTTGATTTACTTTTTATATAACTAGTGGTTGTAAATAGTTTTTTTTAACATTTAATTTTAGATTTAAACTGGAAATAGCTGGTAAAAGCTTACCACTCCTTACCAACCTTGACAAGGGAAAGTTTGCTGTGCTGGTGTTTGAAAACTTTGAGAAATACCTGCACATGAACAAATGGAATCGTGAGCTTCTTGACAAATACTGCCGTGAATACAATGTTGGAATCATTGGATTCATGAAAGCGCAAGAGGAAACATATGTTGGAGCACAGCTCAAAGGTGTGATGCATGTGTATTATTTGGTCACTTAAGTTCCCACATGTGCTATCTCACTTTTGCAAAATGGTAGATATGTATTGAACGGTAGCCCTTGGCAAACTTTCCGAAATCACGCCAAAAGTCGGCCAAAAAACCCAAACGAAATGAGCAAATAAATTTCAGTTAGGTTTGCCGGAAAACATCATCGTTGCGAAGTCAAAGAATTCGAATCATCAGTCGAAGTCAGACAGTGTTGCCCCAAAAAATTGTGGCAATTGCTACGGTATAGTAAATATAATCCTTTAACAACAATGAGACAGTACATGTGGGAACTTAAGTGACGATTTGCTTCAACTTATTGTAAATTTTCATTTAGTTTTTAGCATCCGTATAAATTTTTATTTATTCATTGACCAATGGATTTTTGGAAACCAAATATCTCCTAGATGAAACTTGTCAATGTCCAATTCCTTTCCAGTGTAAGATAAACTTGTTAGAAGGAAATAACCAGTGGTGAAAGTGGGGAAAAAATAAGTGGGGGGATGCCTTCAATTAGAACGCCATGCCCCATCCCCCCTCTATTGGTTTATAGATTTGAGAGATATGAAGTGGGGGGATGGATAGCCATTTTCTTGAAAAGTGGGGTGACGCGTCACCCCGCGTATACCCACACTTTCAGCACTGGAAATAACTTTAAGTCATAGTTTTTAAAATATTATTACTTTATTAAGTTGTACACTTAAATTTTAAATTCAGTTAATACATGACATGTTGTATTAATTTTAATGTTTTTTTTTATTTCGGCGATAGTTAACATTAAGTGCTACAACGTTTTTTAGAATCGCATATCTTTTGTAAATGAAATAAATTATTTAATTTAATTTATTACTTGGGCTTAACATGTTCTTTTGGTAGCTCAATTAAGAAATCAAGAAATTTTTTTTACTTATGCAGATATTTTTATATTTTCCTATAATAGTGAATTAATATTTTGCAGTCTTTTATCAGTACTCTCCATTACCCAAATCCCTTTACTAAAATTTGTTTTTTTGTTACAGGTTTCCCCCTTTATGTCCACACAAACATGGCCATCCGCGATTACCACCTAAACGGGGATTCCACAGTTCTGCGGTTAACCAGAGCAGGCGAAGTGTTCTACGGTAACATTCCTGGTTCTGATTGGACAGTCTTCCAGCCAAACCACTCTACCTACGAGGCCCTGGCTTCAGCCCGCTCCCAAACCTACCATTCTTCCCTTGCCTCTAAAGGCATTGACCCGTTGCTTACTACTGTTGTACATGTGAGTGGTGGCTACGATTCTTGTTGATTTTTCGTCAATGAAATATTTTTCTTTTGCTGTTATCACAGGAATGGGAAATTTCTTCTGCTGCAGATTTATGGTCAGACTTACAGAAGTATTAAAAAAGGGAAAACAATTAATTGAACCCTCTCGGTTCCAAAGACAATTTGGCATTTTAGAAAAAAATATATTATCGTTTCTAGCCATTTATTATATCAAAAAGCCTATCATTTGATTCTTCAAACTATTTCGATTGGAAATATTTTTTATTAAGCCCTATATATGTCAGCCCTATTTTTTTTTTTTTTAAATTCTGATCAGAAACATGATGATGCCAAATGGCATCACTGGGACTGAAAGGGTTAATAGTAAACATGTTCAATCGTTAAGGACTTTATAAAGTGAACTTCAAAAATTATTATTAGCAAAGATTATTATTTGGAATTTTTAAAGGTTCACTAGGTGAATCTTTAAAAATTATAATTAATAGCTGCTTCTAAAGTAATTGTGGTCTATGTTTACAAAAATTTGACTGTTGAATTTGTGTTCACTTTTTTTATTAGTAATTTTGTGTCTTAATTTAAAGTTTAATGTCATTGCATTTTTTCTAGTTGTGATATTTTTCGTGATACATTATATATAATATAAAATAATTATTTTGATACACAATTTAACAACTGAATTATAACTATTTGTTAGCAAATATTAATGATTAAGGATAAAAGTGTTTTTTTATTGGTCCTTTTTTACAAATTATATAATTAAAATTTCTTTGTTTGTTTATAGCCTATTATCATGGTCTTACACGCGTTGATTTCATGATGCAATCTTATTCAAATTCTAAATGTAAAACAATCAAGTAAATCTTTAAAAATAATGACAGTAATTTCATTCTTTATTTTCCTTTTTAAGGATCATGGTAATCATGATGGTATATCCAGAGTTCTCTTTGGAAATGGATTCCAGCTTTGGATTCACAGACTTTTGTTTCTGGATGCCATTTCGTTTCTTTCACATGGGAAGTTGAGTCTTCCACTTCAGAGGTTCATTCTTATTGATATTGACGACATATTTGTTGGAGAAAAAGCTACTCGGATGAAACCAGCTGACGTTATTGTAAGTTATTCATTCAAAAAATAAATTGTAATTTTAATGGTTTTGAGTATGCAATCATTATCATAGGTCAAATGACAAAACCTCGAATGTGCAACAAAAAAACAGGGATGGAAAAATTGATACCGTTAAGCCTACGGTTTTAAAAAATTGCCAATCCCTAGAATTTCCACATTCATATTTTGTCATTTGATGGACGACATGAAACAAGCAAGCAGACCTGAAAGTTGAAAAAAGATTTTCGCAGAGCGAAACCGAAACCCCACCACTTAAATCATTCAATCTAGATGGTAACTTAAGAGGACTCCCTTGGCAATTCACATCTTGAAAATCGTAATGTTATTCCTATTTAGAATACTTACAAGTCAATTACCGCCAAAATTTTATTAAAAGGTTACTAAGTTTTTTGTATAATTGTAGCGAACGATAGGATTAGATTTCATAAAATTAATTTGTTTTGTGAAAATTGCTTGTTTAGTATTTTTAATATTTTTTTTAGGTTAGTAAAAAATGGAGTGCGCATTAAGTTCTAACTTCAAATTATTATTAAAAATACTAAATATGTGATTTTCACAAAACAAGTTAATTTTATGAAATCTACTCCTTTCATTCTTTACAGTGATACAAAACACTAGTAATCTTTTATTAAAATTGTGGCGGTAATTGACTTGCGAATGTTTTCCATAGGAA
Source organism: Hylyphantes graminicola (assembly GCA_023701765.1). NCBI lineage: Eukaryota > Metazoa > Arthropoda > Arachnida > Araneae > Linyphiidae > Hylyphantes > Hylyphantes graminicola. The sequence goes on along the minus strand of CM043118.1, from coordinate 44,109,566 downwards.
TAACATTAGGATTTTCAAAATGTGAAATTCCCAAGGGAGTCCTCTTAAGTGTTCTTAGCCTTACCATGTTCATAATTATTTACATATGTTATGTTATTATTGCCTAAATTTCCATATCTGATACAATTCACATGATGTAGTGTAAGTCACAAATTGAATGTGTTGTAAATAAGTAAAAAAAAATTATTTCCTATGATATTTCAACACTTTTTTGCAATTAAATTATTTAGCTTTAAACCTTATACTTAAATAAAGCACTGGTAGATAAAGAATGCTTGTTATTAACTGCTATGTATAGAAAAAAATAATACAATGAGAAGTGTGTGTATATTATATTGTGTTCACTATATTTGAGTAGCAGCTCATTCTTTTCAATTCAACATTTTAAACAAAAACACCTAATGTAGTATAGTTTTAACAATTTTAAGTACTACAAAAAAAAAATAAGGATATGTAATCAGACTACAAGTTGTACAGAAACTAAAATTATTTTATTTTCAATTAAAAGAACAAAAAGAAAAGTTATATGATGGTTAGTTGCTTACTAATTAACTTTTAAAGAAATATTTACATTTATTATAAAGCCATATATAGCCTCCTTAAAAATATTTTGCTACATTGTATTTTCTCCCCAATTAGGCTCTATTAAATGCACAATCTAGGATTAAAAGAACTGTTCCTGGTTTTCGTTTCAACCTTGGGTTTTCTGGAAAGTTTTTTCATAAAGGAACAACTGAAGAAAATACTGGAGATGACATGCTAATTGGTAATTTTTACTTATTTGTACTTGCATTCATGAAGAACTTGAAATTAAAATTTGCTGCAAGACTACTTTGCATTTTTGATTTAAATCTTGAACTTTTTTACACCTACTTTTATTGCTTCAAATAGTTTTCCTTTCCTGTAACAATAATTACCTTTTTAATTGTAAAACAATACATTTAGACCATATTGTAAATACTTCTACAATTAAGCATCTTAATCGGTTTCCTAAAATTTATAAAAACATTTGTTTTATGTCTTTATTTGTTTGATCCTTAAATTAACTGTAAGACTATGTTTATTGTTGTTTATTAATAATCAGTGTTTTTAACTATTGTATATTTTTTTAATTTGATAAGTTAAAAAATATTAACGTAATTTTCATGAATTTAACATAATTTTCATGACATCAATGTAAATCGTTCAATACTTGTTCAAATCTTTTTTTAAAGATTATTCCATAGTAGAGATAATTTTTTTTATAATTTCAATTGTTAATCTTTTTCATTTTGTAACAATGTTTAGGATTAAATTATTTCAACCATTAACCTATATTTCTATTTTATTTCATGTAATTTTACTATACTTAACTATTATTTCTACTGTATCTATACCTTGTCTATCTTAAGTGCATGCTTCAAAAGCATATTTCTCCCACCCCGCATGTGGTTTTTTTCTAAACGGGCGTGCACGCGTTTCCTCCACACCCTACTTGGGGTCGAACTGTTCAGATTGTTAACCTCACAACAGAACCTCAAACGTGTTAGATTTAGAAAATCAAAGCTTCCCCTGTTTCTTAGAAAACCAAACGAAGGGATAGGGAAAGGAAGTCTTTTGGAAGCTTGCATAGTAAATAGACAAGGTATAATACTAAAATAACTTTTAATATCATAGAACATGCTGATGAGTTTTGGTGGTTTTGCCACATGTGGAGCCACAGTCAACCTCACATCTATGAAAACATCACTGCCCTAGAGATGGAGATGAAGCTGAATAGAGAATTTGCTAAAGTAAGAATAATTTTTAGCAGACAAAACTGAACTTGTCCAAATTGAATGAAGTGTTCTTGTATAAAAATTTGGGTGTTTCTCAGTTATGTTGGAACAAGTATCATTATACAGAATATTGGGTGAAAACCAGAATTTTTAGATGACACATTGATCATCCTCTTAACTTAACTTGGAATGTGGTCTATAGAAGGGAGGAGCATAGGCTTTATAGCCCATTACACCACTCGCCAGAAGTGACAGTCACAAGAGACACTCAAAGAAAGGAAGGCACAAACACATAGACAAATAACATTTATTGACAAACACAAACATCCATGCTTTACCAGGATTCAAACCCGAACCCAGAAGCTCCAAAGGCTAGGTCCCTAATCGTGGTGCTGCCGGGTCGGCCACATTGTCCTTTTTTAAAGGACTACATATTACAAAGTTCCAAATTTCCTTTAAGTTATTTTGATTTAAAGTACTTTTGTAAAAAATAAGGTTGTGTATTAAAATATACAACAAAAAAAAACGGCATGCCTCACAATCATCCATGATACAATCCTTTTCTATCAGGTTTATTGTTGTGTTAAATTTAACAAAATTCTTTAATATTCTGGTGGCGCTCGTGCAGCTCTAGTGTGACGATAAATCAAACTAAACTTTAATATTCTGGGCTGGGGAGCTCAGTTGATTAGGCATTTGGCTTGTATGCGAAAGGTCCTAAGTTTGCTCCCTGGCCAAAATATCCACCAACCTATAAACAGTCTGTGCAGCTAAAAATTCTGACGAATAAAAACCCCATGTGTAGGGAGTGTATGGGAAAAGTTTTAATGCTGCCTCCAATTTTTCCTTTAAAGGTTATGTTGGGTGCCTACTTAGGTGTTGACTTGTCACTTGATTGTGGACTCCTTGAGCATGCCAGGCGAGTGCCACTCGATTAGGCACTCGCTTACCATGTGCAAAACTTCCCAGGTTCAGCTCCGGCATTGCGAAAATAACTGCCAACCTATAAACGGCCCGTGGAGCCAAAACTGTCCGACCCTGTGTAAGTTAGTGCACGTTAAATAAACTTCAAATTCCTAATGGTGCATACAATGTCGCCCTTAACGGTTGTTGGGTGCCATTCAGGCGTTGGCTCGTCACTTGACTGTGGTTCTAAAATACGATGCCCATCGCCAATAGCCCTTGTGTAGCTCTAGTGTGACGATAATTCAAAACCTAACCTTACCTTCCAATCATCCTTCATACAATCCTTTCCTATCTGAGTTTAATATGTGTTAAAATAAACAAAATTCTTTATTTTACTTTAAACGTCACAGAAGCAGCGCATTCCACTTGATTCTGGCTATTCAGTGGCACCCCACCACTCGGGGGTGTACCCAGTCCACGAACCTCTCTACGAAGCCTGGAAAAGGGTCTGGAACGTCCGGGTGACGAGTACAGAAGAGTACCCGCATCTGAGGCCTGCTAGACTGAGGAGAGGTTTCATTCATCGGAATATCATGGTATGGCTATTTTGTTTATGAAGTCCTTTATGTCTTTGGGAAATGACTTGGTGTTGTAAAGTATAAGGATTAAAAGATTTTAAAATATATTCAGGGTTGCCACAGTCATTGAAAACCTTGAATAGTGCTTGAAAAAAAACATTGATTTTCAAGGTCTTGACTTGAAAAACATTATCCACCTTGAAAAGTCCTTAATTTTTTGGGCTAACGAATTTATCTTGAAGTGTTGCAAATGTTAATTTCGGCTTGATTAAAAACACATTTTCAATGTGAATCCGTTCTTATCTTATTTTTTTATTTATTGTTTGTATATTCCAAGGAGGCTGGGCAAATGATTTTTGTTTGATTTTTTTTAATAACTAAATGGTTATTTTATAACACATATTTGAGTTTATTAGTTAGAGAGCCCCTAGTCGCTTTCTAAATGAATTTTTAAAATTACTGTGAAATTTAGGTGTTTGTTGCATGTTTGAATATACAGTTCTTAGTCCTTAAATAGTCCTTGATTTTTTTAAATCCAAAAGTGTGGCAACCCTGTATATTTAATACTTGTAATTCTTGTCTTAAAATTGGGTGAAAACCTGTTAGATTGTGTCAGAGTAAATTAATAAATACAACTAACCACTGCACCCACAGACTAAAGAGCCCAGTCAGTTAAGTGCTTGTCTTGCACGCTAAGGGTCTCGGGTTCAGCCCTGTGCATTTCCAAAAATAATTTTGACCTATGAACAGCCTGTTCAGCTAAAGAGTCTGACCTATGATAGCCCATAAAGAGAGAATATCGGTTATATAATATGATCCTTATATCCTTAATTATGTCGCCCATCTTTAATTACCTTCTTTAGCTCTAGTGCTACAATAATTTAAACCTAACCTAACTGTAGCCTCAACTACAGAACAGAGAAAATAGATTGAGGTTCAGAACATCATAGGCCATTTAGGCGTGAGAGTAAGAGTAAAAGTGATGTCATGTTTGGTTCGAATCTCATTCGGAATTTATCCCTCCTTCATTATGTGGGTTTTGGTTAAATGGACTTTATAGAATTTACACTATTGGGTGAGAAATTTAAGTATCAGATCTTTGTTTTTACTTTATGATTTAGCAGAGTTAATGTGCAAAAAAAAGTAGGATGTGTAAAACTTTCACTTTCTAAAATGTGGTGTCGAAATAAAGTTAAATGAACTTAAATTAACTAAAAGTTGCTGCATGTACCAATGGAAGGACTTAAATACAATGTCTCTTAAAATATTATTTTAGTGGAACAATAAAGTAGTTTTAACTTGTGCATCCAATATACATTAATACTGCATATTTTTTCTTACATTAAAAGTATTGAGATAATATTTAACAATGATGTATTAAATTTAAAGATGACTGTAATTAGAATGCTAATTGAAAGTTCCTGTGTCCCTACAATACTATCCTTGATGCTTAGTTTAGCCACTTTTGGACTAGGTACAAAATAACTGTATTTGTAAAGGTGTTAAGTTTGAATTTAGTAATAATGTTGTGTATTTAACTTTTGTTTCTAGGTCCTTCCAAGGCAAACATGTGGTCTTTATACACACACCATATTTCTGGACAAGTATCCTGGAGGTCCAGAAAAGTTGGAGCTGAGTATTAAAGGCGGAGAACTATTTTATCTCTTTGTTTATAATCCAGTATGTACAAGTCTGTTTTGAATTACATTTTTTTAAAGAGTTTTCATTAAGTTTTATTTAGTTCTTTATTTTTTAAAATGAAGCAGATGAGGTTGTTATTTTTATTTTTCAATTGCCTACAATGACATGAAAGATACTGGTTCATTGTAAAAAAAAAAAAAAAAGAAACCTTAAATCTTTCACCGGAAATCATTTTGGTCTCAAAGAACAGGGTGGCGACAAGACCGGGAAAACCGGGAAATCAGGGAATTCTCAGGGAAATTTGCAATCCTTAGAATATCAGGGAAATCTCAGGGAAATTTACCTATTACCCCCAAATTTTTAAAAAAAACGGATTTTTTTTTGACGTAGCGGAACCGATCCTTTTGTGGATCCGTTCATTTGACCTCGTTCACTCTGGACCGACCCATTACCAGCGATCTCGGAGGGATTTCCCGGTCTCTAACGGGTCTTTCGTTCGACGCGATATAGAGGATCCGGATGATCGTTCCCTTTGTGGATTCGTTCTTTGGGACCCGTTCACTCCGGACCGACCCATTTGTAGCGGTAGCGCGCTCGGATTGGAATGAGTTTGTTTATTGTTATTGTTTCGTTCTCTATGGTTTCGTTTGTAAGCATGCTATAAAAATGCTAGTGAATTCCGCTTTCGTTTATATTCGTGTATTATTTTAAAGATGTAAGCGTCTGGAAACTAAACAGTATCAAGTTTTTAGACTATTACTCAAAACAATTCCCATGCATCGGAATTTCTCGGAAAGGACCCGATTTCCCTTTCCGCGCAGTGTGTGCTTGTGATATTAAAATTGCTCCTGGTGGTTTAAGTTACATTAAAATCACATCAACTCGAAGAAACACACTGAAAGTGTTGAAAAAACATGTAAAATTGGGAAAATTTTTATTTCTGGTGAAAACGATAGTGAAGTTATAAATGCGGAATTTTAAAAATGTTTACTCTATGAAAATATCAAGAACCACTGTAGGAAATGATAATTATATATTTTGTGTTGGGAGATAACAGATGAAAATCACATATCCTTTTTTGCTGTGGAAAAATTAATGCAAAGTTAGTCTATTTTTGTGTTTAAGTTATTTTTATATGCATTACTTCAAAAATTAGTTTTTAAACAAAATTTAAAATCTCAGGGAAATTTTTTGAAAATATTCTGGAAATCAGGGAAATCTCAGGGAATTTTACATTTCAATTTCTGTAGCCACCCTGAAGAATGAAATTGTTGTTCAGCATCAAATTTTGGATTTGGTCATGATATTTTACTTGTCATTTTCATCAATCTTTGCTTATTTTTGGGTGAATTTGCACATTTATACAACAGTTGTTCTAAAAGAGAATTTCATGAAGCAAACTTATAGTTGAGTTAATTACTTAACAAATTAGTTATGGATTATTGTTGTCATGCAAACGTCTTAAAAATAACATTATTGAGGCATTAAATTGAAAAATCTAGTTAATTATTGTAGCCGAACAACAAAAATCAATTTTTAAATGCAAATTTAATTTGTTGGATTTTTTAAAAAATATTTTTTCTGTATGTTATAGTTATAAATGGCTCCATGTTTGAAATTTTTTAAAAATTATTTTTAAAAAAAAAATTATGCATTTTGCTGGAAAGCCAGTTGACAGGTTTATACCTATCCCTCAGGCAGTTAATTTATTGAGCTGTATGCGATTGCAAATCTGCTATGTCGATATAGATTATATTAAGTTTTGACTACTTTTGCCCTAAATCATATGTATTGGATGTAGCAAGTCTTATGTAACACACAACACCCCCTGTGGTAATAAAATGATTCAGTTTTCTTCTAGAACAAGTTAAATTAAATTCTAAATAGTCATCAATTAATTTTCAATATGTAAAAGTAGCCCTAAATACGTACTTGCTACTTCTTTCACAAGTTATTTTAAGAAGTTTTAATTTCCTGTATATTTCTAATAAATTCATCTATAATCCTTTGTTTTAATAACTCTATTATAATTGATATTTTCCTTTCTAGGTTAATATATTTATGACCCATTTGTCCAATTACGGCAACGACCGGTTAGCATTGTCTACCTTTGAATCCGTCATTAAATATGTCCAGTGCTGGACAAATCTTCAGCTCATCACTTTACCCCCTTTGCAACTGGCCGATAAGTACTTCCAGACCTATCCCGAGGAAACAGACCCAGTGTGGATGGTAAAATATTTTCCTAATTGTATAAGTAATTATAAAGTATAACTTGTTAATTGTATAAGTAATTATAAAGTATAACTTGTTAATTGTATAAGTAATTATAGTATAAACTTATTAATTGTATAAGTATGTATAAAGAAAACAATAAATTATAAAGCCCACTATATAGATAATTTCATTGACTGTGGTTCTAAATTTCTGCATCTGTTTCCAAAGCCCTGGTGTAGCTCTAGTGTTACAATAGTTTAAACTAACCTTAACAATAGATAAATTTGTATTTGATTATTTTGATTCCCTTTATCGGTTGGGGGTTGGATAGTGGAGTTGCTAAAGCACTTGCCCTGCATGTGAAAGGTCTCAGGTTCGAGCCCAGGCATTGCCAAGATGCCACCTATAAACGTTCTGTGCAGCCCAAAAATTTGAATAATTCTCCATTTAGAGGGAGTACTCATTAAATTATGCTCCAATGTCCTTATATAGCCCTATTCCGCCCTTTAAAGTTGCGTTGAGTGCCCACTCATTTATACACATGTCAATTGACTGTGGTTAGAAATTGCAATGCTTGTTGAAAATAGATTTCATGTAGCTCTAGTGCAAGAATAATTATGTTGGGGAAAAAATAGTGCATTACGTTAATGAAGCTAGTTTCTATTTCTCACCGGTAGGGTGATGGACTTATAAGTATACTGTTATAATTAACCCGTTATTATAAACACTCACTTGCAGATAACTGCTAAATATGTCAATTAACGTCTTCAAACTATTCCTTCTATTTAAAATTTCAATTTTCTCTAGTTACGTTTTGTGAGACTGTAAAAAAAATGTGTTATTAAATATTTTTTACATTAAAAAAACATGATTAGTATGTCCATTTATTTTACAGAATCCTTGTAATGACAAAAGGCACAAGGCCATTTGGTCTGCTGCTAAGTCCTGTGAACAACTACCAAAATTTCTTGTCATCGGACCTCAGAAAACAGGTGCGTGTGGGAATTATTAACTATACAATATTGTGTGCATGAAACTTAGTTGTTACTTGTCCAAAATGTAAGTACTAAGGAATCAGATTAGATAAACAATAAAAAAAGAACAATGCACTTTCTTTAAGTCAACTTGCAAATATCCAGCTACCATAAGACTATTGTTATATAAATAAATAATTTTCAGCAACTTGCAATAGAAAGCTTGTATATGTTTATTGATTCAACTTATTAGTGTCCAATTGTCATAAACTTAAGGCAGCTGCTCCTATTTTAATAAAATTTCCATTGTGGCAATACAGTGTGATATTATAAATATTCTCAAAATGCTGCTTCATTCATTTGACATATATGCATTATTTATAAACAAGGTCACTTCAAAATTTTACAATTTCCTAGGAAACTGTAACACTGTTTATAATTTGATACTGGTATTGTATGTTTATATAAAAGCAATAAAGCATGGTATTGCAGTCTAGCAGTAGATCCTGGTTATTGCAATCTGAATCTTTGTTACAAACAAATCCCTTATAACTTCTTAGAAGTGTGATTCCTTTGATCCTACCTTAGATGTTACAATACCTTGCTTATAATGTCATTTTCCCATAAAAAAAAATGTATTTTATAACATACATATATACTTATTTATGATTTAAAAAATAAATTTTTTATTGAGGAAATTAAAACTTTGCTTTAGCTAAATAGCCACATAAGCACAGTGGCAATTTCACTCCAGTTTTAGCCTTTTGGTTTACATTTCAAATAATATTGGTTATAATATAAAAAAAATTGGCTACCCTATGCAAATAATACCTAAATATTGTTTTGATTAATGTACAAGAAAATTTTGCAAATTAGCTTATTCAATAGCTTAAATTATATATAAATCAATATATTTTTCGATTTACAATCCTCCAGATCCAAATTTGTATAGTGTGACTCGTTTATTCCTCTATTAATCTATTAGATTATTAGCGCTGTCCCCTTAATGACCTATAACCTAGTTCAACTGTATATGTAATTGGGGTTTCTTTTGTATTTTATTTATACTACAATTTCTTGTTCTTTTTCATAGGAACTACTGCTTTGTACACCTTTTTATCTTTGCATCCTGCCATTGTAAGCAATTATCCTAGTCCAGAAACATTTGAAGAAGTTCAATTCTTCAATGGAAGAAACTATTACAAAGGTTTAGATTGGTAAGAAGTAATTTAGTTTAGTATTAAACAGAGTATCAAAACACTTTTCACCACTCAAGTCTATTTATCGCTCCCATCCAACATTCAAATTTACACTATTTTAAGTTATATTTTAATGCTCATGATCCTTTTGTGTAAATCAAGAACTGCAATCTACTTGAATTGAGTTGTCATATAGGCAGGGTGGCGACAAGACCGGGAAAACCGGGAAATCAGGGAATTCTCAGGGAAATTTGCAATACTTAGAATATCAGGGAAATCTCAGGGAAATTTACCAATTACCCCCCAATTTTTAAATAACGGATTTTTTTTTTCGACGTAGCGGAACCGATCCTTTTGTGGATCCGTTCTTTTGACCTCGTTCACTCTGGACCGACCCATTACCAGCGATCTCGGAGGGATTTCCCGGTCTGTAACGGGTCTTTCATTCGACGCGATATAGAGAATCGGGATGATCGTTCCCTCTGTGGATTCGTTCTTTTGGAACCGTTCACTCCGGACCGACCCATTTTTAGCGGTTGCGCGCTCGGATTGGAATGCGAGTTTGTTTATTGTTATTGTTTCGTTCTCTATGGTTTCGTTTGTAAGCGTGCTATAAAAATGCTAGTGAATTCCGCTTTCGTTTATATTCGTGTATTATTTTAAAGATGTAAGCGTCAGGAAACTAAACAGTATCAAGTTTTTTAGACTCTTACTCAAAACAATTCCCATGCATTGGAATTTCTCGGAAAGGATCCGCTTTCCGTTTCTGCGCAGTGTGTGCTTGTGATATTAAAATTGCTCCTGGTGGTTTAAGTGACATTAAAAATCACATCAACTCGAAGAAACACACTGAACGTGTTGAAAAAACATCTAAAATTGGGAAATTTTTAAGTTCTGGTTAAAACGATAGTGAAGTTATAAATTCGGAATTTTTAAAATGTTTACTTTATGAAAATATCAAGAACCACTGTAGGAAATGTTAATTATATATTTTGTGTTGGGAGATAAATGATGAAAATCACATCTCCTTTTTTGCTATGGAAAAATTAATGCAAAGTTAGTCAATTTATTTTTGTGTTTAAGTTATTTTTATATGTATTACTTCAAAAATTAGTTTTTAAACAAAATTTGAAATCTCAGGGAAATTTTGTGTAAATATTCTGGAAATCAGGGAAATCTCAGGGAATTTTACATTTCAATTTCTGTAGCCACCCTGATAGGGGAAATTGCAAATAGTGAATTAGTTATTTTTTTTTTTAATTATACAAACTTCTTTAAAACATCTACTCCTCCAAGTGATGTTCAAGTTCGGATTTTAGTAAGCTCTGTACGAGGTTTTTTAATGCCTTAACCTTTCGAATACATTTCCAAGCTGCAACCTCTTAAAGGCTGTTATACCATCTGGTACAGCTCAGTTCATTAAAAAAAGTGTAAAGTTAATGTTTAAAAAAATTGTAGATATTATTCAGAAAATATCTTCAACTTTGCACAAGAAACATGAGAGTGAAGAAAAACAACGTAATTATTAGCACAAATGGTTTATTTGGTGAAATTGTTTCTGTAAGTATGCAGGCTTACCTTCTTTAGCATTGTACACAAACAAACTGACGGTAAACGTGATGGCTCTAATTGTAGATGTTCTTTCAATTATAATTTAAAATTTATTTAAACTAGTAATTAAAACTTTGCATGTGCAATTAAACTTGCAAAGTAATTAAAACTTTTTTGCGCATGTTTTTTTAGGTACATGAATTTTTTCCCTGTTCCAAAGAACTCAACAGACAAATACTTATTTGAGAAGAGTGCTACTTACTTTGACGGAGACTTGGTACCCATGCGAGCTCATGCTTTGCTTCCGTCAGCCAAACTCATCACAATCCTGATAAGCCCAATCAAGAGAGCCTACTCTTGGTATCAGGTGAGTTCTAATGGAACAAGTGACATTTCTATAACAATTTATTTCACTAATTCTGTGAGTTTCTTGAACTCCTTTTAAATTATGACGCCCGTCGGCAATAACCCTCAAGTAGCTCTAGTGCGACTATGATTCAATCCTACCAACCTACCTTAAACTCCATGCCACATTGAGCTAGAGGTAAAACTGTTGTGATGTATCAGCGAGTCGAAACCTGAGCGACCTACTCGCACCCTTTGCCCGGTTCTCCAAAAAAATAGGGACTATTTATCCTACACCCTCTAGCTCATCGGTCTGCCCGCCTGGTTCGCTTTGTCTGCAGTGATATTTCCCTCCGTGTTTCGTTTTCGAAACAGCTCGTTTTCCACCCTGTTAAGTGAGTCGCACAACTCACTCCACTTTTCCCTCTAGCTCATTGCCTTGCCATCAGAGTTAGCATCTTGCTTGTGTGACTACGATCAACCCTAGTGATTTGTTTTTGGAAGGGCTTGTCCAAGCGTTAAAGGATGTCAATGTACATAATGGATGGCCCTACCTTGCAATTGTTTATTTCGTGTTTGTAATTCATAAAGGCCCAATATTTGCCTCTCCCCTTTTGTTATTTTTGCATTGTTATTCCTAATCATCCACCAATCCATTGACCTGGAGAAAAGTGGAGACACAAAGGGTAGAAGAGAGAATATCATCCCAAACATACCAAGATGTTTACAGGAAATGCCAAATCCTTGCCAACCTAAGTTGGGTAAATAGAAATATGCTATGGAGAAGATCCTTTCGCACATTAAGGAGCTTCGTAAATTATTTGTGAATCCATCCAGAAAACATGTTTAAAACATTAATTTTGTTTAAGGTCTAACAGATTTGAATTTAATTGAGAAAATTTCGCAATTTTATCAGATTGAAAAGTGTATTTTGGTTAAATTGTATTAAGATCATTTTGTATGTAAATATTACCTTACAAGAGTTTCCAACTAACGGACCAATCAGGTTTTTCTCTCTGCCCTTTTACTACCTATTTGTTTTTACCCAAGTTAGGTTGGCTTGGAGTGTAGTAATGATGTCTTTTTGGAAAAGGAGATAAGTCTTGCAAACGTTGGGAAATTCAAGAAATTGTAGATGGGCCATACGGCTAGGAGTGTCATGCTGTTATCTGACTCTCGATCACATGAAAGGTTTACAGATAGTCCCGGCTTGTCACGTCTGTACTAAAATTTATGAACTTAATTTGTGGGGCTGGGGAGCCCAGTCGGTTAAGCACTCGCTTAGCATGCGGAAGGTCCCAGGTTCGGGTCCGGGCATCGCCAAAATAGCTGCCGACCTATAAACGGCCCGTGCAGCCAAAAATGTCCGACGAATAATACCCCGTGTAAGGGAGTGCACGTTAAATATCCTTCAAAGTCCTAACGCTGCGTACGATGTCGCCCTTAACAGTTGCGTTGGGTGCCTATTCAGGTGTTGGCTCGTCACCTGACTGTGGTTCTAAAATACGACGCCTGTCGCCAATAGCCCTCGTGTAGCTCTAGTGCGACGATAATTCAAACCTAACCTAACTATGAACTTAATTTTAATTAATTTTTCATATTTGACAATGAAGTTTTATGTTTCTCTATAGTAGCTCTGCAAGTTGTTAGACTTTACAAGAAGGATTTACCATTTGTTTCCCTTTTAGTTATTGTTTATTGGTTTTATGTCAGTCAAGAATTAACTGCAGTTGATCCGGTTTGTGTAGGATATTTTAAAGAGGTTAAGCAACAAAATGTACATCAGTCTAAAATTTAGTTTTGATGGTTTCTTTCTCTAATGTCAATATTTTTTATCTTCATTGCAGCATATGCGTGGCCACAAAGATCAAACAGCTTTGAACTACAGTTTCCAAGAAATAGTCACCAGCGGGGATAGGGGGCACAAGGCACTGAGGGAGCTTCGGAACCGGTGTCTCATGCCGGGAATGTATGCTCAGCATTTGGATAGGTGGCTGTCTTTCTATTCCCCTCAACAGGTATGTAGCAAATGGGCATTGGTTTCATATCGCCATTTGATTTATTTAAACCATGTGCTTGTACATTGATTTATTTAAACTTTGTGCTTGTACAGTTCTTGAAACACCTTATTTTTCTAAACTGTGTTGTATTATTCAATTTTGGAAAGAATGGAGGGTTCCCACGGGTCTTTGAAAGTCCTTAAGAAGTCCTTGATTTTTATTTTCAATTTCTAGGACCCTTTAATACTCCTTGATTTTGACGAACAATTGTTGAAAAGTCTTTGATTTTCTTAGTTTGCGACCTTCAAATTGGGAGAAGTCATTTCTTAAAACATTGCTAAAGTTGGCTCTAAATGACGCACATTGCACTTTGGCATTCGGTACAAAATATTGCTTATATGTAAACACTTATATTTTTGCTAAATACTTCTGTGTTTTCCTCTGATATAGTTGCCATAACACCTGGCGTCGGCGGTGTTTCGAACGCTATTTTGTTTGATTTTTATTTTGAAATAAGAGTAGAAACCCTAAAATGCATGTACTTTCAATAGGTGGTTGGGATGAATAGCTCTTTTGGTTGTTACCTTGAATGTTATAAGTTCCAAGTTTGGGCCTGGGCATTACCAAAGTATGCCGACCTATAAAAATTCACAACAGCTATGAAAAGACGAGGCCTGCTGTGCCCATTTCATTTGATGTGGCTGAGCAGCAGCATTTATACATTACTAAAATGTATTTGTATGTAAATAAAAAAACTTTGTTTGATTTCTTTGTATCAAAATAATTTTTATATATGAAATTATTTATAAATTTTTGAATGTTCCAGTTACTAATAATTGATGGCGAAGAGTTGAAATCTGATCCAGTCATTGTGATGAGCAAATTGCAGCAATTCCTGAAAATCAAACCTTTTCTAAATTACAAAGATCGCTTGAGGTAATATTTAGTTTTGAAGTCATTGGCATTGATAAGAGAGTTTATTTTTTTAGTCTATATTAAGAAAAAGCCATGTTTGAAAAAAAAAATCTAAAATAATTTTTTATATTTATATGAAATAATCATATTGCTGAATGATAATCTTAAGCATATTCTTCTTGAATTTAGAAACAAAATAGACATTATTAAAATATCTATAACTTATTCACATTTGAAACATTTGCTTTGTAGATATATCATGCCAATGGTGTCCCACATAAATGTATGTCATCAATTAAAATAGTTAAATTTATAAATACATATTGTAAAAATAAAATTTAACTGTTCGTGCCATGTCTGCCAAGTTTTATTAAATATTTTAATAATTTCTACGGCTTTATATGTATCTTAATTTCTACTAGGAGTAACATGATAATCAAAGATTGTTTTTCCTGTCTCTTGCATCATTTGTTTTTTTATATTTTTTAGACAAAACTGTTTTTTTCAGGGTTTAATTGTTTTGTAAAAAATGGCTAAATAAGCATGATATATATTCCTCAGCACATATAAATCATTTACTTATTGTAACTTTAAACTGCACCTAAACTTTCTGATTTTATTGTGTGAAAGTTTTCCTGACATTTGAGAATTTCCGTAAACAGGCTTCGTCTGCTGACATCCTTTATTAATTATTTTGGTTGGTAAACCGGTTACGTATACCCCTGGCTAACTTTTCCGTTTTGTAAGAAAAATATTTACTGTAATAGCTGCCCAGCCTTAACTTGAAATAGTCACATCGGCTGGCAGATAAAAAACTCAAAAGCTGACAACTCAAAAGCTTCTGACTCGGGAACTACACTGCTCAAAACAATAAGGGGAGCACATGTTTTAAACCCTTTCGCTCCCAATGATTCCATTGGGAATCATCAGCTTGTGATTTTTTTCTGACTAAGTTAAATTTGCAACTTATGTGTCGTTAGATACATCATTATATGGAAGAATAACGTATTTTGAAGAATTTAATTTTTTTTTTAATATAATGAAAATATGAAAAATAAGGTAAAATAAATTTCACTTTAAAACAGTTTTAGAAAATAAATTGACCCTAAATTTTCATGCTTGCATTTTTTAGATGTTTAAAAATATCTTTCAACTATTTTTAACAAAAAAAGTTTTGAAAAAATTATTGTTATAATTTATTAAAAAGTTATTATTCCATTTCCCCCCTTTAAATTTAAGTATTAAAAACTTAAGATTTTGTCTCCTGATTTTTACTATTTCATTTCGAATGCATGGTGAACCTATTTAACAAATTTCAGATTTATAGGAAAAAATTAAAAAGTTGGGAGTGAAGTTAAAGTTGGAATCAAAAAGTGCTCCCCTAATTGTTTTGAGCAGTGTATGATAAAATAAAATGTAAATTAATCTTTTCTATCATAACAGACTTGACTAACAATTATATTTCTTTCAATAGATACGACCCTCGGAAAGGCTTTTTCTGCCAAGTCAGCCAAGAACGCAACAACACCAAGTGTCTAGGTCGCAGTAAAGGTAGACTCTACCCACCCATGGACCCAGGCACCGAAAAATTCCTCAAGGCATTCTATCTACCCCACAATATCGCCCTATCGAAACTCTTAACAAAACTCCGGCAACCAATCCCATTGTGGCTGGAAAAGGACCTATCCCATGGCTCCTAATAGACCATTCATATAGTTTGCAAGAATTGGATCTGCCCTTCGATTGGAGGGTTTGTTTGTTGTTGGAAGTTACGATGGCCAATAGCGGGACTGGAAGGTTTTGGTTGGCTATTGATGATGGTGACAGATTGTTATTGGATGAGTTTCTTCTGAGTTTGCCAATTGTTAACTCGTACTGGCTTAAACAAAATGAAAGGTTTGGAGGAACCCAAGCACCGTTATTTTTGAGGAAGCAAACTAATGTTAATGAGTAATAATGTTAAAAAAGGCCCATTCGGAGTTATGTTATCTATGTGATTGTAACCGAAAGATCTAGGAGTAAGTTTAATACATGCCAGTGAAATAGGAATTTATTCTACTTACTGCCGTTGAATTGTTTTCAAACTAATTTAATAGATTGTTAAAGGGGAAATATAACAATTATTAAAACAACAACAAATATTGCTTCAGTTATTTGTTTATTAAGGACAATTTCTTTATGGATTAAAAAAGAATGAATTTCTTACCGCATTTGTGTAAGTTCTACTTGTTATTCTATATTTTATTTGTAAAAACAGATTTTGTAAATTAATTTGTCGGGAAAATTTTCAATTTGCCAAAATGTTTTTAACTGAGAAACCAAGCAATCATGTTGCTGACAATCATCTAAGCATGATTGCAGCAATTTTAAACTAAACTTTTAGATCGCCCCTTGTTATATAATGTTCATTTTTCACTCATCCTATATAATCATTTGTCTTTTGTTAAATGTTGACTTTTGTATGAATGATTTTCAGTTGAAAAAAACCTTTATGCAAACATTAAATTTTGATAGTTACCTTCTGCTGTGGTTAGTTATCTGAGGACATAATTGAAACTTAATTTCAGAGCAATCGACTTAACTATCATTGCATTTTAATGATACATTTTTTAATGAAAACTTAATTTTTTTTTATAAATAATGAGGTATTGGCCCTGGGAAGTAGAAAGTAGTTTAGTTGTTAAATTTGTGCCTTAATTACATTCATTTGCCATAGATATTTTTTTGTTAGTATCATTAATTTTATTGAAACATATCATGTATCTTTTGCCAAACTTTTATTATTTGAATTTGTCCTAACATGTACTTACAATTCAAATATTTTTGAATATTTAAACAAGTATTTAGTTTTCGAAATGTTTGCATAATGGCTTTTTGATGACTTCCTTTCATCACAACTATTAGTAATAATTGATATCAAGATTTTAATCATTGTATATATTAACGTTTGCCTATTTCCAGAAGAAAAAAATTGTATGTTGATGTTTCTCGAAATACCTTTCTGTACAGATGAGTTGTACAGTATAGAATAATGCTTTCTGTGAAAGCACTGTTTACTGTGATGTATCATGAAATAAATTCTATGACAGCCAATGTTTTGGCTTAGGTGTTCAACATGTTTGTAAATTACTTCGAGATTTATTGCACAATCAAAATACATATTTTTTCGCAGCTATTGAGAGGTCACACTATTAAGATTCTACACTCACACACATTTTAATTGTTCTTACCGGAACTTTGTATAGTCAGAGCCGATTCATTTTATGTGCAAGGTCAATGTAGATATGGTTTTTAGTGTGTATTATGTATGTAGCTGAATTGTGTTGATTCAATTGTCAGGGTTTTCACTCAATTCGAGAAAGTTGGATTTGTAACTGATTAACTTTGAATCCCACTTATTAAGGCGCTTTCCTTGTATGCCTAAGGTTCAGGAGAGAAAGATCTGTGCAGCCAAAACCCCAGTTGGATTGTAAGCTTCGCAGAAATATATCGTCCCTTAAGTTCCAACATGTGCTATCTCATTGTTATGCAAGTATCAGATTTACTGTACGGTAACTCTTGGCGGGACATTTTCGGATTTGGCAATAAACTTTTCTTGTGGCAACTGTCTGACTTCCATTGATGATTCGAATTCTTTGACTTCGCAACGATGACGTTTTTCGGCAACCCTTATCTGACCGTTATTCGCTCATTTTGGGTGGGTTTTCGGCCGACTTTTGGCGCAATTTTGGAAAGTTCGCGAAGGGTTACCGTACAGTAAATTTCTGCTGTTGTGCAAAGTGAGATAGCACATGTGGGAACTTAAGTGAGGATATATGCCTTAGCTAAAGTCACTCTGGTGCCTTCTCATCATTTTACTGGGGTTCTTAATTGCAACGCTCATTGCCAATAGCCCTCTTGTGCAACGCAAATTCAACTCCAACTCTGTTGGCTGTTGCCCTTATGTAGCTCTAGTGTGATAGTGATTCTACCAAACCATGATTTAACAATTGCTTTATGGATTTCTTTTTTTATATCTGTATGATTAGCTGTGATTATCTGTATGATAAACTTTAGAAAATTGTTTAACGTTTTCACTAAGCAGGATTTTTGTTTATGCGTAATATGCGATGGGAATATCATTGTCAGATCCTTAGTTGTACAGCCGTCTGGGCCGTTTTACACGTGAAAGGGCTAAATTGAAATTAATTTATTATTTTGAGAGTCAGATTATTATTCAAAAAGTTTCTTTTAAAATTTTGTTTCCTGCCCATGTCATATTTTTCCACATGTAGGGGGAACACTCATGTGATGCCAAGTGGTTTGTTATCCTACACCTCCCGAAACACATGCTAATGTTATCCTTTACAGCTCTCCAACAGCTCTCTTAACTGCTTTTTTTACCACAGCGATTTGGAATTGAAGCTCTGGTGGATATGGCCGGTAATGTCCCCCCAGTGTAGTGTAGTGTAAGCGTTTCCGGCTGCCTATTTCTAGCCTCCATTAGTAGCTTTAACACAGCCAATAATGCTTTGTAATTTAGAACCCTGGTCAAGTGACGATTTCACATGTCTCCTTACCAATAAATAACTATAAATTAAAATAATAAATTCTAAACATTGTAAGATAAGTGTTGAGTGAAAACCTTGGCGAGCCTTAAGCATTTATCATATTGTGTTTAAATCTCAGTAATCAAGAACGCTTTAATAATTATTTTCCTTGTCATGATATTGTTGCGTATTTATTGAATTGTATGTATTTATTATGCTTGTAAAGGTTAAAGCAATAGAAAATTGGCAGCTTATTTTTAGCAGTTGTATAAATGGCTTTCAAATTTGTTTATTAATGTAATTAGGCTTTAATAGTAATTTAAAAATATTAGCAATGTGTCAATGATTTTTTTTTACATTTTAATATTCATAATTTATTTTGTTGCTGATGAATTCATAATGATTGATTTTAGTTTTATTGTATATATTGCAAAAATGAATTCAAGGGTTGCCATTATTTTTCATGCATAATTTTATTACTTTTAAAGTTTTATAATTTCTTTGAAAATTGATGAAAAAGGGTAAAATCCCTATTTGCTCAAATGCATTTTATAAACTCTAATAATGTGTATTATAGCTTCAAACTATAGTATTTTCATATCATTAAGCAAAAAACATCAATGTTAGTTAGAAATTTTAAGTTAAAGCAATTAAATGGGCGTTTTAAAGAACTAAATTTTTTCATACAATGAAACAAACTGTGTTCTTTAACACACTTTTGTTTAATTGACTTTGCAAAGAACTTAGTCCAAGTTTTCCGATTATAATTTTCAGCCGAATTAATTTTCGAATTAATTATAATTTTCAGACATTTTTTCAATGTAAATCTATCAAAGTTTCCGTAACATGTTTTTAATAATAGCCGAGGAGATGCATATAAATGTGTGTTTCTTAGCTTTAGCAACTAATTTATGTGTATAAAGATTTTAAAAGCTGTATTAAATCACACAGTATTTAACTAAATATATATATTTGTACAGTGATCTCAAAGAGGCTTGTTCTTAATGGTTGAGCAAAAAAAATAAAATAAAAAATTCGGCTTGCATGGCATTGTTAGACTGGCTAATTTTCTAGGGGAAAATGTGGGACACAAATGGAGGTTTAAACAAGAAGTTCTAAAAGAATTTAAATAGCCTACTTTCCTGCTACTTAAATACTGATTAAAATTCTTATCGGGGAAAAACTAGGTTCGTAACAGTAAGTGACGTCTCAACCGTTTCTACATTAAATTTTTATTTTAGAACAAATTTCACTAAACAGAGCATCCAGCTATAATTTAAACTTCTTAAAACCAAATCAATTATTTTCATTAACTTTCTATCGCCCATAATATAAATATTACTTATCGTCTGCATGATTTATTTGTAGTTATAAATAAATATTTAATTATTCGTAGAACAAAAAACATAAAAGTACTCCAAAATACACTTGAAATTTGAAATGTAAATTAACAAGTTGGTTTGGAATCTGTCACTTGACCGGCTTCCACACAACAGTTGTATTGTATTTAACTGGTAAAATGGCGCCAAACACATCATTAATTCCATATTAAACTATCTGCTAAATTCAGCTAGTTTCATTTATTTTATTTCGAAAATTAAATAATTATTATTACTTAAATCCTTTAGGGGGATACGGACGGACAGACATCAACCGCATGCCAATACCTACTTTTTCATTTTTCGAATTCTTTCGAATTAAAAAAAAGGAAAAGCAGGCTAAATATAACTGATGCTCTTAACTGATATAATAATAGATGATAATAATACTGATGATAATATAGATAGTTCAAATCTGCAAAAGCCCATACATGACTCGGGGCTGGGTAACCCAGTCGGTTAGGCACTCGCCTAGCATGCGAAAGGTCCCAGGTTCGGGTCCGGGCATTGCCAAAGCAACTGCCCAACCTATAAACGGCCCGTGCAACCAAAAGAAATTATAGCTCTCGTGTAGCTCCAGTGCGAACCTTATATGACTCGCCCACATTTTTCTTCTAAATCTGGCCAGCCTATCCATTGTTTGTTTAAATTATGACTGTTGTGTTTGTTATAAGTGCCATAAAAAAATCGGATGTTAACTAGTTTACTCTATGTTAGATGTCTTTCAGCCGTAGGTGTGCTGTAATACGATATGTTGTGAGTTGAATTGGCTGTTACATTTGTAAGAATGCGTGGGATCTCAAAATGGATTCATCGAAGCTGTGTTTATTGCATGTGTGCTGTCAATAAAATATTTCATCTGTTGAATGGTTTTTGTTTTTATGTATGAGTATTACAACTTTTTGTGTGTGTGTGGGGGGGGGGGGGGGGTAAGAATGATATATAGTAAAACTCGCATTAAGTTTTCAGCATGTAAATGTTCTACGGAAAAAGGGGTAAATGGTACTCATTTCCGATTGCGAGAATCTAATAACAAAAGGTATTTTACACTCAATAAACTACTTAATTCGTTATTTCAAGACATATTTGTATTAGTTTTATTAGGGTTTTTTTTCAGTTAGAGTGTAATATTAATTATTTTTTCTTTCAATTTTGACGTAACAAGGCGCACGAATATCAGAGTATCTCAAAGAGACAGCCGATCAGAGCAGGCGAAATTTCGTCGCCTGCTCTGATTGGATAGCGAGGTTTATTTACGCGTGACGTTTCCTCCGCGAATGCGCGCGCAAACTTAATCTATATGGTTGACTATGCAGTTTGGTTACCTTAAGGGGTCATAGGAGTCTTAAAAATGTGCAAAGAAGGTACTACAAAGCACAGTTTGATATTTCATGTAATTTTTTTAACTACTCAATATATAAGTATAATTTTTTATATGTAATTCTATGAGATTTATTTAATATAAAACAAATTTTAAAACTTATGAAACTTTAGCCAAAACTAAAAAAATGATATTAAACATAAAGCTATTTGAACACATTAAGATTAGGATTGCGCGGCAAATTTTGAGGTCAAAATTGAAAAAATGACTTTATATTTTCAAATATGTACAAACAAAGACTTATACCTAAATTCTCGGCTCAATTTTAATACGAAATTGTTAAAAAAAAATTTAAAATCAAAATTTTAAATTTTTATGATTTTTTTTAGAAAAAAGTTCTTAAAATAATTTCTAATTAAAACTGAGCTGAGAATTTAGGTATAAGTCTTTGTTTGCACATATTTGTACAATATAAAGTCATTTTCTTGGTCATTTTTTCAATTTTGACCTCAAAATTTGCCGCTCAAGCCTAATCCCAATGTGTTCAAATTAAATAGCTTTATGTTTAATATCATTTATTTTAGTTTTGGCTAAAGTTTCATAAATTTTAAAATTTGTTTTATAATAAATAAATCTTATAGAATAACATATAAAAAAATTATACTTGTATATTGAGTACTTAAAAAATTACATGAAAGATCAAACAATGCTTTGTAGTACCTTCTTTGCACATTTTTAAGACTCCCCATGACCCCTTAAGGGGTCTAAGGAGTCTTAAAAATGTGCAAAGAAGGAACTACAAAGCATAGTTTGATCTTTCATGTAATTTTTTAGCTACTCAATATACAAGTATAATTATTTTATATGTAGTTCTACAAGATTTATTTAATATGAAACAAATTTTAAAATTTATGAAACTTTAACCAAAACTAAAATAAGTGATATTAAACATAAAGCTATTTGAACACATTGTGATTAGGCTTGCGCGGCAAATTGTGAGGTCAAAATTGAAGACATGACCAAGAAAATGACTTTATATTGTACAAATATGTACAAACAAAGACTTATACCTAAATTCTCAGCTCAATTTTAATTAGAATTTATTTTAAGAACTTTTTTCTAAAAAAATTTATAAAAATTTTTGAATTTTGATTTAAAAATTTTTTAAAAATTATTTCTAATTAAAATTGAGCTGAGAATTTAGGTATAAGTTCTAGTTTGTACATATTTGTACAATATAAAGTCATTTTCTTGGTCATGTTTTCAATTTTGACCTCACAATTTGCCGCGCAAGCCTAATCACAATGTGTTCAAATAGCTTTATGTTTAGTATCATTTATTTTAGTTTTGGCTAAAGTTTCATAAATTTTAAAATTTGTTTCATATTAAATAAATCTTGTAGAATTACATATAAAAAAATTATACTTGCATATTGAGTAGTTTAAAAATTACATGAAAGATCAAACTATGCTTTGTAGTATCTTCTTTGCACATTTTTAAGACTCCTGTGACCCCTTAACTGAAGGATTTCCTCTCAATAGGCGCGTTTACATGAGCCATCGAATCCTTGGATTGAAGGGAAAACTCAGCAATTTTTCCCTCTTGGGGATTTTCTCCCAGACAGAACCGGAATAGCAGGGTTTTATTGAGGGATATCGCAAAACCTCCAATGAAGGAAGGTTTGGTTTGGTTTGAAGGATCGTCGCACTAGAGCTACACGAGGGCTATTGGAGACGGGCGTCGTATTTTAGAACCACAGTCAGGTGACGAGCCACACCTGAATAGGCACCCAACGCAACCGTTAAGGGCGACATCGTACGCAGCGTTAGGACTTTGAAGGATATTTAACGTGCACTCCCTTACACGGGGTATTATTCGTCGGACATTTTTGGCTGCACGGACCGTTTATAGGTCGGCAGCTATTTTGGCGATGCCCGGACCCGAACCTGGGACCTTCCGCATGCTAAGCGAGTGCTTAACCGACTGGGCTCCCCAGCCCCCTGCAGGAAGGTTTAATATTTCATATAATGGATTCGGCCACTGACTATCATTTGGGTTGGAAATTCAGCTCGACCTCTTTTTCCCCTAATAGGGATTTTGGCATTCGATGGCTCATGTACGGCTCAGAACACGGTTTTTTTTTTTACCAAACGTAAATGAAAATTTAGAGAACTCTAATGCATACATCTAAAACGTTTGTGTGTAGAGTTAATTCTTTTGTTAGTTGAACCAAAAATCTTAAACAAAAAAAACATACAGCTGTTTTGGTACTTGAAATTAGTTCCTTATTCAGTTATTTTTTTTTATTTTGTTCCCTACATAAGCTCTTTAATTTAAACTGAGGATATTTCAAAATATCAAATAATACTTTTCCAGTGATTTTTTTTAAAAATATGTATCCAAAAACACAAAAAAAAAAAACAGCTTTAAAGTTTATATAATTTTTGTGCAGAGATATTAAAATTCCCTCAGTTTAAATCAGAGCTTTGTCAGTAGAACTTGCTATTAACCACTTAATGCTTTACTTTTTAAATCGCTATATCAGCTTGAGATTTATTTTCTCACTAAGCTTGACTCGCCATAAATTTTTCGATAAAATTATACTTTCTTTTTGTATCGTTAGATGAAATAATCATGTCCTTTGAAGGATTAAATAATGTTTGTTATAGTTAAATGAAAATATGGTAATATAAATTTATTCTGAAACAAATTTATTATAAATAAATTGTCAATAAATTCTTCATGCTTGCTTTTTAAAATGCTCAAAATTGAATTTTTTACTTTTTTTAACAAATAAAGTTTCGAAAATTTTTTTGTTTTAATTCTATTCCAAAGTTATGATTCCAAATTTTTTCCCCATAAAATTTAGTTAAAATATTGTCATTTTTTTTTTTAACTAAAACGATTTTTTTTCTTTTGCTTTTTTACCGATGAATTCTGGTTGCATAGTGAGTGTACTTAATTAATATAAGATTCTTATAATAAAATTAAAAGAGTTGAGACTGAAAAGGTTACTAATACAAAAATTGTCGACCAACAACAGGCCAGAGGCCCAGCAAGGTGTTGGTCCAAAAGGGCCCGTTCTCATGCAGAGCAAATGCCGGCTACAAACACACCCTATAGCTGCAAACACACCCATTATACAGCTCTAACACAATGACCTTAGCACAACCAACCAGCTTATAATTATTTTTAAAAAACATTTCGCCCATTTGGCGAGTTTTAATAAATAATTTGGCGATATTGGCAACATATTTGGCGAGAAAATAAAGAATAAAACCCTGATATACAGCTCTAGTGCGATGGCCTTTATTAACCATCATAGTTCAGTAGTTTAAGAAACATTTTGCCCATTTTTCGAGATTGGCAACGTATTTGGCGAAAAAATAAAGACATAAAATCCTAATATGCAGCTCTAGTACGATGACCTCTATTAACAATCATAGTTCAGTAATAGCTTAACAAACATTTTGCCCATTGGCGAGTTTTAATTAATAATTTGGCAAGATTGGCAACATATTTGGTGAAAAAATAAAGACGTAAAACGCTTATATGCAGCTCTAGTGCGATGGCCTTTATTAACCATCACATTTCTGAAAAAAGCTTAACTATACATTTATTGCTTAAATATGCATATTTACAATCAACAGAACCATCAATGAAGAAATCATCAACTAAACCCACAATAAATCCTCGAATTAAGACTGGTAAGAAATACGTCACTTGAAACATATCAATTATTTTCAAGTGATGAATTTAGTTTATGAAAGTAATGGCAACACAAAAATAAACATTTTCAATTTATTTACTTTTGTTGAAAGTTTTATTTAATTTTTTCAGCAGATGGCATCAGGAAAGTAAAAAAATGATCAAATTTGAGCCAAAGTGGTGTAGTTTTTTCAGAAAATTCGAATTTTCTCTAAAAATAGAACATTTTGAGAGCTGAAAGTTCCCTATTTGTAACTTAAGTATGAAATACGCATTTAAGGCAAGTTACGAGTCAAACAAATGTCTAGTTTTTGAATCTATTAGACACACACACACATACAAAACTTCATTTTTATTATTATAGATCCTTTATTTTCAGAATTTTTGGGTAAACGAAAAAAAAAATCATTCAACTCAATTTAAACAAAAATTTAATTAATTAAAATTGCATAAGTTTTTTTTTTCACCTGGCATGAAAATAGTAATAATAACGAAATAATTTGAAGTCATAATAACACGACAGTTACTGGAAATTCGTATATTAAATTTGAAGTCTTTATTTGACTTTTTTTTTCATTTTCAATAAATTTAAAACCTAAAAAGTTCTTAGGCAGCTATCGCTTGCGCATGCACAATTTTCGAAATTTTCTCGAAACCCTTATTAAAGGCGCGTTCACATGGCCTGGGAAATCGCCGGCGTTTAGCTGGCTATTTTGTGAAGCCTTATAATTACGCACATTTTTAAGACTCCTGTGACCCCTTAATTAACGAAAGTTTGAAAGTTGACTTGATGTGATATCGCTTAAGCATGCAATGTTTTGCAGACACTAAGGTTTTCGAAACGTTTTATACAATGTACATGATTTAGGGATTGAACGCACTTGTGTGTGTATTGATCATCTTATATAACTAATTGCTTATGTATATGCAAGTGTGTGAGGCAAACGTGAAGTGATGGCGCTAAAGAAAGCACGCAATAATGTTTTACAGACACTCAATGTTTTAAAAACTTTTTTTAGTATGTAATTAAAGGCTTGTACGGACTTGGTGTGTATTGATCTTATATAATTAAATGCTTATGTAAAAGTAAATGGGGTCAAATACACATAATACATATACTACACATAATGACCACAATTAAAGTTACAACTTTAACACGTTGGCAGCGAAGATAGCGATGAAAAATTTTCATTGAGAAACTTACATTGAGAAATTGAGAAACTTACTAATCAAGAAGGGAGGAAAAGAATGGAATCATAAAAAGGACAGAATTCTAAAAAATAATCATAAAAAAGAATAATCATAAAAAACAAACTCGTCTCTTGAATAGAATCTAAATTACGAGGCGTCGTCAATTATGGCAATTACGGCCAACGCAGCTAATTGCGCCTCGTAATTTAGAACCATGGTCAAGAGACGAGTTTATTTTTTATGATTCCATTCTTTCTCCCCCTTCTTGATTAGTAAGTGTCTCAAAGTTTTTTTGCATTTGGATTATTCATTAAAGCTACAGACCACTCCGAATAGGGAGCATTATTTTATAACCACCCTGTATAGGTGTTAACATACCTACATAATTATTGCTGTATTATATTTGCCGTCAATAGGCGAAAGATACACTTCGCAATTACACAAGAACTGCATAAGCTTACCCCGTCACGAGCTGGCGCGTGATCCGCCCGCGACGTGTTAAAACACTATATAAAAAAAAGAACAACTCATCATAATCACGCTAAATTGCGAGGGAATACTATTGAGTCAGGAATGGAAAATAATTATAGTGCTGCAATTATCATAATTTAAAAGGATTCAGATTTCAAAAAAAAATAAAACGAAACACAACGTCTTAAGTATAAGTTATGCGTAACGTGCGGTATACCAGTGAGCATGTCAAGCTTAAACTGTTAATTACGTTACTCATCCTAAGCGACAATGCCTTATCACATTGACAGGCAAAAAATCGATTTAATTAAGAATAAATAGCTTCGGTACCTATAGCTAACTGATACGGCCATTTGGGACAAAGTGCGCCGCCTACCGGGCATTCTTGAAGCCCAAAACATGGCGTTTTGGGCTGATCATAGTGGCCACTACGCGAAATGCCCGGCCAAAATTGAATGTTCACTAAGCGTTTCAATTACACCGCACTTTGGTCATACCTGTCTTCCAAAGTTTGAAATGCCCGGCCAATAGGGTACTTGACTATATCGCTAAAATATCTTCCAAAGTTATTTAAATTATAGTTGCAAGTAAAAAATAACAAATGCATACATAATTTTTGCGAAATAAATCTTAAAATCATTATAAAATTCGTTTTAAAAAGGCATTTTTTTTCACGTGATCACAAACACGCCGGTTTGGCTGACGTCACTATGAACTATAAACAAACCGGCGTGATGATTTGTGTTTTCTGATTAAACTTGATTTAATCTAATTACTATTGAAATAATAAATATTAAGAAAATGTAGGGCTGTTTTACAGAAGCGTATATTTAAAATTTGCCTACAATCGATTCTAATGTGGGGTTTCAAAGTTTGTTTATAGTTCATAGTGACATCACAGATACCACGTGGAAAGCGTTTTCAGGAGTTATTTTTCGTCCTAATTTTTTAATTCCTTTTTCTGGCTTTTTATGGGTATTTGAAGAAAAGAAAAAATACGGGTTTAATATTTTTGGCATAAGAACATTTTAAGCCAATAATTTTTTTTAAAGTCAAGTACCCTATTCACGAAGTGGTCCGGACTTCGGGCTTTGGCCGCAACATATATCCACTTACACAAAACTCTTATACGGAACAATTACATTGGAAGAAAATATCTATTTTTTTTAAAGGTCATTTTCGTTGTACATGTGCAACAAGGCAACTCAATGAAACAATGGTATTTAAAAAACCAATGATAAAAACAATGCGTATTTGTCACAATCGAATTTAAAACACACAATTGTATAAGAAGAACATATTTTTAAAGATGCTTTTATTTGTAACAATGCAATACGATATATAAAGAAGAACAATAAACTTTCTCGATTACAGTCATTTCTACTTAAGATATCGTGTACTAAGAGTCGTTAAACTTTATTTAGGCCATCGAGATTGCCATTGGAAAAAAAATTAATATATTTGCTTATAGGTAACTTTTTTAAATCAGTATCAATCAAAATACATTTAATAAGCTACAGATGATATATCCTATTTTTTATGCAGAATATACAGGGTGGTTATAAAATAACGCTCGCTATTCAGAGTGGTCTGTAGCTTTAATGAATAATCCAAATGCAAAAAAAAACTTTGAGACACTTACTTATCAAGAAGGGGGGGGGGGGGATAATGGAATCATAAAAAAAAAACTCCTCTCTTGACCAGGGTTCTAAATTACGAAGCGTAATTGAATGTGTTGACCGTAATTAGCCATAATTGGCTACGCCTCG
Source organism: Hylyphantes graminicola (assembly GCA_023701765.1). NCBI lineage: Eukaryota > Metazoa > Arthropoda > Arachnida > Araneae > Linyphiidae > Hylyphantes > Hylyphantes graminicola. The sequence goes on along the minus strand of CM043118.1, from coordinate 44,081,115 downwards.
TAATTTAGAACCTTGTTCAAGAGACGATTTTTTTTTTACATTCTCTTTCGAAAAAAAGAAACTCGCCTCTTGACCAGGGTCCTAAATTACGAGGCGTAATTAGCTGTGTTGGCCGTAATTGGCCATAATTGACGACACCTCGTAATTTAGAACCCTGGTCAAGAGACGCATTTGTTTCTTATGATTATTCTTTTTTATAATTTTTTTTAGGATTCTATCTTTTTTATGATTCCATTCATTTCCTTCCCTTCTTGATTAGTAAGTGTCTCAATTTTTGATGCATTTGGATTATTCATTCAAGATACAGACCACTCCGAATAGCGAGCGTTATTTTATAACCACCCTGTATTTAAGTGAGAATGTAAAGAGCTTATTGTTGGCGCATCAACTCACTCGCTAGTAACTAAAATGTGTATGTGTAGTCATAAATTTTATTTTATAACAAGAATTTATATATTAATGGTATATAAAGGTATTAATTTTTATTTACGAGTTATTATTTTAGGAAGGATGGTTCGGGTAAGATTAAAACACTCTTTAAAAAATCATAGTTATACTATTATGAAATATACTATGCATTTTATATACAGTAACCCCTCGCTATATCGCGTCACGTTATAACGCGCATTTGGATATATCGTGCTTTCGGATATATCGCGACTTGGATCATGTCCTCCCAATTTTTTTCAATATAATTAGTATAATATTTATTAAGTCGCTCGTTTCGTTATATCGCGCATTCGGTTATATCGCAGTTTTTTGCTTTTCTCCCGAGAACCGCGATATAGCGAGGGGTTGCTGTATAAGTCTTTAATAGAAAAATTCAATAGGATAAATAATTTAAAAATATTCTAAACTTCTTCATAAATGAAATCAAACATTAAATGGTTATTAATACTTATCAAGTTATTGATATGGGTTTTTGTTTCATCTGAAATTTAAACCCGATACAGCGTCGAGCGGAAAACAGAATCTCAACTTTAATTATCTAAAGGTTGATTAAAATGAGTCGTTTTATACTATTCAAAAATAGTTAAGTTAAAAGATTGAAAGAAAAGGGAATGTCACTCAAACAGATCCAAATGAAATAAATCTCAAACTCAAAATTTTTTACTTAAGATAAACTAAACATAAGATGCCTTATTCCACGAATTGTCTTGTGAATGATATGCGTTAATGTAGGAAGAAGAAAACTCTAATGTCACGAATTCTTTTCTATTAAATAATACTTTTCTAAGATACGGAAAATATTTAAGACACCGTGTGTATTAAGTAGTGGGAGAAAAATTTAGATCTATGTTAAAATAAGACTTCAATTAAATGAAAGACTATTTAAAATGACCTTTTTATGCAACTTAACTGCTGTAAAAAGTAATAATGAGATAGAAAGATAAGGATTGCCACTTACAAAGAACAAAATTTTATGAAAACTCCAATATCAGTTATGATGATGACAACAATTTATTTCACTACTGATATGAAACGCATATTACCTAAACATACATGAAAATCTAAAAATACATATAAAAAACATGGAATCTAAACGAACATACATATCTCACATACATGAAACTCCATACTATAATCGAGTATTAAAGCTTCCTGTACTTTTATGGTATGGTACATATATACTCCAGCTTGTGTGCTTGTTCAGAGAACCGCTTATAAGCTTTCGTCAAGTGGGACAGACACAGAAAGAATTTTTACAGTCATAAAGAAATGAATAACACATAGACAAATAGCAACATTTATTGACGGTCACAAACATCCATGCTTGACCGGGATTCGTACCCCACCCTAGCAGCTCCAAAGGCCTGCTGCGCCACCGGGGCGGCGTACTTTTACTACACTATCGCAAAATTGGCGATAAATCACTAAGAATAGAATTGAGCTTTAACGCAGTCAAAGAACGCTTTATTTTCACAAACTTCTATCAAACAGTTTAAAATGGAAACAGTATAAAAAGCAAAGAGTTGTTGCTAAAAATATGTTTCCATCTCTTTAAAGATAAAAAATATAAATTTAATTCTAAAATTACCAAAAAATACCATACAAATAATAGCTGTATCTTGGAATATTTGTAGTGGTTTTTAAAAAAAAACTTGAAACGATTCTCTAGTATTTTTTTTTTTTGTAATTTTAGAATAAAATTTTATTTTAGCGCTGTATTCTTTTTCTTAATGTGATGGCAACACTGACAACTTACCGCTCTTGCCTACGATGATTGTCGGCTGATATTTTGTTGTTAAAGTAGAAAGTCTAACTGTTAGAAGTACACCCCCCCCCCCCCGCTTTAGGGCCCTTGTCCCTTTAGCCCTGCGTCCCAATAGCCCAAACTCTCCAAAACTTAAAAACTATTACTTTTACTTCAATTATTGACCTTAAAATACTTCGAAATTGATAGGTATGAAGCAACATTCATACACTCTTAAAAATGAATGCTCTAAAACGACGAAATTTTCCTTAATTTTGACGATTCGTTTACTGGCAAATGCTCCGAGATTTCGTTTCCTCAAAGTGAGGAAATTTGAATCATCATTTTTATGAGGATTTGAATGTCTTCTAATCTAAATAAATATTTCGTCATTTTTGAGCATGTGAGTACAACAATGAGATTCAGTTTCCTCAAAATCAAGATACAGAATCGTCAAATCACGATCGTAAAAGTGAGGATTCGCGTTTACTCAAAAGTCACGTGATAGTTTGACGAAACAATCCTCAAAATTAACGAAATGAGGCTTGAGGATTCATGAACCGTCAAAAATGAAAGTGTTATTTTTGAGAGTGTACACTAGGGTGGACCGAAAAAAACTTTTTATTTTATTTCGGATCGCTAGAGTGCGGAAAAGTTGCCATTGGTGAAGACATGAAAAATACACTAATTATTATTTTTGTATTACTTTATTTTCCGTTCGCGCAATGCAATCAAAGTTGGAAAAAATTGCCAAAAAACGAAATTTTTTAAATTTTTTATCCACGATAGATGTTTTTAGTTGCGTTCCTTTATCATGAATTAACTACTAAAAGTACTTAAAATCAATATATATGCGCTTATAATACATTTTTGTCAGATCTGACAATTTTGCAAAAATTAAGAATTTTCCCCATTTTGTACTATACGTTGCGCGGCCGGAAGATCTGATACAAAGGTAAGAAAAGTGCATTTATATGATTTTACCTACTTTTAGTAGTTAATTAATGAATAGTAACACAACTAAAAACATCTATCATGCTTAAAAAAATTACAAAAAATTTAGTTTTTTGACAATTTTTTCCAACTTTGATGTCATTGCGCGAACGGAAGATTAATAAATAAAATAATAAAAATTCGTGCATTTTTCGTGTCTTTACCGATGGCAATATTTCCGCACTATAGCGATCTGAAATAAAATAAAAATTTCGGCCCACTCTAGTGTACACTCTTAAAACAAAAGAGCGAAATCCACTCCAGTTGGAGAAGTTACTGAAGTTACTGAGTTACTCAGACTGAGTTAAAATCACTCGTTTGGAGTGATCCTGTCGGAGGTTTAACACACAAAGGATCCACTCCAAAAGGAGAAGTGCATTTTCCAGTCTAGGAGTGAAATCCACTCGGACTGAGTTAAATTAGGAGTGTTTGTTTTAAGAGTGTAGGTTTAAAGCCAATTTTGTTAAAATAATGGGCCCGTGGCCCGGGCCTTTAAGGCCTAGGCGATGATTAAGGCCAGCTTGTTAGCTGTAACGAGATATTCTTTTTTCAAACAGAAGCCCATGTTATGAAACGAAATTCCATTAGAAAATAATTCCATTGATCAGGGCAGGATTTCTAAATAAGCTAAGTAGGTAATTCTAATAAGCACACTCTTAAAACAAAAGAGCAAATTTAACTCAATCTGAGTAATTTTCACTCCTCCAGTCTTGAAAATGCACTTCTCCGAAAGGAGTGGATCCTTTGTGAGTTAAACCTCCAATAGGATCACTCCAAACGAGTGATTTGAACTCAGTCTGAGTTAATATTCACTCCTTTCCAGTGTCGAAAATGCACTTCTCCAACTTGAGTGGATTTCACACTTTTGTCTTAAGAGTGAAGAAAGAAAAAAAAATAGTTATGAAAATTATATCTGGTGGCAAATCGACCAATGCCTACAGGCGGCAAATCTTCAAATCCGGCCCTGCTACTGATGCAATAAGTTTGTAAAGTGGATCTCCTATTTATTTTTCGAATTAAAGACAGTTTCGAGTTAACCGTGTTCGGATTAATGCAGTTCGACTGTTTAAAATATTAACATATTTACTTTTATCAGAACATTCACTTAAGACGTAGGCAATTGTCATGCTGATAATGCATTTTAAATATTATCATATTTACCTTTACCAAAGCATGCAAAAGAGACAGATGCAAATAAAAAATTGATAACACACAAACTTGCTGAGGATGCATTTTCGAATATTAACACATTCACCTTCACTCAAACATTGTATCTATATACGACGCATGCAAATATAATGCTGATAAACCACAACTTGCGATAATGCATAATTCCATGGGAATATCATCTTATCGATTTGACGCTTTTATGCTTATTATGTGAAATAAATTCCGAAAGCAGTTGATTTTTCCCAGGATTGGAAATTCACTTTATTTCTACGTCAGGTTTTGGGATACTGCACTACGAAATCATGCAACGTAAAATTTCCGATAAATTCTTGCTTTCTTTGTGAAATAAGTTAAAAACCATGAATGTTGATGGAATTATGCAATGCCTTTTGAGAGATAATATTTTTCTATAAAATTTTCATTTGATTTTAGCTTCCACTCCACGTTTATAACGTAAAAAGTGGAAGGTTTTATAATCGTTCAGTCCGTTCGTTTGCCTGTCCGTCACCCACTTTCACAGAACAAACCAAGAGTTGCACAAACAAGTGGGATATGTCATTGTAATTTTAAAGCTAAAAATCGGGCTAGGTTACATCCCAAATTTCATTAAGAAATTTAAATTAGAAGTATACTATTTAAAAATTAAATAAATAAAAAGCATAATTTTTACTAATTATATATTTTTCGAACTGTAAATATAAATTCTGGTGACTAAAAGAATAATACTTATTAAAAATATTCGCATCATTATTCCACGAATTCCAAACAAATTTAGCAAACCAAAATGAGTAATTTTTACTTTGACAAAGAATATTGATAAAAATAGTTAATTTTGGCGTTTAAAAATTTAAATTAGAAGTCTCTGAGGCGAATTTCTTTCCGAGATATATAAAAAGTATGTTTCCTGTGAGCATAAATATTGTGTGGAAGCGGTTTTAGTGACAAGTTCTGTAACAAACCGACTTTTTATGTTAAATATCCAATTTTTATGTAAAATATCCCAATATCTATATCGCCCATGTTATTTTCCCTAACTTTAGGAACAATTTTCTCGGGAAATGTACATCGTTATAATTTTACCTTATTATATTTTACCTTAACATATTTTGCACCTTACATATGGCTTTGATTTTAACTAAGGAACTTTAAATATCTCTGCTCAAAATATTATATAAATTTAAGTCTGATTATTTTGGTGTTTTTTAAAAAATATCACGGTAATAGTATTTTTTATGCTTTGAAATACCCCGAGCTATGTGCAAGGAACAAAATATAGAAAAGTTTGTCCTGATGGGGGGGGGGGGTAGTATAGTGGTGTATTGCGTTGCGCATATTTTACAGGTTTCACTACTTTAACCTATCCAGATTCAATTCATTTTTCTAATGAGAACTCAAGAAGTCTACCAATACTCAATAACTAAAAAAAAAAAGTTTTTTTTGGTAAAAGAAAGAATTTATTCCTAGGTTTGGATTGCCAAGGTTTAGTGGTTCCTTTCCTTTTCCTTTGGCTCAAGCAGTGCAATTCTGCACGTGTCATTAGGTAGAACTTCCTTCATTACTAATGGTCCCCGATACTTAGGGTAAGTTTTTATTGATTTTCCAGTTAATTTTGGTGTTGGCTAACCACGACTACTACCTTGATCAGAAAGTTCCCGGATTATATTTTGTTCTGTTTAATATTTTGTTCACATTTATCTGCAGAACTGTTTTTTTGTTTAAGTTTTTGAGGCTCAGTGGCTGTGAGGCATTACTTTTTCGAGTCGTCGGTTTCAAGTTTGCGGCTTCGTTCCCCGGGGTCTTTATTGTCAGATTATCTGGATTGGAAAATCGTGGGTATGCATGTTCGTGGGTATGCAATCGTGGGTATGCATATGTTTTGGCAGAGGCAGGCAGGCAGGAAGGCAGGCAGAGGCAGGCAGGCAGAGGCAGGCAGGTAGGCAGAGGCAGAGGCAGGCAGGCAGGCAGAGGTAGTGGCAGAGGCAGAGGCAGTGGCAGTGGCAGAGGCAGAGGCAGGCAGGCAGAGGCAGAGGCAGGCAGGGAGTGGCAGAGGCAGTGGCAGGCAGGCAGAGGCAGAGGCAGTGGCAGAGGCAGTGGCAGAGGCAGGCAGGCAGGCAGAGGCGGAGGCAGAGGCAGTGGCAGAGGCAGTGGCAGTGGCAGTGGCAGAGGCAGGCAGGCAGGCAGGCAGGCAGGCAGGCAGGCAGGCAGGCAGGCAGGCAGAGGCAGTGGCAGAGACAGTGGCAGAGGCAGTGGCAGAGGCAGAGGCAGTGGCAGAGGCAGAGGCAGAGGCAGGCAGGCAGGCAGAGGCAGTGGCAGAGGCAGAGGCAGAGGCAGGCAGACAGAGGCAGAGGCAGTGGCAGAGGCAGTGGCAGTGGCAGTGGCAGTGGCAGAGGCAGAGGCAGTGGCAGAGACAGTGGCAGAGGCAGAGGCAGTGGTAGTGGCAGAGGCAGAAGCAGTGGCAGAGGCAGAGGCAGTAGCAGAGGCAGAGGCAGGCAGGCAGAGGCAGAGGCAGTGGCAGAGGCAGAGACAGTGACAGAGGCAGGCAGGCAGTGGCAGTGGCAGAGGCAGTGGCAGAGGCAGAGGCAGGCAGGCAGGCAGGCAGGCAGGCAGGCAGAGGCAGAGGCAGTGGCAGAGGCAGTGGCAGTGGCAGAGGCAGTGGCAGTGGCAGAGGCAGTGGCAGAGGCGGTGGCAGAGGCAGAGGCAGTGGCAGAGGCAGTGGCAGTGGCAGAGGCAGTGGCAGAGGCAGGCAGGCAGTGGCAGTGGCAGGCAGGCAGAGGCAGAGGCAGTGGCAGAGGCAGAGGCAGTGGCAGAGGCAGGCAGGCAGGCAGAGGCAGAGGCAGAGGCAGTGGCAGTGGCAGAGGCAGAGGCAGGCAGGCAGGCAGGCAGAGGCAGAGGCAGGCAGGCAGGCAGGCAGTGGCAGAGGCAGTGGCAGTGGCAGGCAGGCAGTGGCAGAGGCAGTGGCAGAGGCAGAGGCAGAGGCAGTGGCAGAGACAGAGGCAGAGGCAGACAGGCAGAGGCAGTGGCAGAGGCAGAGGCAGTGGCAGAGGCAGAGGCAGTGGCAGAGGCAGTGGCAGAGGCAGAGGCAGGCAGAGGCAGAGACAGTGACAGAGGCAGTGGCAGAGGCAGAGGCAGTGGCAGAGGCAGAGGCAGTGGCAGAGGCAGAGGCAGGCAGGCAGAGGCAGGCAGGCAGACAGGCAGGCAGGCAGTGGCAGAGGCAGTGGCAGAGGCAGGCAGGCAGGCAGAGGCAGAGGCAGGCAGGAAGGCAGGCAGAGGCAGTGGCAGAGGCAGAGGCAGGCAGGCAGGCAGAGGCAGTGGCAGATTCAGAGGCAGTGGCAGAGGCAGGCAGGCAGGCAGAGGCAGTGGCAGAGGCAGTGGCAGTGGCAGAGGCAGTGGCAGAGGCAGGCAGGCAGAGGCAGTGGCAGAGGCAGAGGCAGGCAGACAGAGGCAGTGGCAGAGGATGAGGCAGTGGCAGTGGCAGTGGCAGAGGCAGTGGCAGAGGCAGGCAGGCAGTGGCAGAGGCAGAGACAGTGACAGAGGCAGGCAGGCAGTGGCAGTGGCAGAGGCAGTGGCAGAGGCAGAGGCAGGCAGGTAGGCAGAGGCAGAGGCAGTGGCAGTGGCAGAGGCAGTGGCAGTGGCAGAGGCAGTGGCAGTGGCAGTGGCAGAGGCAGTGGCAGTGGCAGAGGCAGAAGCAGTGGCAGAGGCAGTGGCAGAGGCAGTGGCAGAGGCAGTGGCAGTGGCAGAGGCAGTGGAAGAGGCAGGCAGGCAGTGGCAGTGGCAGAGGCAGTGGCAGAGGCAGAGGCAGGCAGGTAGGCAGAGGCAGAGGCAGTGGCAGTGGCAGAGGCAGTGGCAGTGGCAGAGGCAGTGGCAGTGGCAGTGGCAGAGGCAGTGGCAGTGGCAGAGGCAGAAGCAGTGGCAGAGGCAGTGGCAGAGGCAGTGGCAGAGGCAGTGGCAGTGGCAGAGGCAGTGGAAGAGGCAGGCAGGCAGTGGCAGTGGCAGAGGCAGTGGCAGAGGCAGAGGCAGTGGCAGGCAGGCAGAGGCAGTGGCAGAGACAGAGGCAGTGGCAGGCAGGCAGAGGCAGAGGCAGTGGCAGAGGCAGTGGCAGAGGCAGTGGCAGAGGCAGAGGCAGAGGCAGTGGCAGAGGCAGTGGCAGAGGCAGAGGCAGTGTCAGAGGCAGGCAGGCAGAGGCAGAGGCAGTGTCAGAGGCAGGCAGACAGGCAGAGGCAGAAGCAGAGGCAGTGGCAGAGGCAGGCAGGCAGAGGTAGTGGCAGAGGCAGAGGCAGTGGCAGAGGCAGTGGCAGAGGCAGAGGCAGGCAGAGGCAGTGGCAGAGGCAGGCAGGCAGAGGCAGTGGCAGAGGCAGTGGCAGAGGCAGAGGCAGAGGCAGTGGCAGAGGCAGTGGCAGAGGCAGTGGCAGATGCAGTGGCAGAGGCAGTGGCAGAGGCAGTGGCAGAGGCAGTGGCAGAGGCAGCGGCAGAGGCAGAAGCAGTGGCAGAGGCAGTGGCAGAGGCAGTGGCAGAGGCAGAGGCAGGCAGGCAGGCAGAGGCAGAGGCAGTGGCAGAGACAGTGACAGAGGCAGTGGCAGAGGCAGAGGCAGTGGCAGAGGCAGTGGCAGAGGCAGTGGCAGAGGCAGAGGCAGGCAGGCAGGCAGGCAGGCAGAGGCAGTGGCAGAGGCAGAGGCAGGCAGGCAGAGGCAGTGGCAGAGGCAGGCTACAGGCAGGCAGGCAGGCAGAGGCAGAGGCAGTGGCAGAGGCAGTGGCAGAGGCAGGCAGACAGAGGCAGTGGCAGAGGCAGTGGCAGATGCAGGCAGAGGCAGTGGCAGAGGCAGGCAGGCAGAGGCAGTGGCAGTGGCAGAGGCAGAGGCAGAGGCAGTGGCAGAGGCAGTGGCAGAGGCAGAAGCAGTGGCAGTGGCAGGGGCAGAGGCAGGCAGTGGCAGAGGCAGAGGCAGTGGCAGAGGCAGGCAGGCAGGCAGGCAGGCAGGCAGAGGCAGTGGCAGAGGCAGAGGCAGTGGCAGAGGCAGGCAGGAAGGCAGGCAGAGGCAGTGGCAGAGGCAAAGGCAGGCAGGCAGGCAGGCAGGCAGGCAGGCAGGCAGGCAGTGGCAGAGGCAGTGGCAGAGGCAGACAGGCAGACAGGCAGGCAGGCAGCGGCAGTGGCAGAGGCAGAGGCAGTGGCAGAGGCAGAGGCAGCGGCAGAGGCAGAGGCAGTGGCAGAGGCAGCGGCAGAGGCAGTGGCAGAGGCAGGCAGGCAGGCAGGCAGACAGTGGCAGAGGCAGTGGCAGAGGCAGTGGCAGGCAGGCAGGCAGAGGCAGTGGCAGAGGCAGAGGCAGAGGCAGGCAGGCAGAGGCTGTGGCAGATTCAGAGGCAGTGGTAGAGGCAGGCAGGCAGGCAGGCAGAGGCAGTGGCAAAGGCAGGCAGAGGCAGTGGTAGAGGCAGTGGCAGTGGCAGAGGCAGTGGCAGAGGCAGTGGCAGAGGCAGAGGCAGTGGCAGAGGCAGGCAGGCAGGCAGAGGCAGTGGCAGAGGCAGGCAGGCAGAGGCAGAGGCAGGCAGACAGAAGCAGAGGCAGAGGCAGAGGCAGTGGCAGTGGCAGAGGCAGAGGCAGTGGCAGAGGCAGTGGCAGTGGCAGAAGCAGTGGCAGAGGCAAGCAGGCAGAGGCAGAGGCAGTGGCAGAGGCAGAGACAGTGACAGAGGCAGGCAGGCAGTGACAGTGGCAGAGGCAGAGACAGGCAGGCAGGCAGAGGCAGTGGCAGAGGCAGAGGCAGTGGCAGTGGGAGAGGCAGTGGCAGTGGCAGTGGCAGAGGCAGTGGCAGAGGCAGTGGCAGAGGCAGAGGCAGTGGCAGTGGCAGAGGCAGAAGCAGTGGCAGAGGCAGTGGCAGAGGCAGTGGCAAAGGCAGAGGCAGTGGCAGTGGCAGAGGCAGTGGCAGAGGCAGGCAGGCAGTGGCAGTGGCAGAGGCAGTGGCAGAGGCAGAGGCAGTGGCAGGCAGGCAGAGGCAGAGGCAGTGGCAGAGGCAGAGGCAGTGGCAGTGGCAGAGGCAGTGGCAGTGGCAGAGGCAGTGGCAGAGGCAGTGGCAGAGGCAGTGGCAGAGGCAGGCAGACAGAGGCAGTGGCAGAGGCAGGCAGGCAGAGGCAGTGGCAGAGGCAGAGGCAGACAGACAGGCAGAGGCAGTGGCAGAGGCAGGCAGGCAGGCAGAGGCAGAGGCAGTGGCAGAGGCAGTGGCAGTGGCAGAGGCAGTGGCAGTGGCAGAGGCAGTGGCAGAGGCAGTGGCAGAGGCAGAGGCAGTGGCAGTGGCAGAGGCAGAAGCAGTGGCAGAGGCAGTGGCAGAGGCAGTGGCAGAGGCAGTGGCAGAGGCAGTGGCAGAGGCAGAGGCAGGCAGGCAGGCAGAGGCAGAGGCAGTGGCAGTGGCAGAGGCAGAAGCAGTGGCAGAGGCAGAGGCAGGCAGGCAGAGGCAGAGGCAGTGGCAGAGGCAGAGACAGTGACAGAGGCAGGCAGGCAGTGGCAGTGGCAGAGGCAGGCAGGCAGGCAGAGGCAGAGGCAGTGGCAGAGGCAGAGGCAGTGGCAGTGGCAGAGGCAGTGGCAGTGGCAGAGGCAGTGGCAGAGGCAGTGGCAGAGGCAGTGGCAGAGGCAGAGGCAGTGGCAGTGGCAGAGGCAGAAGCAGTGGCAGAGGCAGTGGCAGAGGCAGTGGCAGAGGCAGTGGCAGAGGCAGTGGCAGAGGCAGAGGCAGAGGCAGGCAGGCAGGCAGAGGCAGAGGCAGTGGCAGAGGCAGACAAGCAGGCAGAGGCAGTGGCAGGGGCAGATGCAGTGGCAGAGGCAGTGGCAGTGGCAGAGGCAGAGGCAGAGACAGTGACAGAGGCAGGCAGGCAGAGGCAGTGGCAGAGGCAGAGGCAGTGGCAGTGGCAGAGGCAGTGGCAGTGGCAGAGGCAGTGGCAGAGGCAGTGGCAGTGGCAGAGGCAGTGGCAGTGGCAGAGGCAGAAGCAGTGGCAGAGGCAGTGGCAGGCAGGTAGGCAGGCAGGCAGAGGCAGAGGCAGTGGCAGGGGCAGAGGCAGTGGCAGAGGCAGTGGCAGTGGCAGAGGCAGAGGCAGTGGCAGTGGCAGAGGCAGAGGCAGAAGCAGAAGCAGAGGCAGTGGCAGAGGCAGAGGCAGTGGCAGAGGCAAAGGCAGAGGCAGTGGCAAAGGCAGAGGCAGTGGCAAAGGCAGGCAGGCAGTGGCAGTGGCAGAGACAGAGGCAGTGGCAGGCAGGCAGAGGCAGTGGCAGAGGCAGAGGCAGTGGCAGAGAAAGAGGCAGTGGCAGAGGCAGTGGCAGAGGCAGTGGCAGAGGCAGAGGCAGTGGCAGAGGCAGAGGCAGTGGCAGAGGCAGGCAGGCAGAGGCAGTGGCAGAGGCAGTGGCAGAGGCAGTGGCAGTGGCAGAGGCAGAGGCAGAAGCAGTGGCAGAGGCAGTGGCAGAGGCAGAGGCAGTGGCAGAGGCAAAGGCAGAGGCAGAGGCAGTGGCAGAGGCAGAGGCAGTGGCAGAGGCAGTGGCAGAGGCAGTGGCAGAGGCAGAGGCAGTGGCAGAGGCAGAGGCAGTGGCAGAGGCAGGCAGGCAGAGGCAGTGGCAGAGGCAGAGGCAGGCAGGCAGAGGCAGTGGCAGAGGCAGAGACAGTGACAGAGGCAGGCAGGCAGTGGCAGTGGCAGAGGCAGTGGCAGAGGCAGAGGCAGGCAGGTAGGCAGAGGCAGAGGCAGTGGCAGTGGCAGAGGCAGTGGCAGTGGCAGAGGCAGTGGCAGTGGCAGTGGCAGAGGCAGTGGCAGTGGCAGAGGCAGAAGCAGTGGCAGAGGCAGTGGCAGAGGCAGTGGCAGAGGCAGTGGCAGAGGCAGTGGCAGTGGCAGAGGCAGTGGCAGAGGCAGGCAGGCAGTGGCAGTGGCAGAGGCAGTCGCAGAGGCAGAGGCAGTGGCAGGCAGGCAGAGGCAGTGGCAGGCAGGCAGAGGCAGTGGCAGAGACAGAGGCAGTGGCAGGCAGGCAGAGGCAGTGGCAGAGGCAGAGGCAGTGGCAGAGGCAGTGGCAGAGGCAGAGGCAGAGGCAGTGGCAGAGGCAGTGGCAGAGGCAGAGGCAGTGTCAGAGGCAGGCAGGCAGAGGCAGAGGCAGTGTCAGAGGCAGGCAGACAGGCAGAGGCAGAAGCAGAGGCAGTGGCAGAGGCAGGCAGGCAGTGGCAGAGGCAGAGGCAGTGGCAGTGGCAGAGGCAGAGGCAGGAAGGCAGAGGCAGCGGCAAAGGCAGGCAGGCAGGCAGGCAGAGGCAGTGGCAGAGGCAGGCAGGCAGAGGTAGTGGCAGAGGCAGAGGCAGTGGCAGAGGCAGTGGCAGAGGCAGAGGCAGGCAGAGGCAGTTGCAGAGGCAGGCAGGCAGAGGCAGTGGCAGAGGCAGTGGCAGAGGCAGAGGCAGAGGCAGTGGCAGAGGCAGTGGCAGAGGCAGTGGCAGATGCAGTGGCAGAGGCAGTGGCAGAGGCAGTGGCAGAGGCAGTGGCAGAGGCAGTGGCAGAGGCAGTGGCAGAGGCAGAAGCAGTGGCAGAGGCAGTGGCAGAGGCAGAGGCAGGCAGGCAGGCAGAGGCAGAGGCAGTGGCAGAGACAGTGACAGAGGCAGTGGCAGAGGCAGAGGCAGTGGCAGAGGCAGTGGCAGAGGCAGTGGCAGAGGCAGAGGCAGGCAGGCAGAGGCAGTGGCAGAGGCAGGCTACAGGCAGGCAGGCAGGCAGAGGCAGAGGCAGTGGCAGAGGCAGTGGCAGAGGCAGGCAGACAGAGGCAGTGGCAGAGGCAGTGGCAGATGCAGGCAGAGGCAGTGGCAGAGGCAGGCAGGCAGAGGCAGTGGCAGTGGCAGTGGCAGAGGCAGAGGCAGAGGCAGTGGCAGAGGCAGTGGCAGAGGCAGAAGCAGTGGCAGAGGCAGAGGCAGAGGCAGGCAGGCAGAGGCAGTGGCAGAGGCAGAGACAGTGACAGAGGCAGTGGCAGAGGCAGAGGCAGTGGCAGAGGCAGAGGCAGGCAGAGGCAGGCAGGCAGGCAGAGGCAGTGGCAGAGGCAGAGGCAGCGGCAGAGGCAGAGGCAGTGGCAGAGGCAGCGGCAGAGGCAGTGGCAGAGGCAGTGGCAGAGGCAGTGGCAGGCAGGCAGGCAGGCAGAGGCAGTGGCAGAGGCAGAGGCAGGCAGGAAGGCAGGCAGAGGCAGTGGCAGAGGCAAAGGCAGGCAGGCAGGCAGGCAGGCAGGCAGGCAGGCAGGCAGGCAGGCAGGCAGGCAGGCAGTGGCAGAGGCAGTGGCAGAGGCAGACAGGCAGACAGGCAGGCAGGCAGAGGCAGTGGCAGAGGCAGTGGCAGAGGCAGAGGCAGCGGCAGAGGCAGAGGCAGTGGCAGAGGCAGCGGCAGAGGCAGTGGCAGAGGCAGTGGCAGAGGCAGTGGCAGGCAGGCAGGCAGGCAGAGGCAGTGGCAGAGGCAGAGGCAGGCAGGCAGAGGCTGTGGCAGATTCAGAGGCAGTGGTAGAGGCAGGCAGGCAGGCAGGCAGAGGCAGTGGCAGAGGCAGTGGCAGATGCAGAGGCAGTGGCAGGCAGGCAGAGGCAGAGGCAGTGGCAAAGGCAGGCAGAGGCAGTGGCAGAGGCAGTGGCAGTGGCAGAGGCAGTGGCAGAGGCAGTGGCAGAGGCAGAGGCAGTGGCAGAGGCAGGCAGGCAGGCAGAGGCAGTGGCAGAGGCAGGCAGGCAGAGGCAGAGGCAGGCAGACAGAAGCAGAGGCAGAGGCAGAGGCAGTGGCAGTGGCAGAGGCAGTGGCAGAGGCAGTGGCAGTGGCAGAAGCAGTGGCAGAGGCAAGCAGGCAGAGGCAGTGGCAGAGGCAGAGACAGTGACAGAGGCAGGCAGGCAGTGGCAGTGGCAGAGGCAGAGACAGGCAGGCAGGCAGAGGCAGTGGCAGAGGCAGAGGCAGTGGCAGTGGCAGAGGCAGTGGCAGTGGCAGTGGCAGAGGCAGTGGCAGAGGCAGTGGCAGAGGCAGTGGCAGTGGCAGAGGCAGAAGCAGTGGCAGAGGCAGTGGCAGAGGCAGTGGCAAAGGCAGAGGCAGTGGCAGTGGCAGAGGCAGTGGCAGAGGCAGGCAGGCAGTGGCAGAGGCAGTGGCAGAGGCAGAGGCAGTGGCAGGCAGGCAGAGGCAGAGGCAGTGGCAGAGGCAGAGGCAGTGGCAGTGGCAGAGGCAGTGGCAGTGGCAGAGGCAGTGGCAGAGGCAGTGGCAGAGGCAGGCAGACAGAGGCAGTGGCAGAGGCAGGCAGGCAGAGGCAGTGGCAGAGGCAGAGGCAGACAGACAGAGGCAGAGGCAGTGGCAGTGGCAGAGGCAGAGGCAGTGTCAGAGGCAGAGGCAGTGGCAGTGGCAGAGGCAGTGGCAGAGGCAGTGCAGAGGCAGTGGCAGTGGCAGAGGCAGAGGCAGTGGCAGTGGCAGAGGCAGAGGCAGTGGCAGAGGCAGTGGCAGAGGCAGGCAGACAGTAGCAGTGGCAGAGACAGAGGCAGTGGCAGGCAGGCAGAGGCAGTGGCAGAGGCAGAGGCAGTGGCAGAGAAAGAGGCAGTGGCAGAGGCAGTGGCAGAGGCAGTGGCAGAGGCAGAGGCAGTGGCAGAGGCAGAGGCAGTGGCAGAGGCAGGCAGGCAGAGGCAGAGGCAGAGGCAGTGGCAGTGGCAGAGGCAGTGGCAGAGGCAGTGGCAGTGGCAGAGGCAGAGGCAGAGGCAGGCAGGCAGAGGCAGGCAGGCAGGCAGAGGCAGTGGCAGAGGCAGAGGCTGTGGCAGAGGCAGGCAGACAGGCAGAGGCAGAGGCAGAGGCAGTGGCAGAGGCAGAGGCAGGCAGACAGAGGCAGAGGCAGAGGCAGTGGCAGAGGCAGAGGCAGTGGCAGTGGCAGAGGCAGTGGCAGAGGCAGTGGCAGTGGCAGAGGCAGAAGCAGTGGCAGAGGCAGTGGCAGAGGCAGAGGCAGGCAGGCAGAGGCAGAGGCAGAGACAGTGACAGAGGCAGGCAGGCAGTGGCAGTGGCAGAGGCAAAGGCAGGCAGGCAGGCAGAGGCAGTGGCAGAGGCAGAGGCAGTGGCAGAGGCAGTGGCAGTGGCAGAGGCAGTGGCAGAGGCAGTGGCAGTGGCAGAGGCAGTGGCAGAGGCAGTGGCAGAGGCAGTGGCAGTGGCAGAGGCAGTGGCAGAGGCAGAAGCAGTGGCAGAGGCAGTGGCAGAGGCAGAGGCAGAGGCAGTGGCAGAGGCAGGCAGGCAGTGGCAGTGGCAGAGGCAGTGGCAGAGACAGAGGCAGGCAGGCAGGCAGAGGCAGAGGCAGTGGCAGAGGCAGGCAGGCAGGCAGGCAGAGGCAGAGGCAATGGCAGGGGCAGAGGCAGTGGCAGAGGCAGAGGCAGTGGCAGTGGCAGTGGCAGAGGCAGTGGCAGTGGCAGTGGCAGAGGCAGTGGCAGAGGCAGTGGCAGAGGCAGTGGCAGTGGCAGAGGCAGAAGCAGTGGCAGAGGCAGTGGCAGAGGCAGTGGCAAAGGCAGAGGCAGTGGCAGTGGCAGAGGCAGTGGCAGAGGCAGGCAGGCAGTGGCAGTGGCAGAGGCAGTGGCAGAGGCAGAGGCAGTGGCAGGCAGGCAGAGGCAGAGGCAGTGGCAGAGGCAGAGGCAGTGGCAGTGGCAGAGGCAGTGGCAGTGGCAGAGGCAGTGGCAGAGGCAGTGGCAGAGGCAGTGGCAGAGGCAGGCAGACAGAGGCAGTGGCAGAGGCAGGCAGGCAGAGGCAGTGGCAGAGGCAGAGGCAGACAGACAGAGGCAGAGGCAGTGGCAGTGGCAGAGGCAGAGGCAGTGTCAGAGGCAGAGGCAGTGGCAGTGGCAGAGGCAGTGGCAGAGGCAGTGCAGAGGCAGTGGCAGTGGCAGAGGCAGTGGCAGTGGCAGAGGCAGAGGCAGTGGCAGAGGCAGTGGCAGAGGCAGGCAGACAGTAGCAGTGGCAGAGACAGAGGCAGTGGCAGGCAGGCAGAGGCAGTGGCAGAGGCAGAGGCAGTGGCAGAGAAAGAGGCAGTGGCAGAGGCAGTGGCAGAGGCAGTGGCAGAGGCAGAGGCAGTGGCAGAGGCAGAGGCAGTGGCAGAGGCAGGCAGGCAGAGGCAGAGGCAGTGGCAGTGGCAGAGGCAGTGGCAGAGGCAGTGGCAGAGGCAGAGGCAGAGGCAGGCAGGCAGAGGCAGGCAGGCAGGCAGAGGCAGTGGCAGAGGCAGAGGCTGTGGCAGAGGCAGGCAGACAGGCAGAGGCAGAGGCAGTGGCAGAGGCAGAGGCAGGCAGACAGAGGCAGAGGCAGAGGCAGTGGCAGAGGCAGAGGCAGTGGCAGTGGCAGAGGCAGTGGCAGAGGCAGAGGCAGTGGCAGTGGCAGAGGCAGAGGCAGAGGCAGTGGCAGAGGCAGAGGCAGGCAGGCAGAGGCAGAGACAGTGACAGAGGCAGGCAGGCAGTGGCAGTGGCAGAGGCAAAGGCAGGCAGGCAGGCAGAGGCAGTGGCAGAGGCAGAGGCAGTGGCAGAGGCAGTGGCAGTGGCAGAGGCAGTGGCAGAGGCAGTGGCAGTGGCAGAGGCAGTGGCAGAGGCAGTGGCAGTGGCAGAGGCAGTGGCAGAGGCAGAAGCAGTGGCAGAAGCAGTGGCAGAGGCAGTGGCAGAGGCAGAGGCAGAGGCAGAGGCAGTGGCAGAGGCAGGCAGGCAGTGGCAGTGGCAGAGGCAGTGGCAGATGCAGAGGCAGTGGCAGGCAGGCAGAGGCAGTGGCAGAGGCAGTGGCAGAGGCAGAGACAGAGGCAGGCAGGCAGGCAGAGGCAGAGGCAGTGGCAGAGGCAGGCAGGCAGGCAGGCAGAGGCAGAGGCAATGGCAGGGGCAGAGGCAGTGGCAGAGGCAGTGGCAGTGGCAGAGGCAGAGGCAGTGGCAGTGGCAGAGGCAGAAGCAGTGGCAGAGGCAGTGGCAGAGGCAGAGGCAGTGGCAGAGGCAAAGGCAGAGGCAGTGGCAAAGGCAGAGGCAGTGGCAAAGGCAGGCAGGCAGTGGCAGTGGCAGAGGCAGAGGCAGTGGCAGGCAGGCAGAGGCAGTGGCAGAGGCAGAGGCAGTGGCAGAGGCAGTGGCAGAGGCAGAGGCAGAGGCAGAAGCAGTGGCAGAGGCAGTGGCAGAGGCAGAGGCAGTGGCAGAGGCAAAGGCAGAGGCAGTGGCAAAGGCAGAGGCAGTGGCAAAGGCAGGCAGGCAGTGGCAGTGGCAGAGGCAGAGGCAGTGGCAGAGGCAGTGGCAGAGGCAGAGGCAGAGGCAGTGGCAGAGGCAGTGGCAGAGGCAGTGGCAGAGGCAGAGGCAGTGGCAGAGGCAGAGGCAGTGGCAGAGGCAGGCAGGCAGAGGCAGAGGCAGTGGCAGAGGCAGTGGCAGTGGCAGAGGCAGTGGCAGAGGCAGTGGCAGTGGCAGAGGCAGGCAGGCAGGCAGGCAGAGGCAGTGGCAGAGGCAGTGGCAGAGGCAGTGGCAGTGGCAGAGGCAGAGGCAGTGGCAGTGGCAGAGGCAGAAGCAGTGGCAGAGGCAGTGGCAGAGGCAGTGGCAGAGGCAAAGGCAGAGGCAGTGGCAAAGGCAGAGGCAGTGGCAAAGGCAGGCAGGCAGTGGCAGTGGCAGAGACAGAGGCAGTGGCAGGCAGGCAGAGGCAGTGGCAGAGGCAGAGGCAGTGGCAGAGAAAGAGGCAGTGGCAGAGGCAGTGGCAGAGGCAGTGGCAGAGGCAGAGGCAGTGGCAGAGGCAGAGGCAGTGGCAGAGGCAGGCAGGCAGAGGCAGAGGCAGTGGCAGTGGCAGAGGCAGTGGCAGTGGCAGAGGCAGTGGCAGTGGCAGAGGCAGAGGCAGGCAGGCAGAGGCAGGCAGGCAGGCAGAGGCAGAGGCAGAGGCAGTGGCAGAGGCAGGCAGGCAGGCAGTGGCAGTGGCAGAGACAGAGGCAGTGGCAGGCAGGCAGAGGCAGTGGCAGTGGCAGGCAGGCTGTGGCAGTGGCAGAGGCAAAGGCAGGCAGGCAGGCAGAGGCAGTGGCAGAGGCAGAGGCAGTGGCAGAGGCAGTGGCAGTGGCAGAGGCAGTGGCAGTGGCAGAGGCAGTGGCAGAGGCAGTGGCAGTGGCAGAGGCAGTGGCAGAGGCAGAAGCAGTGGCAGAGGCAGTGGCAGAGGCAGAGGCAGTGGCAGTGGCAGAGGCAGTGGCAGAGGCAGGCAGGCAGTGGCAGTGGCAGAGGCAGTGGCAGAGGCAGAGGCAGTGGCAGGCAGGCAGAGGCAGTGGCAGAGGCAGAGACAGAGGCAGGCAGGCAGGCAGAGGCAGAGGCAGTGGCAGAGGCAGGCAGGCAGGCAGGCAGAGGCAGTGGCAGGGGCAGAGGCAGTGGCAGAGGCAGTGGCAGAGGCAGAGGCAGTGGCAGTGGCAGAGGCAGAGGCAGAAGCAGTGGCAGAGGCAGTGGCAGAGGCAGAGGCAGTGGCAGAGGCAGTGGCAGAGGCAGTGGCAGGCAGGCAGAGGCAGTGGCAGAGGCAGAGGCAGTGGCAGAGGCAGAGGCAGTGGCAGTGGCAGAGGCAGTGGCAGAGGCAGAGGCAGAGGCAGTGGCAGAGGCAGAGGCAGTGGCAGAGGCAGGCAGGCAGAGGCAGAGGCAGAGGCAGGCAGGCAGAGGCAGTGGCAGAGGCAGAGGCAGACAGACAGAGGCAGAGGCAGTGGCAGTGGCAGAGGCAGAGGCAGTGTCAGAGGCAGAGGCAGTGGCAGTGGCAGAGGCAGTGGCAGAGGCAGTGCAGAGGCAGTGGCAGTGGCAGAGGCAGAGGCAGTGGCAGTGGCAGAGGCAGAGGCAGTGGCAGAGGCAGTGGCAGAGGCAGGCAGACAGTAGCAGTGGCAGAGACAGAGGCAGTGGCAGGCAGGCAGAGGCAGTGGCAGAGGCAGTGGCAGAGGCAGTGGCAAAGGCAGAGGCAGTGGCAGTGGCAGTGGCAGAGGCAGTGGCAGAGGCAGGCAGGCAGTGGCAGTGGCAGAGGCAGTGGCAGAGGCAGAGGCAGTGGCAGGCAGGCAGAGGCAGAGGCAGTGGCAGAGGCAGAGGCAGTGGCAGTGGCAGAGGCAGTGGCAGAGGCAGTGGCAGAGGCAGTGGCAGAGGCAGTGGCAGAGGCAGGCAGACAGAGGCAGTGGCAGAGGCAGGCAGGCAGAGGCAGTGGCAGAGGCAGAGGCAGACAGACAGAGGCAGAGGCAGTGGCAGTGGCAGAGGCAGAGGCAGTGTCAGAGGCAGAGGCAGTGGCAGTGGCAGAGGCAGAGGCAGTGGCAGTGCAGAGGCAGTGGCAGTGGCAGAGGCAGAGGCAGTGGCAGTGGCAGAGGCAGAGGCAGTGGCAGAGGCAGTGGCAGAGGCAGGCAGACAGTAGCAGTGGCAGAGACAGAGGCAGTGGCAGGCAGGCAGAGGCAGTGGCAGAGGCAGAGGCAGTGGCAGAGAAAGAGGCAGTGGCAGAGGCAGTGGCAGAGGCAGTGGCAGAGGCAGAGGCAGTGGCAGAGGCAGGCAGGCAGAGGCAGAGGCAGAGGCAGTGGCAGTGGCAGAGGCAGAGGCAGTGGCAGTGGCAGAGGCAGAGGCAGAGGCAGGCAGGCAGAGGCAGGCAGGCAGGCAGAGGCAGTGGCAGAGGCAGAGGCTGTGGCAGAGGCAGGCAGACAGGCAGAGGCAGAGGCAGAGGCAGTGGCAGAGGCAGAGGCAGGCAGACAGAGGCAGAGGCAGTGGCAGAGGCAGAGGCAGTGGCAGTGGCAGAGGCAGTGGCAGAGACAGAGGCAGTGGCAGTGGCAGAGGCAGAAGCAGTGGCAGAGGCAGTGGCAGAGGCAGAGGCAGGCAGGCAGAGGCAGAGGCAGAGACAGAGGCAGAGACAGTGACAGAGGCAGGCAGGCAGTGGCAGTGGCAGAGGCAAAGGCAGGCAGGCAGGCAGAGGCAGTGGCAGAGGCAGAGGCAGTGGCAGTGGCAGAGGCAGTGGCAGAGGCAGTGGCAGTGGCAGAGGCAGAGGCAGGCAGGCAGAGGCAGGCAGGCAGGCAGAGGCAGTGGCAGAGGCAGAGGCTGTGGCAGAGGCAGGCAGACAGGCAGAGGCAGAGGCAGTGGCAGAGGCAGAGGCAGGCAGACAGAGGCAGAGGCAGAGGCAGTGGCAGATGCAGAGGCAGTGGCAGGCAGGCAGAGGCAGTGGCAGAGGCAGTGGCAGAGGCAGAGACAGAGGCAGGCAGGCAGGCAGAGGCAGAGGCAGTGGCAGAGGCAGGCAGGCAGGCAGGCAGAGGCAGAGGCAATGGCAGGGGCAGAGGCAGTGGCAGAGGCAGTGGCAGTGGCAGAGGCAGAGGCAGAGGCAGTGGCAGTGGCAGAGGCAGAGGCAGAAGCAGTGGCAGAGGCAGTGGCAGAGGCAGAGGCAGTGGCAGAGGCAAAGGCAGAGGCAGTGGCAAAGGCAGAGGCAGTGGCAAAGGCAGGCAGGCAGTGGCAGTGGCAGAGGCAGAGGCAGTGGCAGGCAGGCAGAGGCAGTGGCAGAGGCAGAGGCAGTGGCAGAGGCAGTGGCAGAGGCAGAGGCAGAAGCAGTGGCAGAGGCAGTGGCAGAGGCAGAGGCAGTGGCAGAGGCAAAGGCAGAGGCAGTGGCAAAGGCAGAGGCAGTGGCAAAGGCAGGCAGGCAGTGGCAGAGGCAGAGGCAGTGGCAGAGGCAGTGGCAGAGGCAGAGGCAGTGGCAGAGGCAGTGGCAGAGGCAGTGGCAGAGGCAGTGGCAGAGGCAGAGGCAGTGGCAGAGGCAGAGGCAGTGGCAGAGGCAGGCAGGCAGAGGCAGAGGCAGTGGCAGAGGCAGTGGCAGTGGCAGAGGCAGTGGCAGAGGCAGTGGCAGTGGCAGAGGCAGGCAGGCAGGCAGGCAGAGGCAGTGGCAGAGGCAGTGGCAGTGGCAGAGGCAGAGGCAGTGGCAGTGGCAGAGGCAGAGGCAGAGGCAGAAGCAGTGGCAGAGGCAGTGGCAGAGGCAGTGGCAGAGGCAAAGGCAGAGGCAGTGGCAAAGGCAGGCAGGCAGTGGCAGTGGCAGAGACAGAGGCAGTGGCAGGCAGGCAGAGGCAGTGGCAGAGGCAGAGGCAGTGGCAGAGAAAGAGGCAGTGGCAGAGGCAGTGGCAGAGGCAGTGGCAGAGGCAGAGGCAGTGGCAGAGGCAGGCAGGCAGAGGCAGAGGCAGTGGCAGTGGCAGAGGCAGTGGCAGTGGCAGAGGCAGTGGCAGTGGCAGAGGCAGAGGCAGGCAGGCAGAGGCAGGCAGGCAGGCAGAGGCAGAGGCAGAGGCAGTGGTAGAGGCAGGCAGGCAGGCAGTGGCAGTGGCAGAGACAGAGGCAGTGGCAGGCAGGCAGAGGCAGTGGCAGAGGCAGGCAGGCAGTGGCAGTGGCAGAGGCAAAGGCAGGCAGGCAGGCAGAGGCAGTGGCAGAGGCAGAGGCAGTGGCAGAGGCAGTGGCAGTGGCAGAGGCAGTGGCAGTGGCAGAGGCAGTGGCAGAGGCAGTGGCAGTGGCAGAGGCAGTGGCAGAGGCAGAAGCAGTGGCAGAGGCAGTGGCAGAGGCAGAGGCAGTGGCAGTGGCAGAGGCAGTGGCAGAGGCAGGCAGGCAGTGGCAGTGGCAGAGGCAGTGGCAGAGGCAGAGGCAGTGGCAGGCAGGCAGAGGCAGTGGCAGAGGCAGAGACAGAGGCAGGCAGGCAGGCAGAGGCAGAGGCAGTGGCAGAGGCAGGCAGGCAGGCAGGCAGGCAGAGGCAGAGGCAGTGGCAGGGGCAGAGGCAGTGGCAGAGGCAGTGGCAGTGGCAGTGGCAGAGGCAGTGGCAGTGGCAGAGGCAGAGGCAGAAGCAGTGGCAGAGGCAGTGGCAGAGGCAGAGGCAGTGGCAGAGGCAAAGGCAAAGGCAGAGGCAGTGGCAAAGGCAGAGGCAGTGGCAAAGGCAGGCAGGCAGTGGCAGTGGCAGAGGCAGAGGCAGTGGCAGGCAGGCAGAGGCAGTGGCAGAGGCAGAGGCAGTGGCAGAGGCAGAGGCAGTGGCAGTGGCAGAGGCAGTGGCAGAGGCAGAGGCAGAGGCAGTGGCAGAGGCAGTGGCAGGCAGGCAGAGGCAGAGGCAGTGGCAGTGGCAGAGGCAGTGGCAGTGGCAGAGGCAGAGGCAGGCAGGCAGAGGCAGGCAGGCAGGCAGAGGCAGAGGCAGAGGCAGAGGCAGTGGCAGAGGCAGGCAGGCAGGCAGTGGCAGTGGCAGAGACAGAGGCAGTGGCAGGCAGGCAGAGGCAGTGGCAGAGGCAGGCAGGCAGTGGCAGTGGCAGAGGCAAAGGCAGGCAGGCAGGCAGAGGCAGTGGCAGAGGCAGAGGCAGTGGCAGAGGCAGTGGCAGTGGCAGAGGCAGTGGCAGTGGCAGAGGCAGTGGCAGAGGCAGTGGCAGTGGCAGAGGCAGTGGCAGAGGCAGAAGCAGTGGCAGAGGCAGTGGCAGAGGCAGAGGCAGTGGCAGTGGCAGAGGCAGTGGCAGAGGCAGGCAGGCAGTGGCAGTGGCAGAGGCAGTGGCAGAGGCAGAGGCAGGCAGGCAGAGGCAGTGGCAGAGGCAGAGACAGAGGCAGGCAGGCAGGCAGAGGCAGAGGCAGTGGCAGAGGCAGGCAGGCAGGCAGGCAGAGGCAGAGGCAGTGGCAGGGGCAGAGGCAGTGGCAGTGGCAGAGGCAGAGGCAGTGGCAGTGGCAGAGGCAGAGGCAGAAGCAGTGGCAGAGGCAGTGGCAGAGGCAGAGGCAGTGGCAGAGGCAAAGGCAAAGGCAGAGGCAGTGGCAAAGGCAGAGGCAGTGGCAAAGGCAGGCAGGCAGTGGCAGTGGAAGAGGCAGAGGCAGTGGCAGGCAGGCAGAGGCAGTGGCAGAGGCAGAGGCAGTGGCAGAGGCAGAGGCAGTGGCAGTGGCAGAGGCAGTGGCAGAGGCAGAGGCAGAGGCAGTGGCAGAGGCAGAGGCAGTGGCAGAGGCAGGCAGGCAGAGGCAGATTCAGAGGCAGGCAGGCAGAGGCAGTGGCAGAGGCAGAGGCAGACAGACAGAGGCAGAGGCAGTGGCAGTGGCAGAGGCAGAGGCAGTGTCAGAGGCAGAGGCAGTGGCAGTGGCAGAGGCAGTGGCAGAGGCAGTGCAGAGGCAGTGGCAGTGGCAGAGGCAGAGGCAGTGGCAGTGGCAGAGGCAGAGGCAGTGGCAGAGGCAGTGGCAGAGGCAGGCAGACAGTAGCAGTGGCAGAGACAGAGGCAGTGGCAGGCAGGCAGAGGCAGTGGCAGAGGCAGTGGCAGAGGCAGTGGCAAAGGCAGAGGCAGTGGCAGTGGCAGAGGCAGTGGCAGAGGCAGGCAGGCAGTGGCAGTGGCAGAGGCAGTGGCAGAGGCAGAGGCAGTGGCAGGCAGGCAGAGGCAGAGGCAGTGGCAGAGGCAGAGGCAGTGGCAGTGGCAGAGGCAGTGGCAGTGGCAGAGGCAGTGGCAGAGGCAGTGGCAGAGGCAGGCAGACAGAGGCAGTGGCAGAGGCAGGCAGGCAGAGGCAGTGGCAGAGGCAGAGGCAGACAGACAGAGGCAGAGGCAGTGGCAGTGGCAGAGGCAGAGGCAGTGTCAGAGGCAGAGGCAGTGGCAGTGGCAGAGGCAGTGGCAGAGGCAGTGCAGAGGCAGTGGCAGTGGCAGAGGCAGAGGCAGTGGCAGTGGCAGAGGCAGAGGCAGTGGCAGAGGCAGTGGCAGAGGCAGGCAGACAGTAGCAGTGGCAGAGACAGAGGCAGTGGCAGGCAGGCAGAGGCAGTGGCAGAGGCAGAGGCAGTGGCAGAGGCAGTGGCAGTGGCAGAGGCAGAGGCAGGCAGGCAGAGGCAGGCAGGCAGGCAGAGGCAGTGGCAGAGGCAGAGGCTGTGGCAGAGGCAGGCAGACAGGCAGAGGCAGAGGCAGAGGCAGGCAGACAGAGGCAGAGGCAGAGGCAGTGGCAGAGGCAGAGGCAGTGGCAGTGGCAGAGGCAGTGGCAGAGGCAGAGGCAGTGGCAGTGGCAGAGGCGGAAGCAGTGGCAGAGGCAGTGGCAGAGGCAGAGGCAGGCAGGCAGAGGCAGAGGCAGAGACAGTGACAGAGGCAGGCAGGCAGTGGCAGTGGCAGAGGCAAAGGCAGGCAGGCAGGCAGAGGCAGTGGCAGAGGCAGAGGCAGAGGCAGTGGCAGTGGCAGAGGCAGTGGCAGAGGCAGTGGCAGTGGCAGAGGCAGTGGCAGAGGCAGTGGCAGAGGCAGTGGCAGTGGCAGAGGCAGTGGCAGAGGCAGAAGCAGTGGCAGAGGCAGTGGCAGAGGCAGAGGCAGAGGCAGAGGCAGTGGCAGAGGCAGGCAGGCAGTGGCAGTGGCAGAGGCAGTGGCAGATGCAGAGGCAGTGGCAGGCAGGCAGAGGCAGTGGCAGAGGCAGTGGCAGAGGCAGAGACAGAGGCAGGCAGGCAGGCAGAGGCAGAGGCAGTGGCAGAGGCAGGCAGGCAGGCAGGCAGAGGCAGAGGCAATGGCAGGGGCAGAGGCAGTGGCAGAGGCAGTGGCAGTGGCAGAGGCAGAGGCAGTGGCAGTGGCAGAGGCAGAGGCAGAAGCAGTGGCAGAGGCAGTGGCAGAGGCAGAGGCAGTGGCAGAGGCAAAGGCAGAGGCAGTGGCAAAGGCAGTGGCAAAGGCAGGCAGGCAGTGGCAGTGGCAGAGGCAGAGGCAGTGGCAGGCAGGCAGAGGCAGTGGCAGAGGCAGAGGCAGTGGCAGAGGCAGTGGCAGAGGCAGAGGCAGAGGCAGAAGCAGTGGCAGAGGCAGTGGCAGAGGCAGAGGCAGTGGCAGAGGCAAAGGCAGAGGCAGTGGCAAAGGCAGAGGCAGTGGCAAAGGCAGGCAGGCAGTGGCAGTGGCAGAGGCAGAGGCAGTGGCAGAGGCAGTGGCAGAGGCAGAGGCAGTGGCAGAGGCAGTGGCAGAGGCAGTGGCAGAGGCAGTGGCAGAGGCAGAGGCAGTGGCAGAGGCAGAGGCAGTGGCAGAGGCAGGCAGGCAGAGGCAGAGGCAGTGGCAGAGGCAGTGGCAGTGGCAGAGGCAGTGGCAGTGGCAGAGGCAGGCAGGCAGGCAGGCAGAGGCAGTGGCAGAGGCAGTGGCAGAGGCAGTGGCAGTGGCAGAGGCAGAGGCAGTGGCAGTGGCAGAGGCAGAGGCAGAAGCAGTGGCAGAGGCAGTGGCAGAGGCAGTGGCAGAGGCAGTGGCAGAGGCAGGCAGGCAGAGGCAGAGGCAGTGGCAGAGGCAGTGGCAGTGGCAGAGGCAGTGGCAGAGGCAGTGGCAGTGGCAGAGGCAGGCAGGCAGGCAGGCAGAGGCAGTGGCAGAGGCAGTGGCAGAGGCAGTGGCAGTGGCAGAGGCAGAGGCAGAGGCAGGCAGAGGCAGGCAGGCAGGCAGGCAGAGGCAGAGGCAGGCAGGCAGGCAGGCAGGCAGAGGCAGAGGCAGTGGCAGAGAAAGAGGCAGTGGCAGAGGCAGTGGCAGAGGCAGAGGCAGTGGCAGAGGCAGAGGCAGTGGCAGAGGCAGGCAGGCAGAGGCAGAGGCAGTGGCAGAGGCAGTGGCAGTGGCAGAGGCAGTGGCAGTGGCAGTGGCAGAGGCAGAGGCAGGCAGGCAGAGGCAGGCAGGCAGGCAGAGGCAGTGGCAGAGGCAGGCAGACAGGCAGAGGCAGAGGCAGTGGCAGAGGCAGAGGCAGGCTGACAGAGGCAGAGGCAGAGGCAGTGGCAGTGGCAGAGGCAGTGGCAGAGGCAGTGGCAGTGGCAGAGGCAGTGGCAGTGGCAGAGGCAGAGGCAGGAAGGCGGGGGCAGTGGCAGAGGCAAGCAGGCAGGCAGAGGCAGTGGCAGAGGCAGGCAGGCAGAGGCAGTGGCAGAGGCAGAGGCAGTGGCAGAGGCAGTGGCAGAGGCAGAGGCAGGCAGAGGCAGTGGCAGAGGCAGGCAGGCAGGCAGAGGCAGTGGCAGAGGCAGAGGCAGTGACAGTGGCAGAGGCAGAGGCAGTGGCAGAGGCAGAGGCAGAGGCAGGCAGAGGCAGGCAGGCAGGCAGGCAGAGGCAGAGGCAGGCAGGCAGGCAGGCAGGCAGGCAGAGGCAGTGGCAGAGGCAGAGGCAGGCAGAGGCAGGCAGGCAGAGGCAGTGGCAGTGGCAGTGGCAGAGGCAGAGGCAGAGGCAGTGGCAGAGGCAGATGCAGTGGCAGAGGCAGAAGCAGAGGCAGAGGCAGGCAGGCAGAGGCAGAGGCAGTGGCAGAGACAGTGACAGAGGCAGTGGCAGAGGCAGAGGCAGAGGCAGAGGCAGTGGCAGAGGCAGAGGCAGTGGCAGAGGCAGGCAGGCAGAGGCAGTGGTAGAGGCAGGCAGGCAGGCAGGCAGGCAGAGGCAGAGGCAGTGGCAGAGGCAGTGGCAGAGGCAGGCAGGCAGGCAGGCAGGCAGGCAGGCAGAGGCAGTGGCAGAGGCAGAGGCAGGCAGGCAGGCAGAGGCAGAGGCAGTGGCAGTGGCAGAGGCAGAGGCAGGCAGGCAGAGGCAGAGGCAGGCAGGCAGGCAGGCACGCAGAGGCAGTGGCAGAGGCAGAGGCAGTGGCAGAGGCAGTTTCAGAGGCAGAGGCAGAGGCAGGCAGGCAGAGGCAGTGGCAGAGGCAGGCAGGCAGGCAGGCAGGCAGGCAGAGGCAGTGGCAGAGGCAGGCAGGCAGGCAGGCAGAGGCAGTGGCAGAGGCAGGCAGGCAGGCAGGCAGAGGCAGAGGCAGAGGCAGTGGTAGAGGCAGAGGCAGAGGCAGGCAGGCAGAGGCAGAGGCAGAGGCAGTGGCAGAGGCAGGCAGGCAGAGGCAGAGTCATTTGATTTTAGCTTCCACTCCACGTTTATAACGTAAAAAGTGGAAGGTTTTATAATCGTTCAGTCCGTTCGTTTGCCTGTCCGTCACCCACTTTCACAGAACAAACCAAGAGTTGCACAAACAAGTGGGATATGTCATTGTAATTTTAAAGCTAAAAATCGGGCTAGGTTACATCCCAAATTTCATTAAAAAATTTAAATAAGAAGTATACTATTTAAAAATTAAATAAATAAAAAGCATAATTTTTACTAATTATATATTTTTCGAACTGTAAATATAAATTCTGGTGACTAAAAGAATAATACTTATTAAAAATATTTGCATCATTATTCCACGAATTCCAAACAAATTTAGCAAACGAAAATGAGTAATTTTTACTTTGACAAAGAATATTGATAAAAATAGTTAATTTTGGCGTTTAAAAATTTAAATTAGAAGTCTCTGAGGCGAATTTCTTTCCGAGATATATAAAAAGTATGTTTCCTGTGAGCATAAATATTGTGTGGAAGCGGTTTTAGTGACAAGTTCTGTAACAAACCGACTTTTTATGTTAAATATCCAATTTTTATGTAAAATATCCCAATATATATATCGCCCTTGTTATTTTCCCTAACTTCTTCGTTTCCCGGGGTCTTTATATTGTCAGATTATCTGGATTGGAAAATCGTGGGTATGCATTTTATATGTTTTTGTGGCATGTAAAAATTCCCTTGAGTACCCGTTTGGCTTGCTTTGTCTCAGCAAAATAAAATCGCGGTATTCACTCTTAAACCAAACGAGCGATTTTAAATCAGTCTGAGTTAATTTTCACTCCTTTCTGTGTCGAAAATGCACTTCCCCATATAGGAGTGGCATTCATTCCTTTGTTTAGTTTTACCTCCGACAGGATCACTCCAAACGAGTGATTTTAACTCCGTCTGAGTTAATTTTTACTCCTTTCCAGTGTCGAAAATGCACTTCTCCTATAGTGGGAGTGGATTTCACTCTTTTGTCTTAAGAGTGTAGGTTAACATCCACAGAGAGCTCAGAGAGTCGCCTGGATGGTCCCGCAAAATTTTGCTCTCAATTCTGGGGAATATGCCAAGTCTGCAAAGGCTTGGACTCCAATAAAGCAGCCCCGTTAGAATATTTTTCATCCGTTATTATTTGTAAGGGATTGAATATATCAAGTGAGTAAATTCCGCAATAATTGTGATGAATCTCCAACTGTACGCACAAGTAGTGCTATTTACTGCTACTCTGCGTATAAGAAAATACGCTTATTAAGAATTTATTATGTAGGTCAGTTACTGAAAGATTGAAAGGAATTTATTTTTAGAATTTTTGAAATTAATTGAATTTAATTAATTGAATTAATTAATTGAATTAATTTGAATTTAGAAATTTTGAGAAAAATTCGACAGATGGCAAAATTGCTTTTGCGCTGAGCTACAACGTATGAATTATCAGGTGACACAAATCATCAGGAGACGAATTGTCAAATCCCTTAATTATCATTAATCTAGTTGCATCGCATCATTTTAACAAACCCCTTAATAATAATTTCACAGTCAGTCATTGTAGTTGTTGTCGTGTGCCTCCAGGTCGTTGCCAGGAAGGCAAGACGGGTTGCAGTAGCAGCCATTGGAACAAGGCTTTGAGTACCCATGAGAGGGTGGATGTCTGACTTCTACTCCGAGATGACGCCTCTTCCCCAATTTAGGCATGTCGCTGGAGGGGAGGGGAAATTTTCCTCCAGACGACCTGCACCCATGGTAAACTGCGCTATGACCGATCTCAGAACTTTCGGACCCACATATTTAACGAGCAGCACGTTCTCTGCATGCACTCAGGGCAACTCAAATATCCAGGCCTTACCCTGGATTCGAACCAGGCCCTACTCGCTTGAATCATTGTAGTATTTACTAAATATGTGTTTGGGTGCCCAAAATCAGGTATTGAAAATTAAAATATATTTTTTAACTTATCCTCCAATTGAATATCACATTAAAGATCAGTAACTTTTCGTATATTTTAGCCTTTGTATTTCGGTTGTGTATAAAAAAGCTTAAATTTTGTTACATACCGATACTGAGGAAGTTATAATAAGTAATAACACATTTTTGTTAAGACAATATAAATACAAGTAAATAAAATATTCTTTAAAATAGTCTTATTACAGAATAAGTAAGCTTACATATAAAACAACTTTTAACTTCAAAATATTTAATTAATCCATCCTGCTCTTTTGCCCCATTTTTTTTCTAAGTTTAATTTAAACGGTTCTTGAAATACAATAAAACTACGTCAAAACTGACGTAATATTCGATAGTGTGACGTCATTCGAAAATGAAGCCCTCTGTTTCGTGTTGAATATAAGCTTATATACTTCTAGCTGACTTATATTCAATAGATCATACTAATTAAGATATTTGACGAATTGAATAGTTTTTAGCTTCTACACTACGTTTATAACGTAAAAAGTGGAAGGTTTTATAATCGTGCAGTCCGTCCGTCCGTCTGTCATACATCAAACTTACATGGAACTTTATTTAAAATAAAAATAAAATTATTGAAAAAATATTTATTTTTGTGATATAATTCAATTTGGATTGTTGTAATAGCACAATAAAGTTATTTTGAAGATCCATTATATATGAATGAAGAAAGATGCATAAAAAATTCTAAATTTGCATAAAAAATATGCAAAGTTTCGCTTTTATTTTTAAAGCAACAATTTTACTAATTTATTTTTCAAAATGTAAACTTGTTGCTGCAAAAAGGTATTTATTTAAAAAGTACACATTCTTAGAACTTCAAAAAAATTTAACAAATGCTGTAGATTAATTATAATATCCGCAAAAGAAGATTAAAGAAAATTATTAATTTTGGCTTATAAAAGTTTGAATTAGAAGTTTGAACTAAAGGCCCTGTTTGCCGAATTTCTTTCTGAGGTGTTGTTAGCGTGTTTCATGTTGAGCGTAAATGGTGTGTGGAAGCGGTATGGCTGACAGATTCTGTAACAAACCAACTTGTTTCTAATACAATAACCAAACCAAATTTATATAATTTACTTATTTATTTATAAATAAGAAAATGTGTCATAGGAGAATCAATTCTAAGGAAAATTGTTCTGAAGTGTCAAAATATTATATTGAAAACAAATTTCTGAAAAAAAAATCACATATATTTAAATGTTTTTATTTCAGATAATTTACAAATTTTTTTTTTATTTGAAATAAAAAATTTCGTAAAAAAATAAAATGAAATGGACTAATTTGGAATTTATTCTCTTATATCAAATGGAATATCTACTTTTATATAAGAAAACCAATCCTTCGCATTGGCTAAAATAGTTGGGCCGCTTTGTGGTAAAGCATATTTATTTTAAATAGATACGGTTATTTTAAGTCAAAGAACGTATTTACACAATTTGCAATATTATTTATCCAAAATTTGGCTCGTTAGGCGAGTAAATGAGTTTCCGAATATTGACTGTTTAATTATTTCCTTTCGTAATTTCATAAGCTAATTGTAGAGTGTTTGAAAATATGGTAGCCAAAACCACCAACCCTACATAAAAGAGGTTTTATGGTCTATGAAATGAATGATGAATAAAATAGAAATGTAATTCTTCGAACAAAATTCGCCTATACGCCCTTTCCGACCGAGCTCACGATCGTGCGGGTATCTATAATAATAAAAGAAAGAGTCTGTCTGTGTGTGTGTCTGTCTGTGTGTATGTCTGTGGATCGCAAAAGACCTACTTAGACTGCTCTAAAAAAATCGAAATTTTTAATATAGGTTCCTTTTAATACCTACGTGTGCACCTGAGGCTTAGTTTTTTCATATTTGATTGTGATTTTTAATTAATATAATTAGTTTTAAAAAAAAAACGTCATCCACGTGGAATTGCGGGACCTTAACAGGGCTTGAAAATACATGGATCGGGCCGAAACGGGGACTTGACGCCATCCTATTAGTTTGATTGATTGAGCTTGGTTGAGATATGCGCTCGCCCTAAGGCTGCTTCATCCTCTGTTAGTGTTTGCTTTTTTAAGTGTGCATGCGCCAACACGAATTTAATTTTGTTTTGATTTTGAGTGTATTTTCACAAGTAAGCCTGCCTCTAAAATGAAGCAATGCGAAGTTAACGGATTCCCAGTAAGGCGGGACCATACTTTTAGTTAAAGATAATGTTCAAGCTCTTCAAAAATATCGATACCGAAGCAGCTGACTTGTACCATTCGTTATTCGTATAGAAAAATGACTTTGTTTTTAAGGAGCTGCTGGCATTGATGCTGTTTAACGCATTTTTTTCGGTAAAACTCCAAATTTAGTCACATAATTTCAAATCAGAACACCTTACCGCAGGTCGAAAAGTGATAAACATCCCAATAGGGTAAGGTGGGGTAAGTGGGCCACCTTTTTGGCATAATTCAACTTTAGACCCTCATACCACTGGATATAATCGGCCTAACAACTTATTTTTTTTTGTGGTCCATTCTCTCATATGTTATTACTGTACTCATGACAACCTTAACACAAATTGGCAAAAAATAAATATAAAAAATATGTTTTTCATTTTGGTCATCCGAGTGGCCCACTTGCCCCGCAAGGTGGGGTAAGTGGGCCACCCCCCTAATATATTTTTAATCATAACTGGTAGAGATAAGGCTGGGCAAGTGGAATAATCTACATGATTTTTTGAGTGTTTGAACAAAAAAAGTAATGATGTATCTTTAATAGTTCCCCCATAGCAACTTTTTCTGGCTTGCAAGCTTACTACAAGAAAAAATACGTTATTTTTCATCTTGTCATTTTTGCATGTAGTGTAAAAAAAATGTTAGGGCTACAGATTTTAAACTGGCCTATGTCAATGAATAGAACTATGAATAGTGTATATGACTAACCCTATGAATCAGTAAATATGACTTTTTTTAAGTATATTAAAGAGTTGGGGCTAGTGGGTCAGGGGTGGCCCACTTACCCCGCCATTGTGGTGGCCCACTTACCCCAAACGCGGGGCAACTGGGCCACCCCAATTTTCTTTTAACTTTATGAACATCACAAGTACATGACACTACAAAAAGATACTATGTTTTATACACTTTCAAAATATATAACATTTTGTTTTGTATCATGAACCGTTTGGAAATAAATTTAAAAATAGTATGATGGCGTGAATTACGAAAAGATGCAATTTTAAAAATTTTCACAAAAAAGATTGTACCTTGTTACATACTTAAGTGAAAATGATGCCATAATGTTTCCTGCATCTATTGGGGTAAATACGTAAAAATAGTGCAACAGATTTTTTTTTACGTCCGTAATTCGGGAAATGCCAGGGGGGTGGCCCACTTGCCCCAATGGCCCACTTACCCCACCTTACCCTATTGAAATGTTTTCTTTAGTTGTAGCAAGCTTTAGTCTTAAAATATTTTGATTTGTATTCAATTGTAAGAAATAGATAAAGACTTTTTAAGGGGTCATAGGAGTCTTAAAAATGTGCAAAGATGGTACTACAAAGCATTGTTTGATCTGTCATGTAATTTTTTAACTACTCAATATATAAGTATAATTTTTTTGTATGTAATTCTACAAGATTTATTCATTATAAAACAAATTTTAAAATTTATGAAACTTTAGACAAAACTAAAATAAAAGACATTAAACATAAAGCTATTTGAACACATTGTGATTAGGCTTGCGCGGCAAATTTTGAGGTCAAAATTGAAAAGATGACCAAGAAAATGACTTTATATTGTACAAATATGTACGAACTAAGACTTATACCTAAATTCTCAGCTCAATTTTAATTAGAAATTAATTTTTAAAAAAATTAAAATCAAAATTTTAAAAATTTTATTAATTTTTTTAGAAAAAAGTTCTTAAAATAATTTCTAATTAAAATTGAGCTGATAATTTAGGTATAAGTCCTTGTTTGCACATATTTGTACAATATAAAGTCATTTTCTTGGTCATTTTTTCAATTTTGACCTCATAATTTGCTGCGCAAGCCTAATCCCAATGTGTTCAAATAGCTTTATGTTTAATATCATTTATTTTAGTTTTGGCTAAAGTTTCATAAATTTTAAAATTTGTCTTATACTAAATAAATCGTGTAGAATTCCATATAAAAAAATTATAGTTATATATTGAGTAGTTAAAAAATGACATGAATGATCAAACTATGCTTTGTAGTATCTTCTTTGCACATTTTTAAGACTCCTATGACCCCTTAAGGGGTCTAAGGAGTCTTAAAAATGTGCAAAGAAGGAACTACAAAGCATAGTTTGATCTTTCATGTAATTTTTTAACTACTCAATATACAAGTATAATTTTTTTATATGTAATTCTACAAGATTTATTCAATATGAAACAAATTTTAAAATTTATGAAACTTTAGCCAAAACTAAAATAAATGATATTAAACATAAAGCTATTTGAACACATTGTGATTAGGCTTGCGCGGCAAATTGTGAGGTCAAAATTGAAGACATGACCAAGAAAATGACTTTATATTGTACAAATATGTACAAACTAGAACTTATACCTAAATTCTCAGCTCAATTTTAATTAGAAATAATTTTTTAAATGTTTTTAAATCAAAATTCAAAAAATTTTATAAATTTTTTTAGAAAAAAGTTCTTAAAATAAATTCTAATTAAAATTGAGCTGAGAATTTAGGTATAAGTCTTTGTTTGTACATATTTGTACAATATAAAGTCATTTTCTTGGTCATGTCTTCAATTTTGACCTCACAATTTGCCGCACAAGCCTAATCACAATGTGTTCAAATAGCTTTATGTTTAATATCATTTATTTTAGTTTTGGCTAAAGTTTCATAAATTTTAAAATTTGTTTCATATTAAATAAATCTTGTAGAATTACATATAAAAAAATTATACTTGTATATTGAGTAATTAAAAAATTACATGAAAGATCAAACTATGCTTTGTAGTTCCTTCTTTGCACATTTTTAAGACTCCTTAGACCCCTTAAGTGAAACATTGTCATTAAGGACGAATGAGCCCGATTTACAGCGGGTCTCCAAACCAAAGTGCCTCTGTGTAAATCCAATAAAAAATACTTTCTAAGCCACTTTTCTCCAGCTGCATTGAATACTTTGATGATAAATGAAGAGTACACGGGAAGAACCGATTGATTTATTAGGCGGACGCCCGCAATTGTCTTCTTGGCGAACATTGGCGGTAGAAAACCGGTTTCTCTCTTTCTTCTTCCTTGGTCCAAGCGTCGGGATCGTCAATGGACTGAATCTTGGTAGCTAGGAACCCCAAATATTGTAGTTAACTTATTAGAGCGGCAGATCACGTGACCTACAACACTGACTTTATTGGGGCTCTTCTGGGAGCTCCTTGTGCGTCCCGCCGTTAGCATTGGAGGTCACGTGATCTTCCACTCTATTACTCTAACTATGATCTCTGTGGTAGGAACTGATTTCCTTACACAAGTTTAGGCAATCACTCGCTATCATCGCCAAAGTGGCCTGCTAATTAAACTTCTCTACAAAATCAATCGGTTTTTTTCCCGCGTACTCTTCAAATGTGTGTAGCTTTAGAATTTTTTTTGTAGAATTTACATTTATTTTACATGATTAAAAATAATCTAACTCTAAATCAATATTTGTTGTAGAAGTTTATGTTTCTTCCTTTAATAACCCATTTTAAGTAAACTTCTTTCACAAATCTAACTTGGTTATTTGTGTAAAAATATTAGCCGTTCGCTCTAGGAGTTTTGTAAGTGGATATAGGTCTTCACCGACAACTTAAAAAGAATTTTTTACGAGCACTTCTTTAAGAAATGTTCCTTTTCGTAGCCGAGCTAGGATATACTCTAAACCTTGTCTCAATTGTTTCAGGCATATTTAGTGTTTGGAATCTCTAAATGCAATTTACTTTGTCATAACTTCCTTTATGGAACACATCTTCCGTTAAAATGATTCGTAAATAACCTAATAAAATTATCCATTGGGAACAAAAATAATGAATCGCGTGACTTTCTTTAGTTGTAAGTTTTCTAGTTTATTTAAAAGAAATGTAAGTACTGTCGAGTTTTAGGGCAGCTTTGACCCGTGCATAAAACCTTAGTACGATTTTTTTTGTAGAATATTTTTTATTCATAAGTCAAGACAGAGTTGGCATTAATTAAAAAAATAAGCTCATTTGTAAACATCGCATTTAATGAGAGTTGTTAGTTAAAAATCTTGGTCCAAAGTTACCCCATATGAAGGTAGTTCAGACGATATTGCAAGCTTTTACAAACACATAAAAACCTTAATTTTTGAAGTAAATAACAATATATTTGTGCAAATTATCAGTATACTTAATTATGGTTCACACTCTCCGAAATATACATTCCATATTGACATAAAATAACTATGATAGTAGTTACCTACTAATAATAGTAGGTAACTACACTCTTAAAACAAAAGAGTGAAATCCACTCCAGTTGGAGCAGTGCATTTTCGACACTGGAAAGGATTGAATATTAACCCAGACTGAGTTAAAATCACTCGTTTGGATTGATCCAGTCGGAGGTTTAACACACAAAGAATCCACTCCTTCCGGGTAAGTGCATTTTCCAGACTGGAGGAGTGAAATTAACTCAGACTGAGTTAAAATCGCTCGTTCGTCTTAAGAGTGTATACATATTACGGAAACTGCATATAAAAACCCAACAAATGACAAAAAAAGTAAAAATATCCAACGCAGTATCACACATTGCACAGAAAAGTGACAGAACTGTCATTGATGTAATATTAGGACGTCCGCCACTCTTCTGCGCACGACGCTATTATCTCCAGAAATAGATCGAGATATTGCGTTCTCCATTGTCATTTTTCACATAGGAAAGTTCCCATCCGTCTCTAAAAGATAAAACAACAATAGTGCCACGCATTTCTAGATTATATGCAAATATTTCTAGAAAAAAAAAATGCAAAATATATAAAGTCTCCCGTGAATCTTGAACGTATTACCGAAGACGATGATGTGGACTCAAGTGTTTCTCGTTTTAGGCCTTGCCGCCACGGCTTTGGGGCACGCCATTGGAAGTTGTCCGTATCCACACATTGTGAGCCCCTTTCACTTTGAAAAGGTAATGGAAAGTTTTTATAATTTTATCAAATTTCCGTAAAACATTTTTTTTCTGTTTAACCCTTTCAGTCCCAAAAATTTACTACACTACAGAAACTTCTGATATTCACAAAATAAGCTTATTTTAGGTCAAATATACGAGTTCCATAAGTAAAAAAATTCATTAAAATTTTTTA
The DNA here is from genome assembly GCA_023701765.1 of Hylyphantes graminicola. NCBI lineage: Eukaryota > Metazoa > Arthropoda > Arachnida > Araneae > Linyphiidae > Hylyphantes > Hylyphantes graminicola. The sequence goes on along the minus strand of CM043118.1, from coordinate 44,044,802 downwards.
TATGGTTTTTGAAATAATGCCTAAAATTTTTAACTGTGGAAAATAACAAAATAAAAAAAAATGTATTACCTCAAAACACTTCGAGTTATATATTTGAAGGTACCTGGCCATATTATTAAAAAAAAATTTAGTAATTATTTTAACCGAAATAGTTTAAATTGGGTTTTAAATATGTGGAACTGAAGTGAATTTATCAAAAATCAGGTGAAACGCTTGTTGGCCATTTTCTGAATAAAAAAAGTAGTAGTTCTGACTTCTATTGAGATTAATGTAAAATATTGTCTAATAGACCAAAGTGTGAAGAATCGAATGATGTGTGTTTGGATGTCATAACGGGACATAAACATTTTGAAAAAAATATTGAAAGTGATGATGCCAAATGGCATCACTGGGACTGAAAGGGTTAAGGGGGTATTGGACACAAAATCTTCAAAAAAAAAAATATTATTATCTTAAAAAATAACAAAAATATTTTGGAATAATTTAAAACAAAATTTTTATTTATATCTGCAGTAGTGCGTGAGATATGTAGCTTTTCGTGTCATGACATCTCTGTAGGCCAACAACGTTTATAATTTGTGCTTCCTAGTAATATTTGATAGGAATAACGTTATCGAATTCTTAGTTGTTCGGGCTGTTTGGAGCGCTTCAGTAAGGAAAGGGATAAACTTCAAAGCTATTTTTCTCCTTGATCGTGTTTTCGATGATTTTTTGACTTTAAATTGATATAACTCAAAATCTATTGCCCATAGAGTGTTAAAATTTTCCACTCATATTTTTCAAACATATATCTTTAATTTTTCTTTAGGGATAAGCTGTAAATAGCATATTTTTTTATTTATTAATTTTTATAAAAAAGTAAACCTACGAAATTATTAAAAAATTTTCAATAATTTAAAAAAAACTAAGTCAAATAACAAAAATCGGTAAAGACAGTTTGTTAAATACGTTTTCCTGTTTGTAAAAATGCAAAAAATTTGTTTGTCAATAAATTATTTTATGACTTATAACAAAAATAAGAAACATCACTTTTTGACACATTTTGTTTTTAAAAAAAATAATGATAATTAAAAACCTTTGATTATCTAAAAGTGGAAGTATATTTAGTATACATTTATGGAAAAAAATTATATTGATATCTGCAATATTAAAGAAAAAAGTTGAAAGTGTCCCATACCCCCTTAAAGGACTAGCTAGTAAAATTCTACTCATACATGTAGTGGAGGAACCATTACACAGAGCAGCGTACTTATTCTTTCGCAAAATCTGACTTGAAGGTATGAGATTTTAGAGTATCAAAAGTAATTAACCCTTTCAGTCCCAGTGATGCCATTTGGCATCATCACTTTCAATATTTCCCCCCAAATGTTTATGTCCCGTTATGACATCCAAACACACATCATTCGATTCTTCACACTTTGTTCTATTAGACAATATTTTACAAAAATCTCAAGATAAGTCAGAACTACTATTTTTTTTTATTTAGAAAATAGCTAACAAGAGTTTCACCTTATTTTTGAAAAGTTCACTTCAGTTCCGCATATTTAAAACACAATTTAAACTTCGAAAAATTAAAAAAAAAAAAAACTTTTTTTTAATAATATGGTCAGGTACCTTAAAATATATAACTCGAAGTGTTTTTAGGTAAGATATATTTTTTTATTTTGTTGTTTTTCACAGTTAAAAAAATTTGGCATCATTTCAAAAACCATATAAAAATTTTAAATGAATTTTTTTTTCTTATGGAACTCTTATTTTTGACCTAAAATAAGCTTATTTTGTGAATATCAGATGTTTCTGTAGTGTAGTAAATTTTTGGGACTGAAAGGGTTAAAGGTATTTGTTTGTCAATTTCATACAAGGAGCATACAAGTAGGCGATATTCTATTAAATTAAAAAGAATACAAAGTTGTCTCATCCTTATCGCGGACGCCTATTGATAGTGACAATCAAAGTCAGGAAAATGATTTTGAAATCATCTTCCGTCTCTCAAACTGTTTTAAGTATTGATGGTTATGACTTTATGACTTATGACTTTCTTGGTGGGGGGCAAGATCGCCAAGCACTGCGACTTTAAGTCTATTGTAAGTATTGATGGTTAAAATAAGCTCTCAAGCACAGCAAAACAAATGTTCATTTTAGGGGATACGGTACCTAAAAATTGGTCAAAATATCGATTTTTTAGTTTTTACTTTTTATTATTCACAATATCTTTCTGAACATTTACTGAAAGTTTCATGATGATATCTTCTGTAGAAAAAAGTTATTAACGAAGATCGTTTAATCATGAAACCTTGAATATCGGCGAATCAAATAATTCTCGACGAAAAAATGACTATTTATCAAAATATTTAAATCACGATACTGAAAATGTGTGAATTGTACAACTTCAAAAATAGGAAAACTGAACTCTTGAAAATAAACGAATCGGGAATAATTAGCATATTGCATAACCTTAAACTCCGCCCAAATAATATATCTAGGAAAACAGCAAAATCACGGAAAATCGAGAATCCTCGAAAATTAGCAGTGGGTGATTTGTAATATTAATTTTTGATTTTAATATAATTTGTTTTATTAATTTGTAATATTAGTTTTTATTGCATGTAACTCTTCGGCAAAAGCATTTTTTTGTGAACCAGTATCTCATGATGTATTGCAAAAACGAAATGTGGATTCATCACACAATCGCGTGGTTTGTATTGCGTTGTACGGGATTGCGCAATCGATGAGTAGATCTGCTACTTTCTAAATCTATGTTGTTTTCTGTCGGCCATTATGAAATTAGAAGTTTTTGTTCATTTCAATTGTTGCCATTCCAGAGATAGAAATATAAAGAAATTTGGTCGCCGCAAAAGAGTATTATTATATGTATAGTGTTTTACCCAATTGTCTTTTTTATATTATGAAAATTATGTTGAAGCTAATAAAAACACCGAATGTTGCGAATTTTAAATTATTAAATTGTTTTCAGTTTACTGGAACATGGTATTTGGTCGCAGCAACAGATGATTCTGTACTCACTAAAGACATGGATTGCAATCGGTATTTTGTTGAAGAGAAACCAAAAACAATCAAATACCGCAGAACTAACATTACCCACTCTTTTGTCAGGTGAGTATGGGATCTCATCACTAAATACATAATTTATATACAGGGTTTCCAAAAACAGGTTAATATTTAGTTAGGTATAAACTGTAAAAAAAAAAACCCTGTAAATTTACGGGCATTTGCACTTCAACTTTTACATGCAAGGCCGTTTATTTAGTTGGTCAGACCGTATTTGGTGAAATACGGTCTGACCTAAATAAACGGCCTTACCCTTTAGACTGTAAGAAAATAAGGTCGATTCCGGCATTTTTACAGTTTTAGCCCATCTATTGGCTATATAAAATTATGGGAATGAGCAGTGGCGGATTTCCAAATGTGCCGCCTATAGGCTGAACCAAAATTTGCCGCCTATAGGGTAGGTAAGGGGGGGGGGGGTGAAGAAACGATTCAAAAGTTGATCACCAATATGGTTGATTTATCTCATTATAACCCGTTGTTCAATAAAAGATTAGTGCCCCTAAATTAAGTTTAAAAAATGCTGTAAGTATGTTTTTCATCATTTAGACGTTATTTTTCTGATCTCTTACTTTAATGCTACATAAAATAGGAATTGAGGTGAAATATTAACAAATAATCCAATGTACTAGATTACTTGAACTTCAGTTGCGTTTTCAAAGAATTGCCTCAACATGCAAAATCCCGCCGTTGAAAATGTGCCACCTACGAAAATGTGCCGCCGTAGGCTTTAGCCTAGCTAGCCTATTTAGAAATCCGCTACTGGGCATGAGTGTTTTTTAACGGGGTGGGACTGGAATCTCTGCTGCCGGTCCCTGCCCGTAACTTTACTGCATTTTTTTTTTAATACAACGTTGTTTTAGTTTGTTGTTTCTCGAAAGCAGGTTTGGTGGTCCAGTCAGTTGTTGCGCATTATCTCACAGTAATTTAACCCGGCAGCACTCGCCTGGGGTCTAATGGACCCCAGATAGATTAAGGGGTCTAAGGAGTCTTAAAAATGTGCAAAGAAGGAACTACAAAGCATAGTTTGATCTTTCATGTCATTTTTGAACTACTCAATATACAAGTATAATTTTTTTATATGTAATTCTACAAGATTTATTTAATATGAAACAAATTTTAAAATTTATGAAACTTTAACCAAAACTAAAATAAGTGATATTAAACATGAAGTTATTTGAACACAGTGTGATTAGGATTGCGCGGAAAATTGTGAGGTCAAAATTGAAGACACGACCAAGAAAATGACTTTATATTGTACAAATATGTACAAACAAAGACTTATACCTAAATTCTCAGCACAATTTTAATTAGAATTTATTTTAAGAACTTTTTTCTAAAAAAATTTATAAAATTTTTTGAATTTTGATTTTAAAAAATTTTAAAAATTATTTCTAATTAAAATGGAGCTGAGAATTTAGGTATAAGTTTTAGTTTGCACATATTTGTACAATATAAAGTCATTTTCTTGGTCATGTCTTCAAATTTGACCTCACAATTTGCCGCGCAAGCCTAATCACAATGTGTTCAAATAGCTTTATGTTTAATATCATTTATTTTAGTTTTGGCTAAAGTTTCATAAATTTTAAAATTTGTTTCATATTAAATAAATCTTGTAGAATTACATATAAAAAAATTATGCTTGTATATTGAGTAGTGAAAAAATTACATGAAAGATCAAACTATGCTTTGTAGTTCCTTCTTTGCACATTTTTAAGACTCCTTAGACCCCTTAAATACACTTCTAGATCTAAAACTCTGATTGGATTACCATTATGAGGATGTTCTATATTAAAATTGACTTAGACACTAACTCCCCCAATTGTGTCGAAGAGAACTAATGTAACGGTTCACGGGTGCCTTTTTCTAGCCTCCTTTAGGAGCTTTAGCACAGTCAATTGCGCCTCGTAATTTAGAACCCTGGTCAAGAGAAAAGTTCCTTTTTTCTAAAAGGAATGGAATCATAAAACGAAACTCGTTTCTTGACCAAGGTTTTAAATTACGAGGTATAGCCAATTATGGCTAATTACGGCCAACACATAAAATTACGCCTCATAAGTTAGAACCCTGGTCAAGGGAAGAGTTTGTTTTTTATGATTCTATTATTTTTTTCCTTCTTGATTAGTCCCTTCCCCCTTCTTGATTAGTAAGTGTCTCAAAGTTTTTTTGCGTTTGGATTATTCATTCAAGCAACAGACCACTCCCACCAGCGTTATTTTATAACCACCCTGTACATTTCGAAGAAACAGTAGTTTGCAATCGGAAAGTTCAATTATGCCAATCACAAATCAATCATTAATAGCGTATTAGTTCCGTTCGACACTTTGGAGGCGCTAGGCATCAGATTGAGTTCTTGGTTTAGAAGATTCTTAGTCGATGGTAAGTTAGCGCGAGTGATGCCGGGTTAATCTGCGATCAGAATCGTCCTCAAGAAGATAATGCTGTTGCACTGTCTAGGGCAGTACGGCTTATGGTTCAGCTGTTGCATCAGACATTCTAATAATGACTCGGGATCGGCCGGGATTTATTACAAAAATCAAAATTTACAGAAGTTTAGATAATATAAAAATGGTTTGAGTTTCGGAAATTCATTAACATGAATGCACTAGGTAATAAACTAACAAAAATCACCAATTTCATAGTTGTGGCTTAATTTTTTTTTAAAGTTTTTGGCTAGAATTTGACCCAAATACTCACTGTGCGACGTCGGGGACTGAGGTTAAGACGTCCTCATAGTTCGACAAAATGTTTTTTTAATGCTATATTTGGAAGTGGTAGGCCAAAGATTATCTACTGCTTGAGATCCATACAAAACTAATGAACGAAAAAGACCCTCTACGAAATCAATATGTAATGACATTCTAAGATTAGGGACGAAATTGAGTTGAAACGCACCATGAAAGATTTGCCCGGAAATGGGCGGAGTTTCGTATGCTTTGTGACTCGTTAGGCGAAAAAATAACGAATTAAAATATTCGTTCGTGTGAACGAATCATTAAAAAGGACGAAAACGCTTGGGACGAATCGTTAAAACGAGACTGACCCATCTCTTTATTTGCCGAGATTTTCAAATTATTTCATTGGTCAACTTCACGTTAAAAGTTGCTGACTTAGAGGTTCTTGCATTTCGCGAATGGCACGTCCTTGAGCATGAATTCGCGTAGTTTAAGGGGTCACAGGAGTCTTAAAAATGTGCAAAGAAGATACTACATAGCATAGTTTGATCTCTCTTGTAATTTTTTAACTACTCAATAAATGAGTATAATTTTTTTATATGTAATTCTGCAAGATTTGTCGCGCAAGCCTAATCACAGTGTGTTCAAGCACCTTCATGTTTAATATCATTTATTTTAGTTTTTGCTAAAGTTTCATAATTTTTAAACTTGTTTTATAATAAATTAATCTTGTAGAATTACATATAAAAAAATTATACTTATACATCGAGAAGTTAAAAAATATCAGTTTTCGAGAGCGTTCGCAGGGCTGAGCCTAAACAGATCGCATAGCAGAACAAATGCACTCGATTACGAAGCGTTCCAGTTCAATTTCAGCCTAAATTATTGTTTTTTTACAGCAAACAAAAATGGCATACACAGAACTACAAAATCGCATTTCGAAATGAAGGATATCTGGAAGTATTGTTACCAAAAGAACAACAAAGTAATTATGAATACATGCTATTTTACAACATATCTTTATCAATTAAAACTAGCTTTTTTAGATAATGCTTCCAAACTTACTGCATTTAATTTCTACAGAGATTATCAGGATTTTTTATTTTTTATTTTAATAAGGAATATCAATATTAGGCTCTTACAAATTTTTAAGGCAAAAACTTGAAATTTCATCACGCACATCATGCTATTTTTTTGACTATCGGTCAAAAAATATCAAAAAAAATTTTTAAACAGTGAACAGCTGCAACGGCCACATCTACAGTAGGGTGTATCGAAAAAGCCAAGTTTTTGGTATTAAATTCGTAATAGTGCGGAAAAGTTGTCTTATGTTATTGTTAGTATACATGCAAAATTTTATTGATCTGAGTTAATATCTTCAGTTGCCTCTGAGACCATTAATAATGCAAATTTCGCTAATTTCATTTTTTCTTAAAAATTATGAAATTGGAATCTTTAATTTTAATAGTGCGGAAAAGTTACCTTATATTACTGTTAGTATGTATGCAAAATTTTGTTGATCTGAGTTAATATCTTTAGTTGCCTCTTGAGACCATTAATTATGTAATATTCGCTAATTTTATCGTTTTTTCAATATATTTTTTTTAAAAAATTAATAAATTGAATTTTTAAGTCTTACCAGTGCCAAATAATTGCCATACTCCTTAGAGCTTGTGCTAATTTTTATTGATGGTGGTTAATTTTTTCAGTTACCTTTAGGGGCTGCTAATCTGGAATTTGGCCAGATAAGCGCCCCTAAAGGCTACTGAAGAAATTAACTAACATCAATAAAAATTAGCACACGCTGTAAGGAGTAATATGGCAATCATTTGGCACTGGTAAGACTTAAAAATTCAATTTATTAATTAAAAAAAATATTGAAAAACGATAAAATTAGCGAATTTTACATAATTAATGGTCTCAGAGGCAACTGAAGATATTAACTCAGATCAACAAAATTTTGCACACATACTAACAGTAATATAAGGTAACTTTTCCGCACTATTACAAATTTGATATCAAATACTTGGTTTTTTCGATACACCCTAATCTACAGTGACATCACGGCTACGGCAAACGTTTTGTCGTATATCTCACAAACATATTTCCTGGCAGGTAGTTCGTCCAGAAACAGTTCTTCAAAAAAATGCAATTAATATTTATAAATTTTCAAAGTTCTACACCATAAATCTATTTCCTTTTTTATTATTTTGTAGACTACTCTATGCTAATAACTCAAATTTATTTTATAACAAATTAACCTTTCAACCCTCTATCTAAAAATAGCAAAGATATATGTTAATTTTTTTTAATTAGTTTAGTGCTTAAATAAGCAGAGCCGGATTTAAAAATTTGCCGCCTGTTGGCTACGATCGATTTCCCGCCCTATATAGTTTTCTTGACTATTTTTTTTCTTTCTACATATTTGAATCTATATTATCTTTGTACCTTTACACTCTAAATCGAATGTTGAATAATAGTTGAAGTTTTTAACTGTTTTATTATTTTTCTTTCAACTTAAAAATCAGGAGATGAGCGTGCTATTTCCCTCGTGTCTTACCACAGAATATAATTACTATACTTTTACGTTTTACGCATTAATGTAAATTATTCCCAGCAAACATTGAAGTGATGGCGAACTGTTGGCCCAGTGCTGCCAGTGTTGGCTACTGCTGTCCACCGGCAGTCGTGCACTCGCCCAATACAAGGCCATTACTGATACCCGTTGTTACCATACTGTTACGGCGCTGTGCGGGACGTTATGTAGTGGCCCAATACCAATTGGCCAGTACCGGGCCAACGTTGATTTTTCAGTATTGGGCTTTCATTCCCCAGCCACTGTTTTGCCAGTATTTAAAAATATTAAAAATTGAATACAAAGCCTTTAGTAGGGTTTTTAACAAACTTTTCGATAAAGATTAATTTACAAAATTACTGTGTTAGACATAAGGAAAATGAAGCAATTAATGCTCTAAAAATCGCTAATTCGGACTAATTAGTGTTGGCTACATGAATGCTTATCAGTATTGGGCCAATAAAACCTGGACGGTATTGGGCCAATAAAACCTTTACGGTATTGGGCCAATATTACCAAAACAGAATTGGGCCAATAAAAGCTGACCGCCGTATTGTGCTTATTAAATCTGGACGGTATTGGGTAATTTTATTTTCTATTTGCAGTGAAATAAATTTAAATTCGTAACTTATTTTTTTTATTGAAAGACATTTCATAAGCATAAATTTTCTTTTTATATTTCACGCAAAAAAAATTTCTTTCCATATTCAAACTTGAAAATTTTATTTCTATTTTGTTTTAATATTAAAATTACAAGAAATAATATTGATCGCATACGAAATTGAAGTATCAAAAACGTTTTTGATTCTTGTTTAATATTTATGACTGCGATGCAATGTCCCCGTGGTGTAGCGTACAACGCGCTTGCCTCCAACGCGTTTGTCCGAGGTTCGATCCCGCTGTCCAGATAATCTGTATTTTTTGACAAAAAGAAAAGTTCCTATGAAGGAAAATGACCTTAAATTTAATTTTTAGAATAATATTTTAATGTCATTTTTTTATGTCTCGTTAGCTTTAAAAAAAATTATTATTTTTGTAAAAATTATTATAAAAAAAATTATTTATAAAATTTATTTTAAATGTTATTGAAATTTATTTATAAAAAAACTGTGTGCGTTAACCTCAAAAATACTGTAAATTTTTTGTAATTTTTAAAAATTCGAAACGATTTCATAGCTTTATTTATAATTGGTGATTCAAATTCTTTTTTCCTATTTCCGTGGAAATTTCAGGATTTGATTTTGCAAAATAGAAGAAAATAATTCCGCCTTTATAAAGAGACAGTATCATTTAAACAAAAATAGCAGATAAACTATTTGCTTAATATTTCAGTTTGATCAATAGCTTTTTTTTCTCTCACCTTTTTATAGAAAATTAAAAATAAATTAATCTTAAAGGAAAAATTAAGGTATATTTTTTTTCTAACTAAAAATTTGCATCCAACTTATTTATCACCACCTTCGAACAATTAATTAAATCCAATTTGAATATTTTGAAATAAAAATAACAGGCAAATTATGCACAAAATCACGAATCAAAATTATTAACTTATCAAATCCATGGAGTGTGTATGTTCTAATTATAAGATATACCATTCACACTGTAAAACGCGCCCCAACAAGCAATCCTCAATGGCGCAGTCGATAGCGCACCGAATTGCCACCCCAAACTTCGTCAGATCGAATCCCTTCTCCTGCTTCTCAACATGTCTATATAAACAACTCAACGTCGTAACTCATTTTTTTTTATTTAGAGAAAAAAATATATTTTAGTTTTGAAAATATTTCACTAGATGGCGCCACTACAACAATTTTACTGTATTGGCACGGTACTGGCCCATAACATTGGGCCGGTACTGGCAAGGGCGGACAGGTTTGTGACGAAGCCATTACGGCCACCGTGCGTTGGGCCAACACTGGAGATGCCGGCATTTCAGTATTGGCCCAATTATGGGCGAGTGGAGTATTGTTTGCTGGGTTTGTTTTCTTTCTTAAAAATATTGCAATTTTATTTTTTATGCCGAATGCCGCTCTAATTGGTCATAAAATTTGCCGCCCCCAAATATTTGCCACTCTAGGCTTCAGCCTACTTAGCCGATTTAGAAATCTGGCCCTGTTAATAAGCAAAATATATAACACAAAAGAAAAATTCTTTTTCAGTTTTTGCAATACTAAACTCATAAAAAAGCATGTAACAGATGTTAAATTAATTATTGATTGTTTGTTTCTCATGCAGCTAGGACGAAGACGAACTACATACCTATTAGAATAATGGACACCGACTACAACACTTACGCTATTCTACATTATTGCGAAAATCATATTCCGGCATGGACTTTCTATCGTAAGTGACAATTAGCTCTGAGCAGTTCCTGATTTTTCAGTATTCATTTAATCTAATACTTTTTAATTGTGGTCATAAATGGACATTTCTGTAATAGGAAAGACAACAGCGATACAGATTCAATGCGGCTAAGTTAGGTCTAACTAATACTGGACTGTATCCAGAAGGTCAATTTAATAGGCATTCTTAACATGTATTTCTGCTTATAACAGCTGTTTTTTCATTTAACCCAAAACTGATTTTCCAAAATAATTCAATGAAACTTTTAAGTAAAACAAGTAGGTTTATTACAGAGTCAGTCACTTAAACCCCTTCCACACACCCTTTGTGCTGAGGAAAAAACACTATTTATACACCCCAAAAAGAAATTCGATAAATCATTGCCCTTAGCTAGTTCTAATTAAAACTTTAATATGCAAAAAAATTACTATTTTCACTCTTTTTTTTCGCAGATATAATTGGTATTATAACAGCCATTGGCTACAAAAATCGTATTTTAAGCGAATATTTATCAAATAAATGGTTCAGTTTTTTCTATGAATTCTTTTTGCGGTAAATTTAAAGAGTCGTGGCCAGATTTGGCTTATCTTTTTAAAAATATCGCCAGGTCGAATTACAACAAACCCTAGAGCGTGCCGAGATGGCTGACCGCAGTATGGGGAACGTGACACGATAAGAAACTTTCGCACCAAAGGTTGCAATAATAAAAATAAGTCGGGTTTCCCAGATGTGGCGTAATATCTGGCCACAATGTTTTAGTTTAACCCTATTTGCATTAGAAAACTTATTTTGCTTTGTTTATAAGTTGTAGTTCAGTCAAAATAGACGTTTCAATTAACGAAAATTCGCACCCAGCTAAATTTTGGAAAAGATCTTTTGTACGCTATTATAAGTAAATTATCAAAAATCCCCACCGATCCCATGTCTGCTTTTCCCGCCATCTTGAAAAAAGGTTTGAAATTTCGCCCATTTTCCAGTTTTCGGTATATAACTTTTTTCTTAAGTATTTTTGAATCGAACTTTTCGACACAAAGTTGTAGAAAAACAAATTTTTCTTCAAAATAGGTACGAAATTTTTTCACCAATACAAATACAAAAATTGTCGACCAACAACAGGCCAGAGGTCCAGCAAGGTTGGTCCAAAATATATCTAATTCCTTACCAGTTACCAATAGTTATCGAGATTCTTCTTAAAATCTCCCACTCTCTTCGAATACACAACATATTCTGGTAAAGCATTCCACTCATTGACGACTCTATTGTAAAAATAATGTTTTCTTACTTCCCTTCTAAAGCATGATTTATTCAATTTCTGACCATGCCCTCTGAACCGGCTATTTAAGTAAAACCTAAGACCTCCATGTCTTCCTGTTTAATGAACTTGAACAACTGAATTAAATCACCCCTTGTTCTCCTATTTTCCAGGGAATACATGTTTAACGATCTTAATCTATTACCATAATCAATACCCGATAAACCATTAATCATTTTGTAGCCCAATGTTGAACTTTTTCAAGCATTTCAATATCTTTTCTGAGAAAGGGGACCAAAACTGAACAGCATACTCCAGATGTGGCCTTACCAATCCCCTATACAATATTAAAATAATCTCTTTAGATTTAGAGGTGATGCTTTTTCTAATATATCCTAACATTCGATTGGCCTTCTTACTTGCTTCGACACATTGTTTACTCTTTTTAAAATCATTGCCCACAAAAACTCCTAAATCTTTAACAAACTCACTGCTTTAATACTTTCTCCCTGTAAAACATAAGAATAATTAACATTGTTCTTAGAGATGTTATATTTTTGTTCCTTTTAAAGAGCAGTTGCTCTCTGCTCTATTCTTTAAAAAAGAACAGTTCTTTAACCTGCTCTTTTTACAAAAGCTTCTTTGCATGATTGCGAATGCAGGCAAACATAAATAAAATGCATAATGAATTTAAAAAAACAAAATTTGATCGGAAGTGTCACTGTTTTGCGATAATTTAGTTACGTTATTTAAAAAAGCAATGCGACTAAAAACTTATAGATTAATTTCTGAAAGAACTATTTTAAAACATTAGAAGATTATAAAAATTATTGGTAAGAAATTAAAGCGATAAAATTTTTTTAAAGTAAATTCTGAAAATCTCACAATAAGGTTAAGGTAATGAAAAAAAGTTTTAACATTGTGATCAAAGTTCAAATTATTATATTAAAAAGTATTTTGATGCTTTTGAGAGTGTATTGATCTCAAAGATTTAACTGAGAAAAGTCTTAATAAAAATTATATTTTGTTGAAATAGGTTATTAAAAATAAATATATCATTAGAAATTAATTTAAAAATTACAATAAATTAAATCTAAAATATTTACATGAAGATGTTGCTAACCGTAATAATAAAACATACTATATGCTATACCAAAACCGAGTTTAAGTTTGCAGCGGAGAAATGTACTGAGCGGAGGAAACTAGGTAAACAACCCGGCTGGCGCCGCAATTTAACGTACTCTGATTGGCTGCTCCTTTCGACCCTGATATTCATGCGCCCTGTTAAGTCAAAATCGAAGGAAAAAAATAATTAAAATAACACTCTAACTGAAGCTTAACCTTTAAAAATAATAAATTTATGTCTTGAAATAACAAATCAATTTGTTTATTGAATGTGAAACACCTTTTTTTATTCGATTCTCGCACTCAAAAATGAGAACTATTTACCCTTTTTCTCATAGAACATTTGTATACTGCAAACTTAAGGTCGGTTTTAGATACACATCCGATAATTTGGTTAAGGAAGCAAAAACATGTACAAAAATGTTATCAAATAAAATCTAACTTTAACTTACATAATTATTGTAGCAGCTCACAACAAGTAAGATTTCAATTGTGAAGTTTCGCTTTCAATTTAAGAAACTCAAAGTTTTATTATAATTAAATAATTGTGCAATTTTAAGAATACCAAGACTGTACTTCCAATTTCCTTTTTAAAAAGTTAAAAAGCAAGTAAAATAAACTAATTAAAAATTCTTTAAAAAATACTCAAACGTGCGTCTTCATGAGTTGCATTGATTAGAAGACCAGGGTCAGAAGAAATTTCCTAAAATAGACTAGCTGCTTCTCAAAAAAGCCTAAATTATCTTCCATTACGTTCTTTCCAACTTAATTAAAATTACAAATCAAGACATATTCAAAAGCAAAAAATCAAAATAACGCAAAAAATAGTCAGGATTGAAAGAAAAAATAAAAATGTGTGGGCCTTTCCAACTTAATATAATCATTAACTTGAACAATTTTGGCTACTGGTATAATTTTAAACGTACCAAGCGGATCAAATATTAGCCAAAACTGCTGAAATTAGCCAATTCTAGCAACCCTAACCACAACTCTTAATAAAGCAGCCACATTCCTTGCGCACATAACCCTAAGAAACAGAAAGGGGGGAGGGAGGGGGGATATTGTTTACGTTATCATACCCCACTCTGAAATACGAGCCCCATTCCCGTGGTTCAACATTTCGGCCAATATTTATTTTTTTAAAAAAATGTGTTTTCCTATAGCATATTAAGTAAGAGAAAATGTTTTGGGGAATGAAAAAATTAAAAAAAAAAAATCAGCTACATAATGCTACGTTGTACTATTAAAAATAATAATTAGCTTACCTATGCACCAGAAAAAGAAAAAAAGGTCAAATTCGAAAAATTCAAATTGTGAAATTAAAATCTGCCAAAATGAAAATGAAGGAAAAAATTCAATAATAATAACAAAATAATGACGATATAATAAAATAAATACGGAAATCAATTAATATAAAATAATGATAAGTAACGTAATAAAAAATAATGATAAATAATGTGATAAAATATAATGAAGTGAAATAATAATAAATTAAATGTTGTTAAATAAAACAATACAAAAATAACAACGAAATAAAATAAAAATAATTCTTTATCAATATAATAATAAATAAATAAAATAATTAAATAAACAATTATACAAAAATAATAATGAAATAAAATAAAAATTATTTAATAATTAACATAATAATAAATAAATAAAATAAATCGTACGCGCACCAAAACCCAACTACGATAAACCCAATAATCCGATTTGAACGTTTGAAAGATGGCAAGAACAACCGTTTAGAACAGTGCCAAAAGAGCTGCTAATAGCAAAAAGAACGGCTTCCACCTTCCAGACCAACCTCGGAAAAAGAGCTAGTCGGAGCAATCTGCTCCAGTTTGCCAGTTCGCGAAAAAGAACTATTGCGATTCCGAAAGGAGCTGCTCCGAAAGCAAAGAGCTATCGCACTACGAAAAAGCATCAAGGAGCTATCATACTGCGAAAGAGCATACAAAAAGAACACTGTTCCTGTTCTTTTTAATCGTAATCGTTTTGAAATCTGCTTCATTGCCGGAGTAGTGGGTATGGTGTTTCGGGCATTCGTGACGTAAGTTGAGTAGAAGCTTTTTCGTCGAAACCCACTGAACCAACTACGAGGAGAGGTAGCTGCTTGTTTTGTTAGGAGCTTATGATTAATGGTTTACCTAGTAACGGAAATAGAAAATGCATTTTTTTTGTTTGTGAAGAAAATAATTTTGAGATTGGAATGAATAATTTCAAATGCATAAAATGCCTTAAAGTATTAAGTTAAATTCTAATGAAAAATCACGAATTTATAGAAGAACAGGTTTTTTCAAAAACAAAGAGCATACTGCTCAAGTTCTTCTTAAAGAACCTGTTCAAAAGAACATGGTGTTCTTTTTTTTCACATCTCTAATTGTTCTTACCCAAATGCAAAGTTTGGCATTTATTCACACTGAACGACATGTCCCACCTTGTAGCCCACTCAGTAATTTTCGTTAGATCACTTTGCAATTGCTCAACAGAATTAACTGTACTCGTCACTTTTAAGTCATCTGCAAAAATACTTAACTTGCTATTCAACCCCCAGCTGATATCATCAATAAACATAATGAATAAAATTGGCCCTAGTACAGAGCCCTGAGGCACTCAACTTACTACTTCATTCCAATCAGAGTACTTACCATTAATGTGAACCCTTTGTTTTCTATTGGCCATGTCCTCACGGCGACAACTAAAACAAAAACTTGGCGATCGCCAAACGAGGCAATAGCGAACGGTTTTTTCGCCAAATCGTAGGCTTTTTTTTCAAACGCATGCGTCTGGGGGGTCTGTTTGGTCTGCCCAATGCCGGTGTTGTGCAAGAAAAGTGGAATGGGATGGAAATCGCTTTCTTCGCGTGACACGAAACACTTGCGTGATACGAAAACATTAATTTGGTTAGTAATTTTAAAACTCAGTGTAACAAATTAAATTGTTAGTTTATAGCATAGATGTTTAACTTTTATAACATTTAAATTGGAAATTCTCTGAGATTTTTGAATTAATTTATCTGGACCCGTATACTATCTCGGGTCTACGGAATAAGATCAAGAAGAGCTGACCACTAAGCCAGAGAGATTGGGCATAATACATTTATATTAAGAGTTAAATAAAAAAAAAATATCATTTAGTTAAAATTTAAATACATTATAATATAAATGTTAGATTCGTAAATAGCTTCATGGGGCCAGTAGGTTACGCTAGAATTTAAATTTACTCATAAGTTAAAGCTTTGGAGAGATTTCAATGTTTCTGATAGCTTAACTATAAAAGATATTTGATACAATAGCGCATATTTATATTAATTAGCTTTTGCTAGCGAAGTTTATATCCTCTTTGCTTCACCGAAACTACTAATGTAGGCACCCAAAGCAACCATTAAGGGCGACATCGTACGCAGCGATTGGACTTTGAAGGATATTTAACGTGCACTCCCGCCACACGGGGTATTATTCGTCGGGCATTTTTTGGCTGCACGTTATTTTCCCCGGGGGAAAATAAGGCCCGGACCCGAACCTGGGACCTTCCGCATGCTAGGCGAATGCCTAATCGACTGGGCTCCCCAGCCCCTAGACACTTTCAAGTCTTAAAACATTTACATTTATCCACCATTAATTTATTTCACTTTATATAGCATTTTGACAAACCAGTATCAAAATCATCAATCTTATCAAACCAGTTTCATATCATATTGGACAAACTTTTTTTATCATAATGCAAAAAAAAAACACAAGAAAAAAATTAAACACATCAATTTAAATGGAGACATTTTAAGGTTCTGAAAATGTAGGGGAGGGTGGGGGCTATTGGGACAAATTTTTTTCAACCTCTGTATTTCAGCAAAAATAAATTAATTTTAATTTCTTTTTTCACAAGCTCATAAACTGAACATTCATTTACTTAAAAAGTCATTTGACAAATGTTAAAACATTACCATATTTTGGTTGCTGAGCATTTTAAACAAACATGTAAATGTCCCATTAGCCCCCATATGTGGGGGCTAATGGGACAGGGTGCAGGGCTAATGGGACATGCTAAATGTTGCCTTAATAAAACATTAAAAAAAGGGAAAATGAATCAGAAAAGGACCAGAAAATAAAACTTTAAAGCAAATACCATTTAAATAATGTGTACATAACGAATTTTTTTTAAAACAATTATTCAACATTGAAGGAGATAAAATATCATAGTTAAAACTTAAAATCGAAGATGCTCCCATAATTTTTTTTTGAATAACTGGAAAGGATAGTTTTATAACTCTTTAGTTTTTTATAACTAAATCTTTAGTTTTTATAACTAAATCTTTAGTTTTACAACTAAATCTCTTAAAATTTATCCCAAACTTGTCCTCTTCTTCACGGTACAAGGATTTAAAAGACCGTTTTATCTTCAAATAGCTTACCATCGTTCACCTGTTTCAGATCATTCTAACGAACATTTTCCCTGTGACGGGTGCGGGTTCGATTCCTCTCCTTCGCCCTGGGTGTACTTCCTTTCTCTGTGACAGTAAAAACTCTTTCTGTGTCTTTCTTACTTGATGAAGGGTTATAAACGGGTCTTCGATCAAGTACACAAGCCGGAATATATATGCAACTACCCAACCCTACGAACATTTTCAGTTCATCGCCTTCTTTTTCAGAAAGCAATCCAACAAATAAAAAATAGCTTGCTTACTAGCAAAATTTACCAATAAAAATATATTTATCTTCACCAAGCTCTGTTCAGATGTAATTATTAAAATTCCAGGTGGAAATATGTCACCAATAAAGCTACTTGAACTTTCACTTATTATACGGTGAAAAAAGTTCAAAAAGTTTAAAATTATAGTTTGGAAAAGTTTTAGGCAACTTGACTGAATAAGATATAAGAGATTTAAATAAATTGTTTGAGAGAAGCATGCAAAGCTAGGTTTATTCGCGTCCCATTAGACCCCACTGTTTCTGTCCCATTAGACCCCACTGTGTTGCTTTTTATAAATGACCCAACACGGAAGCACTTGTACTTCACCACAGTATTTGACATATACTATCTTAATCTAGGATATTTCATCTATCTAAAACTGCATTTTAATTCATAGAAAGTTTTTATTTAATACTTCAAAATTGAAAAACAAGGTACACTTTTAATTAACTTCAAATTCTCCAAAACAGCAATTCTTCTCTCCTCATCAGCAAATGCGTTTATTTGCTGATCTTTGGCTGTTAAAATGTGAAGTGTAACTGTTAAAATTCTCTAGTGTAGAAAAATTTGTAAAAAAGTATACTTTTCCTAGCTTTAGGGCCCTTGTCCCATTAGCCCTGCGTCCCAATAGCCCCCACTCTCCCCTAATTAAAATTCAATTGATTGAAAATAGTTTAAGCACTTCTACTTCAATTACCTTTTTATTTTTATTTTTTCCCTGTTATTTTTTTTATTGACAATAGCAACCCTGCAACAAATTAACATGGCTTTAAATAGGAAAAGTTGTCGGGATTTTCGATTGCCTCTGACAACTTTTTTCTGGGTTACACGGCGAGAGTGGAATTCTTAATTTCCTTTTTTGGCTTTCGATTTTATTATTTGATAATTTCCAATGATAAATTCAGTTTCCTCTCTGAAGTTACCATAGACGCACCGAATCAGAGTATACTCGTAGACAAGGCATGCGTTAATAGCTAAAACACCGTGCGTTTCAATTGAGGTGCAGCACCGCGCGTCATTGTTTTCATTGACTCACGGTGTATGAATTGCGGTTGTTTCATCCTCCATGCGCGCGCATGCCGATACAAATTATATGGGGATGCACGCAAAATTTATTGACATCACGCAACATTTTTGTTTTAGTTGTCGCCGTCAGGACATAGCCATTGGTCAACCAATTTTTAATCCAACGGACAACGGCTGTTTCTATTCCAAATTTTCGCGAGATAGCATATCTTAAAACTGGCCCACCTGAAATGCTTGTTTTTCCTATGTTGCAAGCTCTCGTACTATAAAGCCATATTGGTTATCTCTCTCTCTCTCTCTCTCTCTCTCTCTCTCTCTCTCTCTCTCTCTCTCTCTCTCTCTCTCTCTCTCTCTCTCTATATATATATATATATATATATATATATATATATATATATATATATATATATATTTATATATATATATATATATATATATATATATATTTATATATTATATATATATATATATATATATAATATATATATGGCACCTGTCCAGAGATGAATGATGACCTCAAAATAGTCAGAACTACATCCCCTGCTTTTGTACGACAATTAGTTCAGGAGCTACAAATCAGCAAAAAAAGTGAAAATCGAGTGCTTCGAAAAAATGTTACGTTCAACGACTTTTTATCGCCGTAACTCACATAAAACTGTATTTTATCAATAAACAGTAATTTTATAAAAGTCGTAGAAAATATAACTTCTTATAAAATACACTTATCAAAAATAAGTTTTGTATATATTCCAAGGAGAAAGGTTAAATTTACAGAAACCCCTATAAAAGACCTATTTTTACCCCTTACGATACACTGATTTTTAGTCTACTATACTTTTTTTTAATTCGAAGAATTATACAAAAAAAATGAACAAGTGGGTATTGACATGCTGTCGTTGTCCGTCCGTCCGTCTGTCTGTCCGTTCCCACTTCCAAAATCGGTTTTATCAATCCGATCTTAAAAATGCGTTTTTTATTAGAAAGGTATTAACTCAGACACCTAACTTTCATGATTTTTGTCCGTCGGTCTGTACGATAGGACAGACATAAATCTACTATTTGTTGACGAATTTCCCATTGCATTAGCATTGAAATTCGATTTCGAGTCATTTAAATCGCTGTTGCAAACTACAAATGCTACGGACAAGTGAGATACGTCAAAAAAATCAGCGCTTCGAAATGAGAATACATTGAAAATTTCAGAAAAGAATCCGAATTCGAAGTACTTCAATTATTTAAAAAAAAACTTCAAATTTTAATGCTCATTTAAAAAGTATAGGAAGCAATTTTTATTAGAATTAAATCACCATTACCATCGCAACAATCGCTCGAGAAACTTTGATTCTTTTCGACAATAAATTAATATAAATTTATTTTAGAGACATCGATCAAATTAAAATGTCAAATATATTTCATATATTCTTTTTATATTGAATTTTTTTTTTTTCATTCTATTTAAAAGTGAGGAATATTACATATTTATTCTTTGAAATATAAATTTTTGCAAACGATTTAAGTAATAATTATTTAATTTTCGAAACAAAATAAATTAAACTAGCCGAATTTAACGGGTTAATGTTTGAATTAATGCTGTGTTTGACGCCTTTTTACCTGTTAAGCACAACTGTTGTGTGTAAGCGGGTTAAGTGACAGATTCTGTTACAAACCTACTTGTTAATTTACATTTCGTATTTTAAGTGTATTTTGGAGTAGTTTTATGGTTTTTGTACAACGAATAATTAATTATTTATTTATTCATAACTGCAATTAAATCATGCTGACGATAAGTAAGGTTTATTTTTTTGCGATAAAAAATTAATGAAAATAATTGGCTTTAAGAAAATGAAACCATAGCTGGATGCTGTGTTTAGTGAAATTTATTCTAATGTATATAAATTTAATGTAGAAACGGTTTGTTGATGTCACTTACTTTAACGAACCTAGTTTTTTCAAGATAAGAATTTTAGTAAGTATTTAAGTAACAGGAAAGTAGCTAGTTTAGTTCCTTTAGAACTTCTTGTTATTATTATAGATTTCTTCATTGATGGTTCTATTGGTTGCATGTATGATTATGAGCATCCACAAGCAACAAATGCATAGTTAAGCTATTACTGAACTATGACGGCTGCTCAAGGTCATCGCATTAGAACTGCATATTAGGGTTTAAACTTCCACCCTACTTTTATAGCGTAAAAAGTGGAAGGTTTTATAATTGTGCAGTCCGTCCTTCCGTCTGCCTGACTGTCACCTATTTTCACAGAATGAACCGAAAGTCACACACAAGTGGGATACGTCATTTTGAAGCAAAGAATCAGTTAAGGCTACATTCCAAATTTCATTAAAAAATTTTGATTAGAAATTTATTAAAATTTAAATAACTAAAAATTTTATCTTCATTGAAACAACATGCAAATTCCATTTCAGCTTTCACACTACGTTTATAACGTAAAAAGTGGAAGATTTTACAATCGTTCAGTCCATCTGTCTGTCCGTCTGTCACCCACTTTCACAGAACGAACCATAGGTCTCACAAACAAGTGGGATACTTCATTTTGAAGCAAAAAATCAGTTTAGGCTGCATTCCAGATTTCATTAAAAAATTTAAATTAGAAGTTTTTTTTTTTTTAAATTTAAAGAACTAAAAATTTTAATTTTTATCTGAAATAACATGCAAATTTCATTTTATTCAATACTAGAAAATAAATACCCGTTCTTCGTACGGACTAAAAACAATCAAATCTATCCTTGTTTTTGTATCATTCAATCCGTTATAGGACAATAAGCTTATGTTTATTGTTCCCGCTCAAGTATAGAATCCCGTTACTTATATTACCTTAAAATTCGAAATTTTATACAGGGTGGTTATAAAGTAATGCTCGCTATTTGGAGTGGTCTGTAGCTTGAATGAATAATCCAAATGCTTAAAAAATTGAGATACTTACTAATCAAGAAGGGGGGAAAAGAATGGCATCATAAAAAGATAGAATCCTTAAAAATAGTCATAAAAAAAAAAACAACCATAAAAAACAAACTCGCGTCTTGACCAGGGTTCTAATACCAGGCGTCGCCAATTATGGCCAATTACGGCCAACACAGCTAATTACGCCTCGTAATTTAGAACCTTGGTTAAGAGACGAGTTTCTTTTTTTTCCGAAAAAGAATAGAGTCATAAAAAAACCCCGTTTCTTGACAATCGTTCCAAATTACGAGGAATAGCCAATTATGGCTAATTTCGGCCAACACATCCAATTACGCCTCGTCATTTAGAACCCTGGTCAAGTGACGTGTTTGTTTTTTATGATTCCATTATTTTCCCCCTTTCTTGATTAGTAAGTGTCTCAAAGTTTTTTGCATTCGGATATTTCATTAAAGCTACAGACTACTCCGAATCTAGGAGGATGGAAAGAACAGGAGTAGTCATGTGGCCTTCGGCGTGAAGCGAAAAAGCTTTCCCCTCCCTCTTGGAAGAAAGGGACCTTTATCTACCCCACTTTTACATGGTGTTCTATGGGAGAATTTACGATTTTTCATTTTAAATGAAAAAAATTGTGATCACATTATGGAAAACGAATACACATATGTATATTTCTAATAAGCTCAGTAGATATGCATGTATTATTTAAAATACAATAACAAATAAACACCCAAAACTAGGCGATATTAATATTGGTTCTTCTAAAAATCTTAAAATTATTTTTTTATAACTTGATTTTTTTAAAAATATTTTATTAAATTTTAAAAATCTACTGTTCATCATTAAATGTTTAATATTTTTGATAAAAGAGATTTTTTTAACGAATATATATTAGAACTTTTATTTAAAATGCATATGAAATGCGAAATAAAGTAATCTTATTATTATATTTTATTCGTATTACTTGCGTATATTCTTTTTATTAAACAATTTTAATTAATGATACCCAGTAAATGCTTAAAAGTGATGTGATTACTATTTTTGATGTATACGTGTTAGTTTTAATGAAGTTAATATATTAAGTATTTTTTTTACCAATTTACAATTAATTACAGTGATACTTATGCTACCAAACCACTAATACTTGTAACATAGCTAATAAAAATATAAGGTATATACAAAACAATAATTTATTTATGTTCCTGTTAATTAGTGTATACATGTAAAATCTATTCATTGAATCGATTTTGAGTACTTCAATTATATACATTCCGTTAAATTTTTTATATTGTAAAAGTTAAAAGTCCCTAATAAGAATACCCTCTTGGAATTAAGTAAACAATTTAAACTATTATAGATCCAGTATAGATTTAAAATCGAATGAATATTTTTTGAATATAACTTCAATTGTAAACATTGTATCATAGAATATTATTTAAAAAAGAAAGAAATCTTTATTAGTGGATTTCCTATTTTATTCATAAAAATAGTGACAAACATAACATAAAAACCTGCTAATTAACTCTATTTAAGCAACTTTAATTGTAAAAATTCCATTTAATACATTTTTGATTAAAAAAATTATTAGTTGATTTTTTTTTTATTTTATTCATAAAAATAGCTACACGTTGATTTAGTAGCATAAGTATCGCAGTAATTATTTCAAATTAGTAAAAAAAAAATACTTAATTTATTAGCTTTTTTAAAATAACAAGTAGACACCAAAAAAGTAATCAAATCAGTTTTAAGCATTTATTGGTTATCATTAATTAAAATTGTTTAATAAAAAGAATATACGCAAGTTATACGAATAAAATATAATAATAAGATTGCTTTATTTCGCATTTCATATGCAACTTAAATAAAAGTTCTGTTATATATTCGTTAAACAATCTGTTCGATCAAAAATAATAATTGTTAATGACGAACAGCAGATTTTTAAGATTTAATAAAAGATTTTTAAAAGAAATCCATGTTATAATTAAATAATTTTAAGATTTCCAGAGGAACCAATATTAATATCGCCTAGTTTTGGGTGTTTATTTGTAATTGTATTTTAAATAATACATATATATCTACTGAGCATATTAGAAATATACATATGTGTATTCATTTTTCATTATGTGATCACATTTTTTTTCATTTAAAACGAAAAATCGTAAATTCTCCCATAGAACCCCATGTTAACTAGGGGTAGATATTGATAACAGCCTTCCCCCGGTTCCCCTCCACCTCTGACTTCACTCAGTTCCCGTACGTTTCAATCCGCGTGACTACTCCTGT
Source organism: Hylyphantes graminicola (assembly GCA_023701765.1). NCBI lineage: Eukaryota > Metazoa > Arthropoda > Arachnida > Araneae > Linyphiidae > Hylyphantes > Hylyphantes graminicola. Next base: position 44,020,854 of record CM043118.1, on the reverse strand, counting down.
TCTTTCCATCCTCCTAGCTCCGAATAGCGAGCGTTATTTTATAACCACCCTGAATATGCTATAAAATTCACGGATAAATGCCATCGTAATTTCCCGCATAAAATCCGTTTAGATCATTTTGTGTGTTTTTCTAATTTCTCGAGGAAAAAATATCGGTGCAAACACACCAATTCAGTTCTAGTGTGATGACCTCCGCACAACCGACCAGTTTATATTTAATTTTTGTAAATTTTTTTTTGGCTCATTTGGCTCGTTTTTTGTAATTACTAGGGGAGTTTGTCTAAGTATTTGGCAAAAAATTATGAAGGTATAACAAGTTAGTTTATTACAGAATCTCAATAACACCGCTTCCTCACGATATTTACGCTCAACAGGAAACACACAATCAACAACACCTCAGAAAGTTAGGTTAGGTTTTGAATTATCGTCGCACTAGAGCTACACGAGGGCTATTAGCAACGATCGTCGTATTTTGGAACCACAGTCAGGTGACGAGCCAACACCTGAATAGGCATCCAACGCAACCGTTAAGGGCGACATCGTACGCAGCGTTAGGACTTTGAAGGTTATTTAACGTGCACTCCCTTACACGGGGTATTTATTATTCGTCGGACATTTTTGGCTACACGGGCCGTTTTTAGGTCGGCAGCTATTTTGGCGATGCCCGGACCCGAACCTACAGACCTACAACTACGGACTTCAAATTTGGTACCCGAGTTCCACAATAACAGTTATACGAACAAACTCATTCGCTTAAGCCTTGGTTTCCTCGGAGTCTGTCGCCAGAAAAATGCGACCGCTGTTGTACGTGGATGACGTCACCCTACCGGTAATCGCTTCATCGGAACGTTACGTTGACACGAAACCGGAAACTTAGCGAACTCACTCAACTTACTCTGTTGTTGTTTTGGTTTTCGTCTTTGCATGTCAAAAATGGAAAATTTAAGTTCTTCGTGAATTCTTACAAAGTCAATTAGCGTTTCTTCCTCGGCAAGCGTAAAAAAACCCTCGCCTTCCATCATTTCATCAAATTTTTAATTTTTGGCAAGCACACCACGCAACAGACAACATCAAAAAACTTTGTCATCAGGATTTTCCCAACGCACTCAACAGCAACTCAATCTGGCGGTCGTGTTGAGTTGACCGGCAACGCTCCCAAGGAAACCACTCTAGCGTAATCAATGTCAATAGTTTGTATGACGTCACTCACCGCACTTGTCCGACCGCTTAAATCTGTTGACGGACTCCGAGGAAACCGAGGCTTAAGGGGTCTAAGGAGTCTTAGAAATGTGCAAAGAAGGAACTACAAAGCATAGTTTAATCTTTCATGTAATTTTTTAACTACTCAATATACAAGTATAATTTTTTTTTATATGTAATTCTACAAGATTTATTTAATATGAAACAAATTTTAAAATTTATGAAACTTTAGCCAAAACTAAAATAAATGATATTAAACATAAAGCTATTTGAACACATTGTGATTAGGCTTGCGCGGTAAATTGTGAGGTCAAAATTGAAGACATGACCAAGAAAATGACTTTATATTGTACAAATATGTACAAACAAAGACTTATACCTAAATTATCAGCTCAATTTTATTTAGAATTTATTTTAAGAACTTTTTTCTAAAAAAATTTATAAAACTTTTTGAATTTTGATTTAAAAAATTTTTAAAAATTATTTCTAATTAAAATTGAGCTGAGAATTTAGGTATAAGTTCTAGTTTGTACATATTTGTACAATATAAAGTCATTTTCTTGGTCATGTCTTCAATTTTGACCTCACAATTTACCGCGCAAGCCTAATCACAATGTGTTCAAATAGCTTTATGTTTAATATCATTTATTTTAGTTTTGGCTAAAGTTTCATAAATTTTAAAATTTGTTTCATATTAAATAAATCTTGTAGAATTACATATAAAAAAATTATGCTTGTATATTGAGTAGTTAAAAAATTACATGAAAGATCAAACTATGCTTTGTAGTTCCATCTTTACACATTTTTAAGACTCCTTAGACCCCTTAAGCCTTTATACATTTATACAAATTAATTTTTTTTCATTGTTTGCAGAAACCATATTCTTTCTTTCCCGCAACAAAACAATGGATGACGCGAAGAAAGCAGAGCTGTATAGCATACTAGATAAGTCGACTGTGTGGCTTGAGGAACCTTTAAGAGACATTAAACAGTCGGACGAATACTGCAGAGAAGATGAGTCGTAATGGAACAATATGTCCACTAAAATCGACTACTTCCAAATATTTTGTGGAAATTTCTGAATTAAACTGATTTTAGTCTTGTGTTTTTGTTGATGTTACTTGAATACCAAACAGTAATAAAAAAATCTGTCATAAATTATGCAAAACTTATTTATACACTCTTAAAACGAACGAGCGATTTCAACTCAGTTTGACAGATTTTCACTCCTCCAGTCTGGAAAATGCACTTTTTTTTGGAGTGGATCCATTGTGTGTTAAACCTCCGACAGGATCAATCCAAACGAGTGTTTTTAACTCAGTCTGAGATAATATTCAGTCCTTTCCAGTGTCGAAAATGCACTTCTCCAACTGGAGTGGAATTCCCTCTTTTGTTTTAAGAGTGTAAGGAAGTACTTAAAAATATTTTAACGGAAAAATTAGAAACCATTTTTAACAAGACATTTAACCCTTTAAACTCACAAGCTAGGAGAATTTCCCATCTCCAAAATACGGGTTTTTCTAGGCAGGAAAAAAGCGAAATGGAATCGTCCGGTATCGAAAAATACCCAAATGAATTATTTCGGCCGTTAGTCATCCTACGGAATTGGACCTTTTTGACTTTGTGAATAAATAACATTCTAAGTTAATTGCATGAAACAAAATTTTCATTAGGGGAGGTCTTCATATTAAAAATTTTTTTAACAATTTTGAAATTTCCAATAGTAACACCCATATTTGTTTATTTAGAAATGTTAAGCATCCTCAAAAACCCTTAAATCAATGTTTTTGTTAAATTTGAATGAATATTTAACGAGTTATTCAATCGAATCACTTGATGTCCTATGGGGGACCATCACAAGGTTGTTGGTTTAATGGTTCTTATCTTCCTTTCCAACTCCGTATTTGTTTATTCATTCCATATATAATCTTATACACAGTCCCCTGAAGTGCTATTAAAAAGTATTTTGTGATTTACTCAGCAAATTATGGATAAAAGAAATTAAAAATAGGGATTTCGCTTAAACTTATTGTCTTAAATATAGTTCTGTAAAAATATTAAAGGGTTTCTATTCATAATTTTTTTAAAAATTAAAATAATAATTATTTTAAAATATAAAAATTGTTTCAACTACCCCAATAGTGTACGCATTTTGTTTGGGTTATTATAATTACTATTCAGTAAAAAATTCGTTCCAATATCTTAATTATTTATAGATAGGGATAGTTTTTTGTGTGCAATTCATTTAACATTACGGCCCTTAACCTTTGCATGTCTCTAACTCCTCTAATAATGCTTAAAAACTAACAAAACTTGGTATTCCATGTTAAAATATATCATAAATTTGAAATATGGACTCAAAAAGGGGTGTTGCTATTGAAAATTTTGAAGTTGGTAAAAATTTTAATAACAATACGGTCCCGTATGCTAATTTTGTATCATGCAATTAACTTAGAATATTATTTCTTTAAAAATTCAAAAAGGTCCGATTATATAGGATAACTAACGACCGAAATGATCGCTAGTGGATACTTTTTTTCCACAGCACGCGTAATTTTTAACATACCCAACACCCATATTTGTGAAACGAAACGGCCGAAAACGGCCTTCCCAATGTTTGCTGGTAGAGCCGTCCTGGGCCGGTTTCGAGGTTAAAGGGTTATAAGCAATAAAAACACGAACACAAACATCATCATATACAGGGTGAGGCAAACAAAACCGGTCCCGATCTAGAGATGGTGATATGTTGAAATGCTTGGCGAGAAAAACTCTTGAAGCCGCATGAAGCCTGTTTTTGCAGTGGTTGGATCGGATTCGCTTCACATTAAAGCTACTCATAGACTAGTGGCGAGTTCAGATCCTAGTTCGCATTGTATGAAGACGTCCCATAATGCAAATTTTGTGTCTTGCAATCAATTTATAATGTTTTGTATTACCAAAAACAAATAGGTCCGATTCTCTAGGTTACATTACAACCGAAACAATCAAATAATCACTAAATCTTGATCAGCTCTACTAACAATGTTTATGTTCCATTTCAACTAGCTTCTAAAAGCGTAGCGTAGTTGCTGGCAAATAAGTCGCTAAGTGTTTGTTTGGGCTTAATATTGAAGCGATCAATAGCTTCAGTAAGCAAACCTGTTTTTGTATTGGTTTTAGACTTGGTAACATTTCTGTCGTATTCTTATCTCCACCTCGGGGCCGATTTTGTTTGCCTCACCCTGTACTAGTAAGCCTATACAAAATCTACTGTAAGAAATAGCGTAAATGCTTCACCGAGTGCGTTGGTTTGCGCTTACTAAAAGCAATCCTGCCGTTGGCAGGTGAACTGATCTTAGTCCGTTCAGATCTTAGTCCGTGTTGAATAAAGACGTCCCATAATGCAAATTTTTTGTTTTGGGGACGTACATAAATTACGTCACGCAAAATTGTGACTTTTTTACCCCTCCCTCCCCCTATGTCACGCTGCGTCACGTTTGGTCGAACCCCTCCCCCTAAAATTACGTTACGTTTGTCCCCCCCCCCCCTCCCTTTAAAAAAAGTTGATTTTAATATTTCCCTTTGTGTGTGTGTGTTTCTGAAACTTGAAAAATGCATAAATCGATATTTTTTTTAATTAACTTGGAAAGAAAAAAGTAATTGTCTTGGTTAAATAATTTATTCATTAATTGGCCATTCTCTAATGTTTTCTAAAAAAGGGGTAGGGATGTAATCGGATCTGTCAACTACTTAGTTCTTGGTATTTTTGGTGTTCGTCCATGTAGCTGCTACTTGCTAGTCCCCTGATTCCTCAAGATCATGTTACTATTTTGCGCGATACTACTAAGTTCCGTTAGGAAAATGTATGTAAAATGTTGAAGGCTAATAATGCCAACGTTGTGGCATACAATAATCCCCACATCTGCTTTCTGAAATTAAGTGTTTCGTATGATGATCTTATGATAAAAAATACAGATTTCTGATGTCTTTCAAAAAAACTTTATTTTATGTAAAACAAATTTTCCTTGCAAAATTGAAATTTTTGAATCGTTACGTCACGCAAGCGATTACCCCCCCCTCCCTGTCACGATCCGTCACGTTGTTGCATACCCCTCCCCTCCCCCCTCTAAGCGTGACGTAATTTATGTACGTCCCCCTTGCAATCAATCTAGAATGTTTTTTACTACCAAAAACAAAAAGGTCTAATTCTCTAGGATAAATAACGATCGAAGCAATCAAATAATCACTAGTGGGAACTTTTCTTGATCAGCTCTACAAACCTTGTTTAATTTCATTTAAACAAGCTTCTAAAACCGTGCCGTAGTTACCGGTAAATAAGAGTCGCCAAGCGTTTGTTTGGGCTTAATATTGAAGCGATCAATAGATTCACTTAACAAACCTGTTTCAGAATTGGTTATTAAATTGACAACATTTGTGTCTTATTCTTATCTCTAGACCGGGGCCACTTTTGTTTGCCTCACCCTGTACCATGCTGATGAACCACATCTTGCGATTATGCATAACATCCCACGTGTTTTACAAAATCTTCAATGTCAACATATCGATTGGACGCTTTTATGCTTGCTCTGTGAAATAAATTCCGAGGGCAGGTGTGCTTTTCCCCAGGATTGAAAATTGACTTTAATTCTACGCCAAGTTTTGGAATATTGCATTATAACTTGAAACTTCAGCTCAATTCATACTTTCTTTGGGAAATGAGTTAAGAACATTGTATGTCATTTAAATAAGGTAATGTTTTCAAGAATAATGTTTTGCTACGAAACTTGCATTTGATTTTTGTGCAAAATAGCACTAACATTATTTAATGTGGTGGTATTTTTGAAGTGAAGTTCACAACTCGTAAATTTAAAATCCGTCATAAATAGTAATCAAAAAGTCTTTGTTTGTCTTATGCCATAAAATATGAAAATCAAGATTTCGTACCATGTATAAGAGCCTCTAAACTGATAAAAATTTCAAGCTATGTTTCACCAAAAAAAAATAATGGTTTGTATTGAAACTGCAGCGGCTGTGTTGTGAAGTGTTTTGCCATAATTTTAGAATTAGGTTAAAAGTTTTTTTTTCAGATTTCTTAAGGGGTCTAAGGAGTCTTAAAAATGTGCAAAGAAGGCACTACAAAACATAATTTGATCTTTCATGTCATTTTTGAACTACTCAATGTATAAGTATAATTTTTTTTATATGTAATTTACAAGATTTATTTATTATAAAAACAAGTTTTAAAATTTATGAAACTTTAACCAAAATAAAATAAATGTTATTAAACATGAAGCTATTTGAACACAGTGTGATTAGTCTTGCGCGCAAATTGTGAGGTAAAAATTGAAAAAATGACCAAGAAAATGGATTTATATTGTAACAAATATGTACAAACAAAGACTTATACCTAAATTTTCAGCTCAATTTTAATTAGAAATTATTTTAAAAATAATTTAAAATCAAAATTTTTAAAATTTTATTAATTTTTTTAGAAAAAAGTTCTTAAAATAATTTCTAATTAAAATTGAGCTGAGAATTTAGGTATAAGTCCTAGTTTGTACATATTTGTACAATATAAGTCATTTTCTTGGTCATTTTTTTCAATTTTGACCTCACAATTTGCCGCGCAAGCCTAATCACAATGTGTTCAAATAGCTTCATGTTTAATATCATTTATTTTAGTTTTGGCTAAAGTGTCACAAATTTTAAAACTTGTTTTATAATAAATAAATCTTATAGAATTACATATAAAAAAATTATACTTATACATTGAGTAGTTCAAAAATGACATGAGAGATTAAACTATGTTTTGTAGTACCTTCTTTGCACATTTTTAAGACTCCTGTGACCCCTTAAACCAAAACCTGACATTTTTTTCAACCAAATTCCATTTCTTGGGTAAAACTTAACCATACAAACGTTGTAGC
>CM043118.1:43874516-44013248 GCA_023701765.1 Hylyphantes graminicola | reverse complement strand
TTCCTGTTAAACAAGAGGTGCCGATCCCCCCCAGGTACAATGACGCACACCCCCTCCAGAATTTTTTGAATCCCCCCCCCCCCCCCCAAAAAAAAAAAAACCACTGTAGATTTTATATTTATATAGATGAGTACCTACCTAAGTAATTTTGACTTTCTTCTTGAATATTTTTCTACTGATAGGTCAACGCAGAGTTACCCCTAATTGAAAAAGGGAATCACACTTTTAATAGCTTTTATAATACGGAATTACAACTTATTTTTAATTTTCCTTTAAATAGATTTTCTTTACAGCAAAAACTATCGGAAATCTTAAGGTATTGGTAAAAGTTCCGCTCAAAATATATGTAATTATAATCTTTTTTTAATCCATAAAAATAGCCGGTCACGTGAGATCCAAGGTGCACATTAAAAAATAAACAATGTTTTTCATTATTAATATTGATCAATATTTTTGGCGCCCAAAAGTGTTTTAAGTGTAAAATTTGAAACTAAAATTATCAGCAATATCAAATATAATTAACTTCTCAGTATTTGCATATTTTAAAATTCTTTAGTATCCTTTCTTTATTCGCCTAAACTTCTGAAGGAAACAGACGTATAAACTCATCAAAAAAGCTTATAAGAGGGTCTCTGACCAAGCACACAAACCTGAAAATACATGTCAAACAACCAACCAACCCGTCAAATGACTGTTTTACCAGCAACACACATAATTTTTAAAAATTTAATAATTTTATTAAATTCCAAAATTTAAAGCATGGGGGATTCTACCAAGGTTTATAACCACCTACTACAGAAATATAATGTGTTAATTAAGAAATTAAATTTTCAGTTAAAATTTTAATTTAAATCACAAGCAGGGAAAACAAGTTTACATTTCTGCCAATTTGCTTTTTCAGAGGGTTTACAAGACTTAAATATTCAAATTATATAATTTCGAATATCTTACCAGAATCACTTCCATAATACTTCAAAATAAGCTCTTGGAGTATTTATAGTACAGTGCATTTTAACTTCATTTAGTTTAAAATAGATCAAAAAGTATGCATTTAATAAAGGTGTACCTTTGATGATTCCCCTCCGTTTCGAAATCAACTATCTACAAAAAAACTTATAACAACACTTCTAAGCGGGCACGAATGTCGTCATTGGTTAAAAAGAAATATGCTGGAGTCATCATTTAATCGAATTGTTATATGTTGTATAAGTGTTATACAGACTGCAGACACCAAGGCAGCTGCTGTAGTTCCCGCCACCCTTATTTGAAACACTTTAGGGATGGACCGCCGTTGTAAAACACCGGTATTTTTGAAAAACCGCCATCCCTTCCGCTTCTTATTTGGTTGGCGGCTAGTATTGTGTTTTGTCTCTGCTTAAAGAAGTGATGGGTTGTTTATAGGTAATACATGTCAGAAAGATTCGTTAGGCCTACGCGATATTCTATTTATGATCTTCTTTCTGTAATGTTCTTGTGGTTACCATTTTTGATTCGTGAAGGTTGCGGGGGGGTGGGGGGGGAGATTATGCCCCCCTCCCTCTCCTTGAAGTCTGGGGGGGGGGGAGATGATTACAAAGAACAAGTATTTGTTAGAGTGGTATCTTAGACAAAATAAGCCATTTACATTGAAAATTTTCGAATTTTTTTCGACCCCCCCCTAAAATTTCAATGACGCAGTCTGCGTCGCTGCCCCCCCTTGTAGGCACCCCTGTGTTAAACAATGCCCAAGCAAACATCTAGGCGATGATGTAATATAATTCTACATACTTATCTACCTAGAGAAAGTTGAATCTATGGGTTTTGACAATTAGTTCTCTGCATGAACGCGGACAACACAATTATCAATGCTTTATCCTCAAGGGTGGTAACAAAACCTGGAAATCAGGGAATTCTCAGGGATTTTTTCAAATTTTGCAAAATATCAGGGATATTTTTTTTCCATTTTGGATTACTTAAACAGCAGGTTTAGGTTCTTGTGATCACCCTACTAACAGACACTTGATAAAAAAATATTCTAGTTGATCCTATTTGCCTGACGGATCAATCTCTCTCACGAAATATGTTATAACATGATTCTCCGATCATATGATTCCTCAAAACTTATTCAGGTTTTGCGGAAATGTAGAAAAGTTAGGTAGGCTAACTCATAAACCGGAAAGTCTTAATTCCCGCGATGCCTGGATTAAATTTTCTTTTCTGCATTGAATTGTGTGTATTGCATGTTTTCTAGGTAGTTGTACAATCAGGGAATATTTTATGAAAGCATCAGGGAAATCTTGGAAATATCAGGGAACTTTTTTTCTAGGATTTTGTAACCACCCTGTGAGAGCCCCGGCCCACTAGGTGGCTGTACTTTAACGGAAATTGAATATAAAACCAAAATGTGAATCACATTCACACAAAAATATACTTCAAACACTGCAAGTAACATAAAAAAATAACCCATTAACAACGAAAAAGATTCATATTTTAGGTGCATTGCTCCCTATTAAGCAGCAGGATACAGGGAAATGACCGTCGATGGCAATTTATGATTTTTTGCTCTTATCTAATGCACTGCAAACGAGGTATCCTTGATCTTTATTCACAAAAATATGTTCATAACTTATTGTATTGAATGTATACATTTCTATTCTTTATAACACAGTTTTTTTTTAAATATTTAGAGTGTTCATAGATACTGGTGTTACTTTTGACTCTTAAAGAGTCCTATATATGGGCACATAATTTTTAATTTCAGGTATGAAAAACTTGTAACATTTATTTTTTTCAAAATCATTTTAAATGTTTGTCAAAAGGTTTATAAGGGATCTGGAATTACGAAAAAAAGTTCAGCAAAGCTCATTTGTAAAAAACAAAAAATAATAATAAGGGATGGCAGTTTTTAAAAAACACCGATCCTAAAGAAACTGGTCTAAACCGGCCTTACGAAAATAACTATTTTTCAATGAAACAGAAATCACAAAAAACCGGTTTGTCTTAAAACTGGTTTCGGTTTTTCCTACCTAGATCACTACGAAGGTAAGGACCGGAAGTTCAGGAACGGAAGGTAAGGACATTCACGCTGTCTTCCTGTCTTTTTTGTGTTGAACCTAACTCCAGTAAAAATGTTTTTTTTTTACTTTTTGTACTCCACTTAAACATATTTATAGGAAAAAAATTCCCTTTATTAAGTAAAAATTTACCTCAAACCTGGGAGACTGTAAGAAAAGCAATAAAGCCTCCGCAGCTAATTTTACTGAGTTTATTTAAATTTTGGGCTTATTGGTGAATTTTAGCAAAAATCTGTGGCTACTAACTGAAATGTGAGTTTTTTGCAATACAGTTTTCATGGTTGAAGAATCACTGTAACTCCAGTATAATAGCTTTAATATAAAAAGAAAAAATGGTAAAGAAATATTACTTTTTTTAAAAGTTATGCCCATGGGACATAAAATTAAAAATTCTGGTAGAATTGCCCATATACTCAACAATACATATTTTTAAAGGTTTTTCAATAAAAAGCAAAGCTGCTTTGAAACAAGTATAAAGTTGGTTGAGTAAATATGTGGATGTAGTTAGAAAACACTATATTAATGGGTTAGTTTGGTTGGATATAAATTGTAATTGATCATTATAATCAGTTTAATAAGAAATATCATAAATTATGATTCAGAATTATGTATTTATTACAAAGCATTTCTTTCTTGATATAAGAAAAAGTAGGCAATTGTAATCAATCATTTTCAATTTAAAGAACTACTTTTTGGATACCTTAAATCATTAATTAGTAGATAAGAAGAACATTTATGTTTAACCATTAACCCCATATAATATTAAATTGTAAATGCATAAATATTGAATAAAAGCAGCTATTTTTAATGCAGGGAACTAAAGCTGTTTTGCCCAATAAAATGTAATAGTGAAGGAATATAATGTTATCAACATTGATTTCCTATGAAGTATCTAACAACAAATTTACAATTAACAAAAATCTTGTAGAATCATCTATTGATTGCAGTATATTTTAAATAGTTAGATATTTTTTTAAAAGAGCAGTTTGTTGAGTTTGTGCGGACTAGTTAACACTTTGGCTGCGGCGATAACGATGGAAAATGTTCATCGATAGAGGCTGATGTGAAGTAGAAGAACATACTGTTTCTAAAACCAGTTCGTTACGATGGAAATAAACTAACTCTTCTTCATTTTCGAAAAAGTAAAAATCTTAGTTTGTGGTCGTAAAATTACAAGGTTAGGTTGAATTAACGTCGCTAACTGAAGCTACTCGGCAGCTAGTCAAAAAAAAAAAAAAAAAATACGAGAAACTGTTCCTGGACTTCTCCAACCAGATAATTATCTGTTTCTAATTATTGAATTGAAAGCCAATAACCAGACTCGTTTCAATGATTTTTTTTTACTATGAAATATCAATAAATTTTCCTAACTCTTATTTTTTTGGGTTTTTTTTAATAAAAAAATGTAATAGACTAGTTGCCTTTTTTTTATAGCTAGATAGTTGAAGAGGGGAATTGCAAAATTATCCTGTCTGTAATGTGATTCGACGATTGTAAAAAGTGATTATCACTACAACTTTTAACATTAAATGAAAAAAAATTGTGGAATAGTTGATCTACACCCATTATAACTAAATAATGTAATGCACTTGATTTAAATTGATTTATTTTTTTAATTAAAAAATCTTTTGATCTCCTCTTAAATCGTGACTTACACTACAGTTACGTGGAATTAGCCAATTACAAACTAGGGTAGGGTAGGTACATATACAATTCCGCGGCTTGTGTGCTTGGTCATAGACCCGCTTATAAGCCTTTGTCAAGTGAGACCGACACAAAAAGGATCTTTACTGACACAGAGAAAGTAATTACACCCAGGGCAAAGGTGGGAATCTAACAATAACAAACTAAACTGCACTGCGAAATGCAGTATGTTTGGTGTCTGGTCGCCCTACACTTGACACGATATTGGTTACAAAATTAATAAAAAAAATTGAAAAAGGAATTTTGTGATGAGTCGTTCAGATGGTGGTGCTGGGCCTTCGCTTCCCAAAAGAAGAAAAAATCACAATAACAAGGCTATTACAAGTAACGAAATTGTAAATTTGTTGGCTGAATTATCAGACGAGAATCCAAGTGATATTAGTTATAACAGTGACAGTGGCGAAAAATTTGACCTTTCAGGGGCAATCACGCGCTGGCACGTAATTATAAAATTCTTCAATGAAAAGTTATAAAAGATAAATATGTGATTTAGTATTATTTAACTATTTTTGAATCATATTTCTTATAATAATTATGTTGGCATCTGGGTATAACCTAATTCCACGTGAGGGCATTAACTATAAATCTAACTCAAAGTGACTGGCAGTTAACATCCCTACAGAATTATGGCTGTATTATTATATTTGTTATCAATAGGAAAAATATAAACTTCGAAATAACACAAAAGCTGCATAAGCTTTAAAATTTATGTATGGAAATTCATCAGTAACATCTTGGAATACTAGTTCGTGTAACCACTACACCACCATGTTTATCAAGTAATCAAACGAACTTGAACTCTTAAGGGGGGATCATAGTTAGCGACAGCGAAAATGACCAATTCTTAGCATTGATTTCGAAAGGCTCTAAATCATTTAAAAATTATGGTACAATAAAAAAATTGTACCAAATTATAAATTGTACTTTTATTATTATATTTACACCTAAGAATCTTATTTTTAAAAATTATTATTTTTGAAAAAAGACATATTTTGAAACATACAATTACGAATTTTCAAAAATACAAGTATTTTTTCGGTACACTTTTCTCCAAATCTATTAAGTATTTCTTAATAATTTCTTTTGTGTGTTATAAAACCATTTTAGATCTAATTAAGTCACCTATTTTTATGGCCTAAAATAATTTTTAAAGTCTATTTTAAAAACATTATATTCTGAATTCATAAAAATTATGATTTTCAACGAAGAAAAGTGTAAAATAATAAAATATTTTTTTTAATTTGTAAGACTAAATTAGGTGACTTAAATAGATCTAAAATGGTTTTATAACATGCAAAAAAAATTATTAAAAAATATTCAATAGATTTGGAGAAAAGTGTACCTAAGTGTTGAAAATTATAGTTTTGAGAAAAACGCGAAAAACAAATACAGTCGATCCCGTTAACACGAACTCGAAATGACCACCGAAACATTTCTTGTTAACCGAATTTCATGTAAATCGTCAGGAATTTTTTTTTACATTGAGCCAGTGAATAGTTTTCAAATATCAACACAAAAAAAATCATGTTTTATAATGTAATACATAAATGATACAAGCATACAATTAGTAATTCAAAGGAGGCGTGGCACATTTGTTTATTTTTATAATTTTAATTTTTTATAAGAAATAATTAGCCGATCGATACAAAATTGGTCTTATTCGATAGATTGGGCTTCCATCTATCAGAAAATACTGGTTTCAAAAATTCGATTTTTTGGTTTTTGCTAACTATGAACCCTTAGAACTATGAACCCTTAAGAACGGTTGGCGAACTAGTACTACGAATTTTATCAGAATGTGCTGTTATCGATGAATCGGAACCACCGGACGCGCTCGCGCGTCCTCAGCATCCGACGTGTTAAACAAATGCTGGGTATTATCGTACACTTTATGCGGCAAAAACAAACGGTGTAAAAAGTAAGAACATAAAAATTAATTTTTGTAAGTGTTTTTTAAAGTTCAGTTCAGATACCGTTTAAAAGAAAATAATTAAAAATTTGACTATAAAGTACGAAAATGTACACAAAAAACGCGTATCGACTTATAAACTATGTGCTTTAATATATAGTTATTAATTGCATTTTTTTTATATTTAGGATTAAATTGTCAAAAACATCCTTGGGGCTTGACCTATTGTGTTGCATATTGAGACTAAGAAAAAAAACTTTATATATTTTGACAAGGACAAAATATTAAGTAATACTTCGGTTAAAAACTAATTCTGTTTACAATGAAGCAAGTGTATCATGGCTTAAAAAAAGTATGCTAATGCTGAAAAGTGTAATTGACAGTTTAACTTTCTACACAAAATATTTCTCCTTGAGGCATCTACCTAATTTTCAAGCAGCAAAATAAAAAAAAAGTCAGAAGTTTATAAAAAATATTTAAAAGCTGTCGATCACAAATATTTTTAAAAAATGCAGTTTTTAACAATCACCTTAAAAAAATATTGATTAACAAAACATGTACTGCTCAAAATTTCATTAAAAAATTGATGTGCTACGAATAATAACACTAAGAAATTTACATTGAGTCAAAAGTTTTCACTTTTAAATCTGTTTAAAATGCCGTGCTTGGTTTCGCCGTTGTAATTTTTCTAGTTGGTTCCTTTTTAATTTGTTTCATTATATATTCGGTTGAACCTTATTTTAGTTTTGAGTATAAAGTCCTGTAAAAATGTTCAATCATATGCCAAAAATATGGAGAAACCTTTTACAGTAGAGCACAGTTGTATCTACTAGAATACTTATTTATTGTGAAACTAAGCACCAAATTTATATCTTTTAATTTGTTTTTGGTTTAATAATTCATTAAACTTATTGATGTTTCAATATGTATTTCAATTAAAAATAATAACCAGGAGGAAGTAATGAAAAATCCATTAAACTGTAATATGACATGGGGAACATGGAATTGTTTAATGTTAATAATAAAAACCTACTATTTTTCTTTGTAAAATAACTTACGTTAAGTCATGCGCCTTACGTTAACGACCACGTTAATTATGTGATACTTTTTACAGTACTTTCAAAAGAAATAAACTTCAATTAAAAAAACTAAAAATAATATAAAAGCACTAAAGTTTTTAATTTTAAGCTATATTTCTTGTAAAGATACTAAATGATTGCTTCCTAAATGCTTGTCTTAGGAACATAAGTCCATACATTTATATTATGTCTTTATAAGTGAAATGTTCCCTCTTCTTGCTCAATAGAAGGCTAATGAGCTGTCGTAGCAAGAAATTGTGGCTTCTGTTATTTAATGTTTCTTAACTAACTCTTGTATTTAACAATAAGAGCTAATTTATGACAGAATGAGTCTGTTAAATAAAAGTGTTAAGTGCACTCTTAAAACAAGTGAAATCCACTCCTGTAGGAGAAGTGCATTTTCGACACTGGAAACTAGTGAATATTAACTCAGACTGAGTTATAAAATCACTCGTGTTTGGAGTGATCCTGTCGCAGATGTCATCCTGTCCTGTTGCTTGTTTTGTGCCGGGGCTGCTTCAGGGTGCGTCCCGTGGCTTTGGTAGAGATGTTGCTTAGAGCTAGAGCTGCGTGATGAACTGGAGCAATCCCATGGAAACTAGCCTATTTTTCAACTGTTAGTATCGGTCTTGAGTTTCCGGCCACGCATCGTAAAAACAGCCGAAGCCGATGCATCTTCCCTTTTTCATCCATGGGTACTAGGGTGGGCCGAAAAAAACTTTTTATTTTATTTCGGATCGCTATAGTGCGGAAAAGTTGCCATCGGTAAAGACATGAAAAATGCACTAATTATTATTTATTTATTACTATATCTTCCGTTCGCGCAATGCCATCAAAGTTGGCAAAAAACTTTTAAACACTGTAATTTTTTATAATTTTTTTAAAACGGGGGGGGGGGGCGGTAGACGTTTTTAATTACTTTCCTATATCATGAATTAACTACTAAAAGTATGTAAAATCCATATATTATAGCACTTATTAATAATAAATGCTATAAAATATAGTATAATAAGTTATTATACATTCGTGACAGATCCTCCGGCCACTCAACGTAGTATAAAATTTGGAAAATTCGTATTTTTTTGCTAAATTTCAAGGTTTTAACTTTTTGTAAATTTTAATCATGCAATATGATATAGGAAAGCAATTAGAATCATATATCGTGATTAAAAAAATTATGAAAAATTACGGTTTTTGACAATTTTTGTAAAAACTTTGATGGCATTGCGCGAACGGAAGATATAGTAATAAAAAATAATAATTAGTGCATTTTTCATGTCTTTACCGATGGCAACTTTTCCGCACTATAGCGATCCGAAATAAAATAAAAAGTTTTTTTCGGCCCACCCTAATGGGTGCAGGTTCATTGAGAAAATTTCCCTCCCCTTCAGGGACATGGCTAAATTGTGGAGGTGGCGACAGATGGCAACATCTGTCGTATGTGTTTGTGTGTGTCTTGTGTTGTCCTACTTGACGATGGTTTATAAGCGGGTCCTTGCGACCAAGCACACAAGCCTGAAAATATATGTCAACCAACCCTTTTTCATCTTGCGCCCCCTTTCCCCTGGTTGTGGGACCTTTTAACTAAAATATCTTATTCTTGCATGTTTGTTTCCGGAGCAAACAAAGAGGAATTGCGCAGCAATTCTCGGGGGTTGGCGAGTGGTAGCGAGCAAGGGGCCTTTGACCAATAGTACATACTTCACATAGAAGAATATATGCGTAGGATTTCTTTCGGAAGTGAAGAGGCTGTAATAAATACGCCAAAATCCCGAAGTTTTGGGACGGGATAGCCTGGTCGGTAAGGTCTTGGACAGGCATCTCTAAAGCTGCGGGCTCGAGCCCCGCTGCCTTAAGAAGACCCCTGTCCCGTGTACGCTAATGGTTACTGGCGCATGTTAAATACGTCGTGGTCACAAAGTCTTCCAAGTTCACATACGAAATCGATATCTCTGGAGATTACAAGTCTATTCTGAGGATCCTCTAGTTGGTATCTGTCTCCAAAAGTTAGATGGATCCACTTATGTTTGTGTGCAGTGTCTGTCTGACTTAACGAAGGTTGATAAGCGGGTCTCTGACCAAGCAAGCAAACCTGAACATATATGTCAACCAACCAACCAACTGAAGCTGAATATTATGATGAATATTCAGAAACCCTATGATGATGATGATGTTTTCCATAATTGAAATTACTACAGCGTAATAATTACACACTACCAATTCATTATCAAATTGTTCTTGCTTTTTCTCTAAAAGGAACCACATCAATTAGTATTTCATTTCAAGGAATCGACTAATAATGCTGATTTTTTAATGGTGGAAAATAGGTTAAAAACCGTTTTGATTTGTAAATGATGATTTCTAACGAGTGTTTAAGTTTACATAAACATGTTAGAAAACACAAATCTGTTTCAAATAATACAAACTCATATTTAATGAAACTTCGAGGTTTTTTTGGACACAGAATACCCATATGTTTGTTTATTAAAATATCCCTAATTCTAACTCATGTTTAACCTAGTGTATAGTTCATTAAACTAGATATTCATATTATAGATTGCTTGATGTTGATCTTTTAATTGTGTGATTAAAATATAATGGATTAATTAATATAAGTGCGATAATTAGATATGATATTAATAAACATTAATATGTGATTAATTAATATAAGTTAATTAATCATATCTAAGCTAATACCTCCGTATTATTAGCTTAGATATGATTAATACTGTCGATTAATTAATCATATATAAGCTAATAATACGGAGGGTTAACCACTAGTTTATTACCTAGATTAAATTGTAATTTATGTATTTGGATCAAACTAAATGTATAAATCTTATTTAATAAACACAAAAACATGAATTACAAAATACTATTAAAAAACTAACAGCTTGGACACATTTAAAATGAAACGTTCCAAACATATTTTTGAAATGTAGTTTGAGAAGCTAATAAAATATGAACTACTTATATATGTTATACGTAAATTTTTTATTTACCGAAAACATTAGCATATTTAGTAGTTTCTTCAAAAGTGGTAATGCTATTTTGTAGATAAATTGTAAGAAGGTAAATAAATATCGTATATTTTCCTTTCCAATAAATAAAATAAATTGTAAGGGCAAAAAGAAATAAATATTTAAATCTAGCCCAGATATCTAACTTTAGAAAATATCTATATTTGTACAAAATTGGAAATGCTCATTATATTGTACTATCAAAACAATTGAAGAACAATCCTATGGTTTCTGGATATCTTACAATTTTTACGAGAAGTGTAAATGAGTTTTTCTTTGCCTTATTACTACAGAAAAATTCAGTTACAGTGGTTTTTGAGGGACAGCGATGTTTATGTAATTGTTATGAACAGGTAAGGTTATTATCAAGGGAGAATATTAAGTATAGGAAATCATGAAGAAAACGTATCATTTCAAATTTATAAAATGACTCCTTTCTGATAAATTTTGCAACTATATAATCTACCATTAGTAGTAGTTTGATCAAAATAAATTGTAAATAGTGATAATACATAAATAAATATTAAAACACATCACTTTCAGAGATGGTTTCTTCGTTTCTTCCATTTTGACATCTAGCAGTCCAAGTCAAAAACTCTTGTGCATAAATTTTAGATTTGTCGGGGACTTTCATAGCATTATTTGACGAATAAAATATACCTTAAATAGTAAAAACGAAATTAAAAAAAAATCTTAAAAAAGGTAGTTTACATATAGAATAAACCTACCTTTTTAGCGTTACAACCTAAGAGTTAATTAACCCTTTCAGTCCTAGTGATGCCATTTGGCATCATCAGTTTCTGATCATAATTTAAAATAAGATAATGGGCCTAATATTTATTGGGATTAATAAAAACTTTTTTACAATCGGAAAAAAAATGAGGAATCGAATGATGTGCTTTTTGATATCATAAATGGCTATAGACGATCAGAAAAAAAATCTATAATGATGATGCCAAATCTTCATTAGGACTAAAAAGAGTCAAAAATTGTCATTATAAGCAAGATATAACATTGAGGTATATGGAGAATTCAAGGGACCTAGGTTTATGACGTTGTAGGTTCGGTTTGAATTATCGTCGCACTAGAGCTACACGAGGGCTATTGGCGACGGGCATCATTTTAGAACCACAGTCAAGTGACGAGCCGACACCTGAATAGTCACCCAAAGCAACGTTAAGGCAACATCGTACGCAGCGTTAGGACTTTGAAGGATATTTAACGTGCACTCCCTTACACGGGGTATTATTCATCGGACATTTTTGGCTGCACGGGCCGTTTATAGGCAGGCAGATATTTTGGCGATGCCCGGACCCGAACCTGGGGCCTTTCGCATGCCAGGCGAGTGCCTAACCGACTGGGCTCCCCTGCCCTTTGTGAAGTTATATG
This sequence comes from Hylyphantes graminicola, assembly GCA_023701765.1. Lineage (NCBI taxonomy): Eukaryota > Metazoa > Arthropoda > Arachnida > Araneae > Linyphiidae > Hylyphantes > Hylyphantes graminicola. The sequence goes on along the minus strand of CM043118.1, from coordinate 44,001,094 downwards.
ACAGCTCGTTATGAGCGAACTATCGTTGCAACCGTGTTTGACTGAAATTTATTTGACACACAACATTGAAAATTCTTTTCTAAAAATAGAAGAATAGCTTCGTTGCGATCGAAATCGCATAGTACTTCCTAGTATACCTTTATTGTCAACAATTTGAAAAAGCAGTTCACGTATATTTTTAGATAGTACCTTCATTGTCTTTTCATGTGGAATATTCTCATTTTATGTTTCTTTTATAAGAGCTCTGGAAAAATGTGAAATAATAAAAATAGATGCAAGTGTGTTATTCTATAAAACGCTTTTTATTTGAAGTTTATACTAAGCGTACTTATTTTTTTGAGTTTCAATTAATTCGATAAGTAAATAAACAGATTTACACGTTTGGTATAACATTATACTTAAGCTGTAAAAGATGATAAAACAAAAAAAAAGAGCATTAAACATAATTTTTAATCGTAACCACCTAGTAAACAAGGAACTACGTTCAATAATTTGTATTGCTAATTTCTGTAAGTTTAATGTGTTGTGTACAACTATATTGGAAAAAGTATTTTATATATCTAGGATATCAATACAGTAGACTCCCACTTAACCGGCCTCCGTTTAACCGGATCTCCGCTTTAACCAGGCTGAAAATTTCCACCCTCAAAATGTTCAAAATAGCTAAAAGTACAAGTTTTTGGTTATTTCAATCGGTTTTCAGTGTCGCACATGTTTCAAACGCGTGGTTTGTTGGGGGGGAAGGGGGGGCACTTGTTGACATTGGAAGGCTGTGGGGATCGACCGTCAAGTCGTTGAATTTCCAAACTTCGACAAAAAAAGTTCAGATTTTTTTAAAGGTATGTAATCAAAAAGGCAAAATACTAATAATAATATATAAAATAACCTGAAAAATGACATCTTATTTTAATTGTACATGTATTTCATGAGGCAAATATCATCAAGAAACAGAAGTGCAATCAAATAAACATCTAAATTTCAATTTATTTTATTTCTCCGGTTTAACCGGATTTTCGTTTAACCGGCTTACCATCGGTCCCGTTTAAGCCGGTTAAGAGGGAGTCTACTGTACTTCAATTTCCAGAACATATATTTATTGTAATTTAATATAATCCATAATTAGTAAATTCACAATGTAACAATATTCAAATCAAATTAGGCTTGCATCCAATATTTTGTAGAAAAATAAGATATTTACAAACAATTGAAGCATGCTGTCAGCTAAGAGAGTTTAGACCGAATTACATAATTCTTCTAATTTACATTTATTTATTTTATCAAAATCAAAATATTCCAAGGTTAATATCCTTCCTTAGCATGAGTATAATTATTTGTCAGAAATAAATTAAATTTTCTTATTTGGTTTATAAAATAAAATGAATTGAATCTTTCTTTTGATTATAAAAAATTCAATCATTGTGAGCAATGAATTTAATGGAGCTCACTTAATTAACTTTGGATAAGTATTCTAATGAAGAAAATTTTATTCATTCTGGGTTTTCAGCAAACATAACTTATAATTGAGAACTCAGTTAACGTTCCAACGATATCTTCTCGTTTATTTCCTGCTTTTAGTGCACTGTTTTTATATATTTTATTTAATTCGTATTCATCTATTAAATTTCGCTTAAATACAAGCATTTAAATATTAAGTTGAGGGTAATTTAATGTTGAATTTCCTTAAAAAAACAGAATTAAAGTATATGTATTACATATAAAGTTATGCTCATTTTAGTTGAACAATCAAGCACAATCAATGGATTCACTTATGCTGAAATTGCAATACAAGTTGGTGGTTCAATGACTTGCAAAACTAAGACAGATCATATTAGTAGTTGCATAACTTATTCGTAACACAGATATTGTGATACTGTATTTATTTTTAATTCTATATAAATTACTTTGATGATGATGATGTTGTGTCCATGGCTATATATTGTATGGGACCAAAGGTCTCATAGACGGCTTCAGCGATCTGCAGATAGTGGTCGTCATAAAGTTTTTTTTTTTTTAATTTGATCCGCAATTAATATATTCTGTAATCACACAAAGTTGAAAAATACGAAACTTTAAAAAAAATTCCACAATTTTGGCCACTAGTGTATAAACTATTTATCAAACATTTAAGTTACAAATAGTATCATAGAGTGTTTACATGGAATAGTTCTTCCAAATTTGCATACTAATTACTCTACTACACGAAAAAGTGTCTTAAGTGTTTTTTGTACTGTGGCACACAGTACATCACAACTTATTTAACGCTCACTATAAATGAAAGCAGTATATTTAATGTTTCGAAATGTCCTCTGATACATATATTTATTTTCTGTATTTAACCCTCGAATGCATGAATTTTTATTTTCATCCCAAAAAAATATATATGTATCTCTAATACTCATACATTATGGGGAAAATACTTATCAAAATTTAACTGCATTAGAATTTAAATAATTTCAATTTTTAATTTTTTTACCACATGACAAAAACTAACTACAAAATTCCAATTTTGATAATAATGACTAGAAAACTGTTAAATATATTTCAAAATAACCCTTATAATTCTGTATCTTGATTTTGAGGAAACTGAATCTCATTGTTGTACTCGCATGCTCAAAAACGACGAAATATTTCTTTAGATTAGACGACATTCAAATCCTCATAAAAATGATTATCTAAATTTCCTCACTTTGAGGAAACGAAAACTCGGAGCATTTGTTAGTAACGGAATCGTCAAAATTAAGGACAATTTCGTCTTTTTTTAGCATTCATTTTTTACAGTGTGGGGTCTTTTTTACATGCGAGGTTCTGTTGTTTAAATCATGTTTTTAATTAAAATAACATATACCACAATTAGATTTTCCCAATTAACATTGTTTAATAGTTATGTTTTAACACGTTACAGTATATGTTTTGCAATGTCGTTTTCAATACAAAACACCACACTTGTATCATTCGAAGTATGCAAATAGAGTGGTTTCGTAATAGTTTTCCGACACTCATTGGAACAATAACGCTTCTAAGTTAAAAATAAAATTCTGATTATTTAATGCATATTTTTCTTACGAATTTTATTATTGTAAACATTCAATGTATACAGTGGGGGCCAAAAGTGTGGACATTTTTTTTAAAGTTTCATGTGTTTTAACTGTTACCTTGTGTGCTTGCATCTATTAAATTTCGCTTAAATACAAGCATTTAAATATTAAGTTGAGGGTAATTTAATGTTGAATTTCCTTAAAAAAACAGAATTAAAGTATCTGTATTACATATAAAGTTATGCTCATTTTAGTTGAACAATCAAGCACAATCAATGGATTCACTTATGCTGAAATTGCAATACAAGTTGGTGGTTCAATGACTTGCAAAACTAAGACAGATCATATTAGTAGTTGCATAACTTATTCGTAACACAGATATTGTGATACTGTATTTATTTTTAATTCTATATAAATTACTTTGATGATGATGATGTTGTGTCCATGGCTATATATTGTATGGGACCAAAGGTCTCATAGACGGCTTCAGCGATCTGCAGATAGTGGTCCTCATAAAGTTTTTTTTTTTTTAATTTGATCCACAATTAATATATTCTGTAATCACACAAAGTTGAAAAATACGAAACTTTAAAAAAATTTCCACAATTTTGGCCACTAGTGTATAAACTATTTATCAAACATTTAAGTTACAAATAGTATCATAGAGTGTTTACATGGAATAGTTCTTCCAAATTTGCATACTAATTACTCTACTACACGAAAAAGTGTCTTAAGTGTTTTTTGTACTGTGGCACACAGTACATCACAACTTATTTAACGCTCACTATAAATGAAAGCAGTATATTTAATGTTTCGAAATGTCCTCTGATACATATATTTATTTTCTGTATTTAACCCTCGAATGCATTAATTTTTATTTTCATCCCAAAAAAATATATATGTATCTCTAATACTCATACATTATGGGGAAAATACTTATCAAAATTTAACTGCATTAGAATTTAAATAATTTCAATTTTTAATTTTTTTACCACATGACAAAAACTAACTACAAAATTCCAATTTTGATAATAATGACTAGAAAACTGTTAAATATATTTCAAAATAACCCTTATAATTCTGTATCTTGATTTTGAGGAAACTGAATCTCATTGTTGTACTCGCATGCTCAAAAATGACGAAATATTTCTTTAGATTAGACGACATTCAAATCCTCATAAAAATGATTATCTAAATTTCCTCACTTTGAGGAAACGAAAACTCGGAGCATTTGTTAGTAACGGAATCGTCAAAATTAAGGACAATTTCGTCTTTTTTTAGCATTCATTTTTTACAGTGTGGGGTCTTTTTTACATGCGAGGTTCTGTTGTTTAAATCATGTTTTTAATTAAAATAACATATACCACAATTAGATTTTCCCAATTAACATTGTTTAATAGTTATGTTTTAACACGTTACAGTATATGTTTTGCAATGTCGTTTTCAATACAAAACACCACACTTGTATCATTCGAAGTATGCAAATAGAGTGGTTTCGTAATAGTTTTCCGACACTCATTGGAACAATAACGCTTCTAAGTTAAAAATAAAATTCTGATTATTTAATGCATATTTTTCTTACGAATTTTATTATTGTAAACATTCAATGTATACAGTGGGGGCCAAAAGTGTGGACATTTTTTTAAAGTTTCATGTGTTTTAACTGTTACCTTGTGTGCTTGCATCTATTAAATTTCGCTTAAATACAAGCATTTAAATATTAAGTTGAGGGTAATTTAATGTTGAATTTCCTTAAAAAAACAGAATTAAAGTATCTGTATTACATATAAAGTTATGCTCATTTTAGTTGAACAATCAAGCACAATCAATGGATTCACTTATGCTGAAATTGCAATACAAGTTGGTGGTTCAATGACTTGCAAAACTAAGACAGATCATATTAGTAGTTGCATAACTTATTCGTAACACAGATATTGTGATACTGTATTTATTTTTAATTCTATATAAATTACTTTGATGATGATGATGTTGTGTCCATGGCTATATATTGTATGGGACCAAAGGTCTCATAGACGGCTTCAGCGATCTGCAGATAGTGGTCCTCATAAAGTTTTTTTTTTTTTTTAATTTGATCCACAATTAATATATTCTGTAATCACACAAAGTTGAAAAATACGAAACTTTAAAAAAATTTCCACAATTTTGGCCACTAGTGTATAAACTATTTATCAAACATTTAAGTTACAAATAGTATCATAGAGTGTTTACATGGAATAGTTCTTCCAAATTTGCATACTAATTACTCTACTACACGAAAAAGTGTCTTAAGTGTTTTTTGTACTGTGGCACACAGTACATCACAACTTATTTAACGCTCACTATAAATGAAAGCAGTATATTTAATGTTTCGAAATGTCCTCTGATACATATATTTATTTTCTGTATTTAACCCTCGAATGCATGAATTTTTATTTTCATCCCAAAAAAATATATTTGTATCTCTAATGCTCATACATTATGGGGAAAATACTTATCAAAATTTAACTGCATTAGAATTTAAATAATTTCAATTTTTAATTTTTTTACCACATGACAAAAACTAACTACAAAATTCCAATTTTGATAATAATGACTAGAAAACTGTTAAATATATTTCAAAATAACCCTTATAACTATAATTAATTTTTCAAAAAAAAAATATTTGTATTTTTAGTTCTAATATTATTATACTTTGAATGCTGCCAAAAAGGTAATTTCACAACAGCTAATAACCTCACTCTTTAATTTTGATTATACTTTAACTACTGTCATCTATGATGATTATTAGTAACTAAAACTTCAAAATGGTATGTAATAGATGAAAAAAAAAACAAATTTGTCGAGGGGGAGCTTGAATTTAACAGAATAAATTGGATTATGTTACTTGTTGCCAAACGGCAACAGTATGCATTAGGTTAGGTTTGAATTATCGTCGCACTAGAGCTACACGAGGGCTATTGGCGACGGGCGTCGTATTTTAGAACCACAGTCAGATGAAGAGCCAACACCTGAATAGGCACCCAACGCAACCGTTAACACAGTATGCATTAGAGGGCTAAGTAACACATCAAAGTAGACTAGCATATTTCTTTGATAAAATATTCAACTATGAAATAAATTCACTTTAATGAATCAGCTTGTATTTTTTTTTTAGTATATTAAATCCATTTTCATGGACAGCATTCCAATTATAATTTTAGAGTCTGCAAATATTTTAAACATGTGCATTTAAAAATGTATAAATCAAGAACAAATATTTCCTATCTTATTCGTGAAGTTTATTACGTATAAATAATTTTCCAATATTAATTACACTTTTTGTACTCCTAACATGGAAATGTATGTTTATTTAAAAAACTATTTAATTCCTCTATTGAAATAGCAAACATTTATTTTTATTAAGCAAATAAAATTAATAAATCAGCAAGCATTCTTTGCGTCAGAGATATCCTAGAGTATTTGAACAGAATAATACATTCTGCTTTATTCGCATTACTATCTATACTTCCACAACACAGAAAGGGCTTGAGTGCCGTTTTCATTTAGATACGTCGTACCATGAATTATTTAACGTCCATATACCGAGAAAAAGCATAATTAATCTCTCACAAAGATACTAAAACACCAATATCTGTTTTTTTTTGTCTTATACACTTTGCTTCGAATTTAAGTTGATTAGAATTTTACTTACAAGTGGAAATATCTTGCATCCACTGCCGAAAATTGAAAGTATTAAAATCAACTGTAATTTATTATGTTAAATGAAACTAAGTTCATTAAATGTAAAATATTTAGAGTTTAGTTTGTATTTACTTTTACCTTTTTGTGTGCAAACTTTGGATCTTTATATAAGAAATATAATTTCTTTTTGCTTTTTATCTGTTTTTATTTATCGAGTTTAATGATTTTCTGCATTCGTAATACTAAGAATCAATTTATCCAGTAGCATACATATTTGATGTGCATTTATGAAGTTTTAAGATCTATTGAAATATATTTACTACACTTTACATTTACGAATCCATGAATATATAACCAAAGCAATATATTACTTCTCTTCATGCATACTAATTACTCTACCTACGAAGAGGTTTCTAGTGTCAGTTTCATTACAGCCAAGAATGTTATGCATTATTCAACAACCCCTTAGAGAGCAGCAGTATAATTAATTTCGGCAAATACAGTAAACAACAATGTTCGCTTGTTCGTTAGGAAATGACCATTGCATCTTTATAAGAAATTTAGTTTCTTTTTGCATTTTCTCTGTATTTGTTTATTGAGTGAAATATTTTCTGCATTTGTAACAAGTAGAATAAATTGATCCAGTAGCATGCATATTTGATGTTCATTTATGAATTGTTAAGATCTATTTAAGATATATTTACTACACTTTACCTTTACAAATGCTATCCATGTATGTTTAACCAAAGCAATATATTACTTTTCATTATGCATTCTAATTACTTTACCCCTACGCAGAAGAGGTTTCTAGTGTCTGTTTCATACAGCCAAGAATGTTATGCATTATTCAACAACCCTTAGAGAGCCGAAGTATGATTAATTTCGTCAAATACAGTAAACAACTAGGTTCGTTTTGTTTGCATAAACTCTTCTCTGAAAGAAACGGACTAAACAACTTTTTTAAAGGAAATGACCTTTTGCATCTTTATAAGAAATATAGTTTCCTTCTGCATTTTCTCTGTATTTGTTTATTGAGTTTAATAATTTTCTGCATTCGTAACAGTGAGAATAAATTGATCTAGTAGCATACATGTTTAATGTGCATTTATGAATTTTTAAGATCTATTTAAAATCTATTTACCACACCTTTCATTTACGAATGCTATCCATGAATATTTAACCAAAGCAATATATTACTTCTCTTCATGCATACTAAGTACTCTACCCCTACGCAGAAAAGGTTTCTAGTGTCAGTTTCATTACAGCCAAGAATGTTATGCATTATTCACCAACCCCTTAGAGAGTCAGAGTATAATTAATTTCGGCAAATACAGTAAACAACAATGTTCGTTTTGTTTGTATAAACTCTTCTCTGAAAACTAAAACACTTTTTTAAATGAAAGGACCATTGTATATTTACCAGAAATTTAGTTTCTTTTTGCATTTTCTCTCTATTTATTGAGTTAAATAAATTTCTGCATTCGTAATAGTAAGAATAAATTGATCCAGTAGCATACATATTTGATGTTCATTTATGAATTTTTAAGAACTATTTAAAATCTATTTACAACACCTTACATTTTATGAATGCTTACCACAAGTGTTTTTCTTAAGCAATATATTCCTTCTCTTCATGCATACTAATTACTCTACCCCTACGCAGAAGAGGTTTCTAGTGTCAGTTTCATTACAGCCGAGAATGTTATACATTATTCAACAACCCCTTAGAGAGCCGGAGTATAATTAATTTCGGCAAATACAGTAAACAACAATGTTCGTCTTGTTTGTCTAAAAATTCGTTCCTAAAGGTAAATGGACTAAATAACTTTTTCAACGGAAAGTCAACTGTAAAAGTAGTTTTGCGTTGGATAAGGAGTATTATGTTAATTAACTGGTTAAAATATTTTTTTTCTAAATAGTGATCACGTTTACATGTTTTAAACTATCGGGAAGTAAACCTTGCGAATATTCAAATTGCTTATTCTTTTTTCAATAAGTGCTCGTTACGTCGTTCCCATAAGGAGTAGGATGTTAATCATTTGGCTAGAAGTTTTTCATAAATAGTGATGAATGCTATTTATTGTTTACATTTACATTTTTTAAATGTTAAGAAGCAAGCTTTATGAAATTTGAATTGAGTTTCCTGTTTAAATTGATCCTTCATGTTTAAATAAGTGCGTATTACGTCTTCAAAGGAACATGATATCCTCAATTTTTTGTTGTTATTTTTTAATCCTCTGAGGGATAAAGCTTTTAGCCAAAAGTGCAAACATTTTCCAGTACATGAGTTTTACATTTAAATTTTGACTCATTAATTATTTTATTACGTTTTTTAATGTTTGATTTATTAAGTAATAGTTTAAAAAACCACCTCAATACTTATTTTTTTAATTTAAAGAAATACATATTTCGCAATTTTTTAATTTAAGTTTTAAGTTAGAACTAAAATTTTTGTTATGATTAGATTAAAAGTATATTAACAAATACTCGTCAAACAAAATGTATTTTCGAGCACTAACATGCCTTTAAAATGTATTAAGCTTTTTTAAATGTATGTCAGAACATAATTTTTAAGCACTAATATACATTCAAAACATAATAAGCATTTTTGGAATTTATGTAGAAACAGAATTCTTCAACCATTTAACCCTAACTGGAACTTGCTTTAGCGATATATATCTAACTTAATATGATGTAAACCATGTTGAGGTATAGAGATAACGATTAAAATCATCCCTGAAGCTTTCCTGTATTGATAATTAATTATCAGCTTGTTTGACATGTCAACTCCACCTTTGCGACAGCCACTTAACTATTGTAGCTTTGACATTTTCTAGTAATTAACACTTATTCTCAAGTCTTAAGGAACAACTATCTTAAGTCCGGATAGAATTCAATAATTTTATTATCTGTACGCAAAAATTTGATTATAAACTCTACAAATCTTAGTTGCATGATAGTCCATAGAAGGCCAATGCCTGCTGTGACCTTTGCCTCTCACTAGATGGGTTACATTGCAGCAAATGTTTCGGTCAGTTGCTGAGACTGATGTAAAACCAATTATTTTTTCGGTACCAAGAAAGCGTAGACCAAATTTTACCAAATCGGAAGTTTAAAAACAGGAAACATTTAAAACTGGAAGCAGCAAATGAATTTACGGAATTACAGATTAAAGTAACAGCTATTTTTTTGCAATGAATGTGTGGAATTTAAATCTCTAAATGGTAAAAAACGCATGTACTGGAAAAATTCCAGCTTGGCTTCTTCATTTCAATATTTGGGAAAAGGAGAAGCGTGTATGGCAAAATTTCCGTGGGGGACATGACTGCTTTTTTTACTATTGGTGATTCATTTTTAATACGCATATTTTACAATGTTTGTAGGGTAGGCTAACCAGTGAATGAACGTTTAAGGCGCTGCGTTTGCCAGGGAATAAACACCAAGACATAATGACCAGGACAACCAACCATATGTCAGATAGCTTCCTACTAGATGGGAGGAAGTCAGTGTTGCCAATTTATCTAGTGGAATGATTTTCAATTATTATTTTTTAAATTATATTTACCAAATGTTCATTCACTGGGGCTTGTTCACTCACTGGTCTGTCTACCCTAACCTTTAAATTTTAGTCTTTTTCTATTTCGCTGCCTCAAATGTCGCCAAACGGAATTTTTAAATAAATACGCGACTCGTCACCAATGGCCCTCTTGTAGCTCAAGCTGTAGTGCGACGCTATTTGAACCAAAAACAAATCAAATTTACCATCTAGAGGGGAAAAACACTACCTATTCTTGAGAAATCGATACCTATATCGCCAATCCGTGGGAATATTCCCATCTTTCATCATTTATCAGAGAAAAACGACATATATCTCTGGTTTGGCTATTTTCAGATATCATCGTGTAGATATACAACCCATAAAAATACACAGGTTGCATTGTTAACCCTTTTTTATCAAAGATGGTTGGTTATGGTAGACATTTATTTTCTGGCTTGTGTGCTTTTGGTCAGCTTTTATCACAGAGTTCGGGTACAGAAATGCAACCGATAGCGAGATTTGATACACGCAAAAGTATAGAAGGTAGTGTTACATTTCACAGGAAAACAGTTCAGTAAAATTTTGTAATATTGTGTTATATGTAATTAAATTTAATAGTTTATTTGTTAATTTTTGCAATAAAGGGACATTTGGAAACTTTTTACAGTTGGCTTTTTAAAACTTTTTTTTAATGGGGTATTGTATCCTTGATAAAACGGTTCTGTGGAAAAAATTGCATTCGGTTGTGTTTTAGCCCTATAGATGCAAAAAATTGACAGCCGGAAACGTATAACCTAACAAAATCATAAACTGAAAGTAATTGGTGGAAGCACATTTTGCTAGAAAACTCGGTAGCAGCACATTTGGTCAGACTCCACCATGTTTAAAAAGTAACGTTTTACATTTTTGAACATTATATATTGTAGGTTTTTTTTTATTTAATTTTATAAATAAACAAAGAAGAACTATACTTTGATACTTATTTTATCTAGATTCACTTTAAGCTGCAAATCATAAAACGCAGTCAAGCTACAGTCCTTAATCAAAGAGACAAATAAAAATGTGATAATAAAGCATTAACTCGAAAAAATAAAAGTTTTAACAAATTATCATTCATAAACAAAAGTTCTCTGCAATGTGTTGTTTATTCTCAGAATAATGAGTCCGGAAACTTTAATTGTTGTGTCACTATACAGCAAAAAAATCCGCTAAATGAATACAATATATACTTTGTTTTAGTCAAACAAAAATTAAACGAGTGAAAATTCGTATTATCACAAAATTACAATACTAGTTCCGATTTTAGTATTATTTAAGTTTCCACCAAGTATAAACAACAATAACTTTTTTTGTTTCATTTGCTTACTTATTTGAGAACAATAACTGATTTCAGTTACATATATGAAATTATCCACCATTTTCAACTTTTTTAATTATAAACTGTAAAAAAAAATAGCTACACACTCATATTTTAATATTTCAGATTAATTAAATTTATTGAACAATACCGATCTCTTTTAATTCCCAGCTCTTACTTATTTGAGAACAATAACTGATTTCAGTTACATATATGAAATTATCCACCATTTTCAATTTTTTAATTATAAACTATAAAAAATAGCTACACACTCATATTTTAATATTTCAGATTAATTAAATTTATTGAACAATACCGATCTCTTTTAATTCCCAGCTCTTACTTATTTGAGAACAATAACTGATTTCAGTTACATATATGAAATTATCCACCATTTTCAATTTTTTAATTATAAACTATAAAAAATAGCTACACACTCATATTTTAATATTTCAGATTAATTAAATTTATTGAACAATACCGATCTCTTTTAATTCCCAGCTCTTACTTATTTGAGAACAATAACTGATTTCAGTTACATATATGAAATTATCCACCATTTTCAATTTTTTAATTATAAACTATAAAAAATAGCTACACACTCATATTTTAATATTTCAGATTAAATTTATTGAACAATACCGATCTCTTTAAATTCCCAGCTCTTACTTATTTGAGAACAATAACTGATTTCAGTTATATATATGAAATTATCCACCATTTTCAGTTTTTTAATTATAAACTATAAAAAATAGCTACACATTCATATTTTAATATTTCAGATTAATTAAATTTATTGAACAATACCGATCTCTTTTAATTCCCAGCTCTTACTTATTTGAGAACAATAACTGATTTCAGTTACATATATGAAATTATCTACCATTTTCAATTTTTTAATTATAAACTATAAAAAATAGCTACACACTCATATTTTAATATTTCAGATTAATTAAATTTATTGAACAATACCGATCGCTTTTAATTCCCAGCTTTTCGGTGAAATAAGTACCATGCACAATGATCATAAAAAAAAACAATTTTCATCACAACCTTACCGTAACCGTTTACTTTCATTTCGCAATAGTTGGAATCCAATCCAACCATTAATCAAACTGTCACCAGTACTAGGCAATAATTAATCAAAATAATGAATAAGGAAATTTATTATCATAACTAAGCTCCAAGATTTATCCAATAGAAATTCAAATATCAATGATTAATGAGCATGGTTCAAGTACATTTTCCGAATGAGTTTTTTTACGCTTATAACAAATTTCATGTTTAATACCTGAAAAACCATTTACAACTCAATACATCTATGAGTATTGATAGTTTTCTAACAAACTTATATTCAATACCATTTCACTATTTTAGCACAATATATATTTTTTTAATTAATTTTATTTTATCAAATTTTTTTCCTAGACATAACGGATAAATCTTTAAACATTTCCAACACCAACTCTCTTATTTTACATGAGAATTCCAAGACTAAATACTCTCTCATATATAAACAGCTCTTTTCATCAGTCTCAGTCATTTAGCTACATCGCGGAATGATCGGAATACGACCGTTAATCGACCTGTCGCCAAAGAGAAAGGCAATCAATCAACAGTCGGTAATTACTGCCAATGATCGTAAAAGCATCGAGGCTTGTTTCTACCAAACTCCACGGAGAAAGTAGAAGTTGTGATATCAAAAAAGGAACAGCGTGTTTAATGGTATTTATTCTTAACATGATTGGAGCCTCCCCAGTCACCATCTGACGCAGCTGTGACGTCAATATAGGTCAATATCTTTTTTTATCTACATTTAAATTTTCAAACTTTTTAGTGACTCAGTTGCTGAAAGGTTTAAAGTATCCGCCTCGTTCAAGATCGTGGGTTTAAGACCCGGCTGAGTCCTCAGACTTTCTGGATAGGAAAATCTTGGGCACGCATGTCATATGGTTATGCGGTATGTAATAGTTCCCCGGAGGGCCCATTAAGCATGGGTTCTCTCTGCAAAAATTAACTCTTCATACTTAAAAAATCCACAGAAAGCACAGATTTACTGTAATCCTCGCGTCAAAATTGGCAGCGAGAATCGTCTAGATAGTGCCACAAAAAAAAAATGATTCTCAGATCTGGAGAATATGCAGAGTCTGCAAAGCCTGACCGCCAATATTGCAGGCCCATTAGAGAGAGAAAAAAAGAAGAAAAAAGAAGAAAACAATTTCAAATTTGGGTTTGTTTAGCTTAAAATATGTTGCACTTAAACAACACAAGAACTATTGGTCACGAGCTTCCACATTTTGAGAAGCCGCTCGTCTTGTAAATAAACCGGCATCTAATCTCTTTCTATATATGACTGCAGATTGTGTAAACTTTTTCATCTTATATGAACAGTTAAACACGTTGCATGAAGTCTCACAGAAGCTTAGTGAAAGGTGAGGTTAGTTTCAATTATCGTTGCACTAGAGATACATGACGGTTATTGGCGACAGGTGTCGTAATTTAGCACCTCAGTCAAGTGACGAGTCGACACATGAGTAGGAACCCAATTCAACCGTTAAAGGCAACATCGTACGCAGCGTTAGGACTTTGGAGCGTATTTGACGAACAAATTTTTCGATGCCCGGACCCGAACCAAGGACGCTCCTCATGCAATGCGGACGACTTAACCAACTGAGCTCCCCAGCCCCCAGGGAATGAATTCATTATAAAGGATGACGATATTAACAAACTTAAGGGTATGGTATGGTATGGTATGGTATGATACATATATATTCCAGCTTGTGTGCTTGTTCATAGAACCGCTTATAAGCTTTCGTCAAGTGGGACAGACACAGAAAGAAATTTTACAGTCACAAAGAAATGAATAACACATAGACAAATAACAAACATTTATTGACTGTCACAAACAGCCATGCCTGACCGGGATTCGAACCCGACCTCAGCAGCTCCAAAGGCTAGTACACTAACCATTCGGCCACCGAGGCGGCAAGGGTATGGTAAAAGATCTCTATACAATTCCAATGGGTAAATGACAAATGACAGTGATTGCGCCCTCTAGAAGGAAGAATGTAGGCTTTATAGTCCATTACCCAGCTCGCCAGAAGAGACAGTCACAAGAGACACACAAAGAAGGACGACACAAACACATAGACAAATAACAACATTTATTGACGGTCACAAACATCCATGCCTGACCGGGATTCGAACCCGACCCCAGCAGCTCCAAAGGCCAGCATCGTAACGATTGAGCCACCGGGGCGGCATTCCAATGGGTAAACTTTGGCCCCTGTTTTTGAATAAAGTATACGACATGTACTCACAAAAACTTACCAAAAAAAAATACAAAAGAAATTTATTTTGCCATTAAAATTATTAATAAGCAGAATTTTATAGATATTTATTAGTTGTAATTAAAACAAAATTTTAATAAATATTCACAAGTCACACATGACAGCACTAATGACATGTAAGTACGGGAACATTTTTTTAAAAATTATCACTACCTAATATTTTTAAAATTATACTTGTTAATTATTTTAGTGGCAAAGAAACTTTTTTCTATGTTTTTGGTAAGTTTTTGTGAGTACATTTTGTATATTCTATATGCAAACAGGGGCCAAATTTTCCCCATTGGAATTGTCTAGAGATCTGTTACCATACAAGACCCTTAAGCTTCAAGTCATCCAAACCGCAATTACGAGAAAACTTCCCGAAGCGCAATTACAAAACAACTTCCCAAACCACAATTACAAAACAACTTCCCAAACCGCAATTACAAAACAACTTCCCAGACCGCAATTACAGAACAACTTCCCAAACCGCAATTACAAAACAACTTCCCAAACCGTAAGTACAAAACAACTTCCCAACTGCAAGTACAAAACAACTTCCCAAACCGCAATTACAAAACAACTTCCCAAACCGCAATTACAAAACAACTTCCCAATCCGCAATTACAAAACAACTTCCCAAACCAATACAATAACTACTTGCAGAAAATACCTCAAATCCGTACTCTAAAAGAGTGACTTGGGGGGATGGTTACTTTGCCTCGACCAAAAATCGATGGTGTTTCGATCCAAGATTTAATGACACCGCGCAAAGGGTTTACGTGGGTCCTTTAGTGGGTGGAAAAGGTAAAGCTGCTAAGATAGATTCAAGGTGCTATTTTTCAGCGCCTCAGGTTGAAAGTTTAGAAGGAGAGGCGATTTTCGTGTAAGTGGGTATTTTTAGAAAGATTTTAGTTAGTTTTTTGGCGAATCTATCTCCATTTTTTCTGTAAAAAGTATATAGTAGATTTTTTTAAAATTTTATACATATGCATCAAATACTACCTATCTGCTACCATTATAATTTAATATTTACGAGTAACAATAATTGCTAGATTTTTGCCGTGTAGAGTGTTCATTGCACCTTATTTAAAAAGAAGTTTATACGACTGCAACAAAAGCCAGACAAAATAGTTTATAATTGCGAATAACTAAAACATCTTTGATTTCTTTTGTAATTATTATTTTCTATTAACGCTTTTGCTAATGGGAATGTTCTGTTTTTGTATTTTATTGTAAAAGAGGATTTAAAAAAAAAGATCTTTATAATTTGTAAAAGTTATTAGCATTAAAAAATTGCATCGAATAACTCCACTTAAATTAATTTCGTGATATGTAAAACAATATAATTGTCCTTAGTCACAAAATAATTTTTAATAGTATACATATAATATTGGAGCAGCTTATTCTTCGAGATATAATTTAAATCCCCCCTTCATGACTTAAAGGTAACTTTTTGGGTAAAACAGAACTTATTGATAAAATAATTACTTTTCAAATTATATTTTTGGATGGTTTCTACTTCACCCACCCCCAAAAAGTTGTATTTGCACAGCAGATGATGTCTTTTATGTTACTTTATTAGACAAAGTCAAAGGAACTCAATTCAGCAAGCACATCACAAACCTTATAAATAATTTAATAAAATATTTATAAAAAAAACACAAAGTTGACATCTAAGAACAACTATCAAATAATCTGAAAATTATTATCAAGGTAAATAATTCAACCATACCATATATTTGAAAAAAAATTCAATAAGAAGCTGCCAAATATCATTTCAGAAGTTTGTTCACAAAAATATGTTTCTTCCTTCAAGCTTATTCATTTATGAAACTGTATTTCTAAGTTTGATATAAAAACAAAAGAAGTGAATTAAATTAAAACTTGTCATTATTTTTTTTCACAAAGTTAAACAAAGTGTTTAGTTTACCATATTCAGTGTTTTTTCAACTTTAATTTCTAAATCTCTTTATGATATGTCAAGATTAATATCTTATCCGTTCAAAAATGCTACCTTAGAAGCCGACTAAAAAACAGTGTTCTGTTTTACGTACCAAATATATTTTTTCTGGAGTTCTTGAAATTCTCTAGGAGATTTAAAAGCATGTAATGTTTGGTTAAGGGACTCTGGGTAGTTTTAAATCTTTTGGATATACTAAAGAAGATTTTTTTTATTTTTTATTTAAAGTTTCCCTTTACGCGATAAATTCTAGATAGCATGTCGTTAAAATATTGCTATATAATATTTTAAACTTTCTTGTTTGAAATCCTGATTTTTGATGCACAGATTCACTAAAAAACACAAATTTTTAAATTTTCAAATTCTTTCCCCCATAATCTGGAAACTAGTGCTGTAGTCGCCCGCTTTCGCAGGACCACCGGACACGATTATCTGCAGGCCCATCTCTACCGCATTGGTGTGGCCAACACGGACATTTGCCCGCTCTGCACGTCTGAAAGGATGGTTTCGGGCCAACTGTTGTCGTGCATTGGACTTCAGCACCTCTCTCCTGACTTGACTTCTCGTTACTGGGAGGCTCGCCGTCTAATGGCTCAACCACCACCGACTGGCATTGGCTAAACTAAACTATTCAATATTTTTAAGTATATATTAGGTTTTATTAGGGTTGTTATTTGAGGGATTTATGCATAGTAACCCAGCCAAAAAATTCTGCAGAATTGCTTCACAAAAAACTTTAAAAAAAAAACTTCACATATTCTGCAGGGATTTGAAACACTTGGTCTGCAGAATTGATTCAAGAAAACTGTAGTTTTTTTGAAGTTTTCGTGAAGCAGTTTTGCAGAATATTTTGGTCTTTTTTAAGAAAACGTGGTGCCATCTAGCTTAATGTTATTAAAGTAAAAATAACAAAGAAATAAATTATCGTACGAGTGGGTTTTTTTTCTGACCATTTTGGGAAGTATTAGCGCGGGATTTGATCTGACTGGAATTGTGCATCTGTCGAATGCTCTAACGACTGTGCTACCGAATTTTGTAATGAAGTTGGTTCTGTAAATATATCAGCAAACTATATTTTAGTTAGAAAATATTCTCGCTCGTGTGTTGCTTCAAAATAATTGCAGTTTTTTTAAAGTGCCGAAATGACTTCAGAATGGTTGTAGAATTTCTGCAGAAAAACTGCAGATACATCTGTGGTCAGTTTCTACATTTATATTGCTTCAAAATAGCTGCAGTTTTCTTGAAGCAATTCTGCAGACTAAGTGTTTCAAATCCCTTCAGAATTTGTGAAGTTTTTTTGTGAAGCAATTCTGCAGAATTTTGCAGTTGAGAAGTGCCGAAATGACTTCAGAATGGTTGCAAAAAATTTCTACAGAAAATTTGTAGATACAACCGTGGCCAGACTTTACATTTCTATTGCTTCAAAATATCTGTAGTTTTTTTAAAGTGCCTAAAAGACTTCAGAATGGCTGTAGAATTGTTGCATAAAAAACTGCAGATATATCCGTAGTCAGGCTTCACTTTTCTGCTGCTTCAAAATAACTGCAGTTTTTTTGAAGCATTAGTAATGACTTAAGATTTGCTGAACAATTGCTACAGAAAAACTACATAATGCCTATTCGATATACTTCAATTTTCGGTTGATTAAAAAAAACTGCAGACTTCTTAAGGATGACTGCAAGATCGAAATTTTTTTGAAGCAATTCTGCAGAATTTTTTGGCTGGGAAGTTAATATAAAAATGGAAGTAACTATTTGGATAAATGCCAAACATTTTATGAACCATTATATGGAATTATTTAAAAACAGAATACAATTCATTGCGAAATAGTAAAATAAACATTATAAATTCAATCCCAATTAAACAAGTTAATTTAATTCAGACCCATTTAAAAAAGCATTTTTTTTGTAATGCTTTAAAAAACACTATTACTTCAGTATGATGCATTTATTTTAGAGAAAAATTGCATTAAAAATATATAATGGAATTCTGTTAAGAATATTAATTTTTCTTCTTTGCAAACATTTATGAGAATAAAAACATCTTTTGTTATGAATAATATTTTGTTCGTAACTCAAAACAATAAGTTTTATTTAACATTTAGCATTTACACGTCTAAAAGTATTAAAAATTATTCACGTCAAAAATTAAATTGTAAAACTATTTGCGCCGTATTGATGCTTAATAAATGTTGATTTGAAATGCCTTAAAAATCTTCTTTTACTTTTTCCCTCCTTTTTTACTATTTTCTATCGACAGTAAGAACCCTAATACTAGTGTTTTAACATGGCTTTCAATACAAAGTTGCAACTATTTTGGATTTTTTAAAAATGTTTTTCAGAGTTTTGTTTTTGGCTAGAGTAGAATTTTAAATCGCTTTTTTGACTTCCGATTTGTTTATTTAAAATGTTGCAAATGTAATATTCGGTTTTTCTCTCTTTAATTACCACAGCCCAAGACATATCGAATCGGAGTATTCTCGTAGACATTTGAGGCACGCATTTATAAGTTAAAATACCGTGCGTCATAGCGAAAGAACTGGCCTATTGCTTTGCTTGGCGATCAATATGAGTGTTGTTTAGTGTTTACTCAAATTGTTGTTATGGGGATACTGAAAATGCTAGATAGTTGGGTACTGCAAGCTCGTTATGACCGGTCTCGATTTGGCAACTTTCTTTGTGTAGCCAAGTAGCGAAAACGTACTTAATTTGTTGAAAACATTCAGCTCAATAGATGTTTTCATGTACCTTGTTGCTATTGCAACCCTGTGTTTACTTTTTCAAGAACGTCAAATAGCATTCCGGCCGTGTTCAGCGTTTGAGCGTTTGTTCAATTTTTTTCACACAGCAATGGATTACTATAGAGATGACAACTGTGTTACTTTCATTTGGAAAATCTATAATTTTAGTCAGTGTACCCAGAAAAATGGTGAATATCTCACAAGTCCCATTTTTTGGGTGGGGAATTTTGAGTTGGCTGTGAATTTGTACCCAAGAGGAACTAAAAAGAGGCAGGATTGGATTGGATTCCAATTAATGAGAAGGTGCAATTTTTCTAGTGCGGAAATTTCGTTTGCATTTTCCATATCAACAGTGACAGGCTCATTTAAAAATTCCAATGTAATAGATCAATCGTTTGATGATCTTTCGTCTTATGGAAGAGAATGGGATTGTGCAGAAGTGATATTTTCAACAGTGCCATCTTTTCATAAAAGTGCAATTATGCACGGCACATCAGATGGCAATACGTTAACTGTTATATGCAAAATAGTCAAAGTATACGAAAAACCGATAGGTTACAAAAATATCTTTGACGCTTTCACAGTGATTGATTTAAAAAAATTTACCTATAGTTGGAATGTCAATACTTTAATCCATTCAACAGAAAAGATATGTGACACAAAAAAATTACAGTTATATGATAATACTGCTCATTTTACGATAGATATATCCAAGGTATATTCAAATGAAGATTTATTGAATGTAATAATTAGGCGAACCAAGGCCAGTGAACTACACTTCTCTAGTTGTACTTTGTCACTTTGTTACGAAGCAGGTACAGAAAGGGTTCTTCAATCAGTTAGACATGAACGTTGGTTTGAAAATAAGCCAGAAACTGAGCATGTATGGAATATTTCATTTGCTCCAAAAAGACAGCTGTCGTCATATTCGCAACATTTCACATTTTTTCGTTTACAGTTTGAAGTTTCTAAAGGTATAGAATATAGTGGAATCGGCGAGATTCAGCATGACACATCCATTGAACATCAGCCCTCCTTAAATCATCCAACTGTATCATCTATCAGTACACAAACTCCTACTGAAAGTTCCAAACCTTGGAAGGATAATTTGCAGTGTTTTTATGAAAATGGAACACTAAGTGATGTAACAATTCGAACACCCACTAAAGAATTTCCCGTGCACAAAGCTTTGCTATGTGCCCAGTCAGAGGTATTTACGGCCATGTTTGAACGTAACATGAAAGAAAAAGAAACTGGCATCATAGACATAGACGATTTGAAAGATGAAACTATTTCTAAAATGCTCCTCTACATATACGGGAGTGCTGTTGAAAATTTGGATTGGGAGTCAGCACTGAATTTATATTCTGCAACACACAAGTATAGAATTGCTGCCCTCTGCGAACAATGTTCAGATTTCTTGAAAGAACGCCTCAGCACACATAATTTCTACGAATGTTTACATTTAGCAGACTTGCATCAAGACCAACAATTGAAATCTGTTGCTCAAGAATTTGTGATGAAACATTCGAATGAGGTCATAAACTCTGAAGAGTGGACGGAATTCATGAGAGTAAATGTCAGCTTGGCTGCTGAAACAATGCTTATGTGCTTCAAAAATTCAATAAATCCCTAACTTTTATAATGTTACTTGCAAGCATACTGAACTGAGTAACAGTAAGTTTGAACTTAATCGAAATGTTATATTTAATACTTTTTTATGCTGGACATTATACTGTTTATTTTTATTTAAGAAAATATTCAATAATGTGTAATCACATTGACAATTGATATGGAACAACTGTTTTGAATGCTTTCTAAATAAGAATGAAATGGAACCAAGTTTTGAGTATATTGAAGAGAATTTTGTAAGTAAACATTGTTAAGTAAACTTTGATTGTAGTGTTTTTTTCTGATTTTTTAAGATATTTGTAGTTTCAAAGTCACTAAAAATGCTCTGCATAATTTATACTACTTGGAATTTTATGTTAAAATGCAGTTACACAAAGGTTTTAGTTCCTTATTTTTAATTCTCCATATTCTATCAAGTCTGTAATTAGTTTTATAGCTTTTACTTTATCTTAGAATAAGAGGGTGTGCAAATGTAGAAACCCTCATTAACTTAGTCTGCAGAGAGTTATACCCTAGTTAGAACACAGCAGTAAACAATAACTATTTCATGTTTATCCCTTTACAATACCATGAATCAGACGGGAAATACATTTAAATGTTGTGCACTGTTTTCTGCTTGGTCAATTTCGTAATGTTTTTTTTTTGTGGTAATTTTGTGGTATATATTATATTATTGTGGTTGTTGTGTAACATTGTTTGTAACTTTGAAACATGCAGATGAGAAAAAGTCTGCTTTACCCTCATCCATGTATATTCTAGCTGCCACAACTTGACATCCCAAATATTATGATTGTGGAAGATTCCACTTTGAACTAAGGTAGGCGAATACCCAAAATGTCCCAAAATTCAAAATTTTTTTCTATTGCTTTAATATTTTCCAAATTTGGCATAGTGATTTCAAATATAATGAATAATACTATTTAGGCTTTTATTTTTATTTAAATATAATTTATTTATTTTAAACGGTGATTTTCTACTAAAAAAAGAGGTTTACGCTAACAAGTCCACCACATTGAATTTTCCTCCTATGAACATTTATTATGTGTTAAATTCTTCGTTTTGAACTGATACATGCAATGACCCTCTAGAGTTACATACAAATTACAAGAAAAAAAGTTATTAAGAAAAATGTTATAAATTAACCACACAAAAAAGGATATTATTCGATTAACTTACACTTAGACATTTAAAAAAAACTTGTATACTTTCACCAGATGATAGAGGTTCCATGGCACAGATATATATTGAAATAGCATCTGTGAAAAATTTCAGGTAAATTAATGTAAAACTTTTTATGCTAGAAGTGTTGGCGTAAACCCCTTTTTTTAGTTAAAAACACCGTTTAAAATAAATCAATTATATTTGAATAAAAAAATGCCCAAAAAGCATTGTTCATTATATTTGAAATCACTATGCCAAATTTGGAAAAGATTAAAGCAATAGTAAAAATTTTAGAATTTTGGGTATTCGCATACCTTAAGGCAGTGGTTCTCAACCTTTTGTAGGTGACGACCCCCTAATGCCACAAAATAACTTCGCGACCCCCCCCCCCTCCCGTCCTACACATGCGGTACTCTCTTTATTAACTACACTGCTCAAAGCAATTAGGGGAGCACATGTTTTAAACCCTTTCGCTCCCAATGATTACATTGGGAGTCATCAGCTTGTGATTTTTTTCTGACTAAGTTAAATTCGACACATATGTATCGTTAGATACATCGTTATAACGAATTTTAAAGAATTTAATATTTTTTTTATATTAATGAAAATATGAAAAATATGGTAAAATTAATTTCACTTTAAAACAGAGTTTTAGAGAATAAATTGACCCTTAACTTTTCATGCTTGCATTTTTTAGATGTTTAAAAATATATTTCAACTATTTTTAACAAAAAAGTTTTGAAAAGATTGTTATAGTTTATTAAAAAGTTATTATTCCATTTCCCCCCTTTAAATTTAACCATTAAAAACTTCAGATTTTTTCTCCTGTTTTTTACTATTTCATTTCGAATGCATAGTGAACCTATTTAACAAATTTTAGTTTTATAGGATAAAAATTAAAAAGTGGAGTGAAGTTAAACTTGGAATTAAAAAGTGCTCCCCTAATTGTTTTGAGCAGTGTATTATATTTGGGTTTTTTTTTTTTATTTTACGATGGCTGTTCCGTGGGAAGATTTTGAACAAGTTATTTGAGCAGCGATCTGAATTGCTGACATTTTTACAAGAGATACTAGACCAGAATCTGCCATATTTTTTTAGCTCCCTAACTTGGTTGTTTCAATTTAGCAGACATATTTATGCACCTAAATGAGCTAAATACCGAGCTACAAGGTAGAAATATAACAATAATCAAAACCAAAGACAAAAATTAATGGATTCATAAATAAACTGAATGTTTATGCTGCTAAAGTTAAGAAATCTAATTTTGAAAACTTCCATTTATGTTACGAATTAAAAAGGGTTAAGAAAAGTTCCGACAAGCACAAGTTTCTCATTAGCTTGTTGCAACGTAACCCCTGAACTAGCATTAAAATTATGTAATAATAACATTATATCTTGGTTAATTTACATTTCAACTTTTTAAAGTAAAATAATGTATGTTGATTTTTTTCTTAAATTCTAGTTGCAAAATTATTGTATAAAACGTTACTTAAATATATATTTTTATTTTTAAAAAACTTTTTTGCGACCCCCCTAGAATCCCTTCGTGACCCCCAGGGGGTCGCGACCCACCGGTTGAGAACCACTGCCTTAAGGTTTTAAGCCGAAAGAAGAAGTGTTGCAAGCCCAAGGCGTTTGGCAAGAAAAGGGGATTGTTGGTCTAGTTTGATTGTAAATAATGTATCATGCTAGAACAGTGCTTCCCAACCATCTCTGAGCCATCGCTCCTCACTTTAGGTTGACTAACACCCATCGCCCCTTTTTAATTTTCATATTATGTCTACTTATAATTTGAAATAATTGTATCTGGGAATTGAGTATTTTTGAAGGGTTATATAATATAACTTAAAAGTAAGCAA
Organism: Hylyphantes graminicola; assembly: GCA_023701765.1. Lineage (NCBI taxonomy): Eukaryota > Metazoa > Arthropoda > Arachnida > Araneae > Linyphiidae > Hylyphantes > Hylyphantes graminicola. The sequence goes on along the minus strand of CM043118.1, from coordinate 43,976,799 downwards.
TTTAATTGGCAATATTTCTTATTATGACTTGCTCTCCATTCTGCAATTTCATTGGTTGTTTTGTTTTCTTTGATAAAGTGTCGAAACAGGCTCATTAATTCAGTTGATGTATTTATTATTGAAAAAGAAAACTAATTAGAAATAGAATAGATTTATGTTTAGAATATTACATTTAGATTATTTTCAAACTTTTAAGCGATTAAAAACTTGTTTGGTTATAAATAATTTTAAGTTAACCATTAGTCTTCAGTCCCAATGACAATTTGGCATCATAATTTAAAAAAAAAAAATCTGATCGTCTATAACCAATAACCATTTATGATATCAAAAACCACATCATTCGATTCTTCATACTTTTTTCTAATAAATTTTTTTTATTAATCCCAATAGATGTCACAACCATTATTTTTTTAAAATTATGATGATGCACTCTTGCAGCACTGGGACTGATATGGTTAAATTATTCACATCAAAAATAAGAATAAATTGTAAAGTATTTTGAGTATTGATGCTTAAGGGGGGGGATGTTAATTTGAAATGCTTTTAAAAATCTTTTTATACACTGAGTGGCTAAATTATTATGATCACTCTTCATTATCATATTTGACAATTTTTTGCCCTTAGCACTGCATGATTTTTTTTTTTGGCATAGATTCTTCGAGATTTTGTTAGGTGACATGAGGATCTGAAACCATATTAGATGAATTTCACTTTGCAGTTCCTTAAGATTGGATAATATTGGATCTAACTGTCAGAAGCCCTGTCCGATCTGCTCTCATCCCATAAATTCTCAATTATGGGTGATATATGGTGACTGTGCAGGCCTGCGAAGCAAGGTAAAGTACCATTAGGCTTTTTTGAACCATCTGAGGTGCAAGCTTTATGATAAGGGGCTTTGTGTTAATGAAAGTATCCATCCCCGGTAGGGTACACCATTAACATGTCTGAGTATAGAGTGATAGATCTGCAATAATAATTAAATAGGTACCCTTGACTATTCAGACATTGTATGTGTACTTGGATTCCTATTAAACAATGCCCAAACAAACATCTGGGCGATGATGTAATATAATTCTACATACTTATCTACCTAAAGAAAGTTGAATCGATGGGTTTTGACAATTAAGTTCTCTGCATGAACGCGGACAACACAACTATCAATGCTTTATCCTCACAGGGTGGTAACAAAACCTGGAAATCAAGGAATTCTCAGGGAATTTTTCAAATTTTGCAAAATATCAGGGATATTTTTTTCCATTTTGGATTACTTAAACAGCAGGTTTAGGTTCTTGTGTTCACCCTACTAACAGCCACTTGATAAAAAAATATTCTAGTTGATCGTATTTGCCTGAAGGATCGATCACTCTCACGAATCATGTTATAACATGATTCTCCGATCATATGATTCCTCGAAACTTATTCAGATTTTCGGAAATGTAGAAAAGTTAGGCAGGCTAACTCATAAACCGGACAGTCTTAATTCCCGCGATGTCTGGATTAAATTTTCTGTTCTGCATTGAATTGTGTGTATTGCATGTTTTCTAGGTAGTTATACAATCAGGGAATATTTTGTGAAAGCATCAGGGAAATCTTGTAAGTATCAGGGAACTTTTTTTCTAGGATTTTGTAACCACCCTGTGAGAGTCCCGGCCCACTAGGTGGCTGTACTTTAACGGAAATTGAAAATAAAACCAAAATGTGAATCACATTCACACAAAAAAATACTTCAAACACTGCAACTAACATCAAAAAATAACCCACCAACAACGAAAAAGATTCATATTTTAGGTGCATTGCTCCCTATTAAGCAGCAGGATACAGGAAAATGACCGTCGATGGCAATTTATGATTTTTTGCTCTTATCTAATACACTGCAAAAAAAAAAGGTATCCTTGATCTTATTCACAAAAATATGTTCATAACTTATTGTATTAAGTGTATACATTTCTATTCTTTATAACACAGTTTTCGTAATTATTTAGAGTGTTCATAGATACCGGTGTTGCTTTTGACTCTTAAAGAGTCCTATATATGGGCACATAATTTTTAATTTGAGGTATGTAAAACTTATTAATTTTTTTTTTTTCAAAATCATTTTAAATGTTTGTCAAAAGGTTTATAAGGGATCTGGAATTACGAAAAAAAGTTCAGCAAAGCTCATTAATTTGTAAAAAACAAAAAATAATAATAAGGGATGGCAGTTTTTAAAAAACACCGATCCTAAAGAAACTGGTCTAAACCGGCCTTACGAAAATAACTATTTTTCAATGAAACAGAAATCACAAAAAACCGGTTTGTCTTAAAACTGGTTTCGGTTTTTCCTCCCTAGATCATTACGAAGGTAAGGACCGGAAGTTCAGGAACGGAAGGTAATTACATTCACGCTGTCTTCCTGTCTTTTTTGTGTTGAAACTAACTCCAGTTAAATAAAAATGTGTTTTTTTTTTTTACTTTTTGTACACCACTTAAACATATTTATAGGAAAAAATTTCCATTATCAAGTAAAAATTTACCTCAAACCTGGGAGACTGTAAGAAAAGCAATAAAGCCTCCGCAGCTAATTTTACTGAGTTTATTTAAATTTTGGGCTTATTGGTGAATTTTAGCAAAAATCTGTGGCTACTAACTGAAATGTGAGTTTTTTGCAATACAGTTTTCATGGTTGAAGAATCACTGTAACTCCAGTATAATAACTTTAATATAAAAAGAAAAAATGGTAAAGAAATATTACTTTTTTTAAAAGTTATGCACATGGGACATAAAATTAAAAATTCTGGTAGAATTGCCCATATACTCAACAATACATATTTTTAAAGGTTTTTCAATAAAAAGCAAAGCTGCTTTGAAACAAGTATAAAGTTGGTTGAGTAAATATGTGGATGTAGTTAGAAAACACTATATGAGTGGGTTAGTTTGGTTGGATATAAATTGTAATTGATCATTATAATCAGTTTAATAAGAAATATCATAAATTATGATTCAGAAATGTATTTATTACAAAGCATTTCTTTCTTGATATAAGAAAAAGTAGGCAATTGTAATCAATCATTTTCAATTTAAAGAACTACTTTTTGGATACCTTAAATCATTAATTAGTAGATAAGAAGAACATTTATGTTTAACCATTAACCCCATATAATATTAAATTGTAAATGCATAAATATTGAATAAAAGCAGCTATTTTTAATGCAGGGAACTAAAGCTGTTTTGTCCAATAAAATGTAATAGTGAAGGAATATAATGTTATCAACATTGATTTCCTATGAAGCATCTAACAACAAATTTACAATTAACAAAAATCTTGTAGAATCATCTATTAATTGCAGTATATTTTAAATAGTTAGATATTTTTTTAAAAGAGCAGTTTGTTGAGTTTGTGCGGACTAGTTAAACAAATGCTGGGTATTATCGTACACTTTATGCAGCAAAAACAAACGGTGTAAAAAGTAAGAACATAAAAATTAATTTTTGTAAGTGTTTTTTAAAGTTCAGTTTAGATACCGTTTAAAAGAAAATAATTAAAAATTTGACTATAAAGTACGAAAATGTACACAAAAAACGCGTATCGACTTATAAATTATGTGCTTTAATATATAGTTATTAATTGTATTTTTTTATATTTAGGATTAAATTGGCAAAAACATCCTTGGGGCTTGACCTATTGCGTTGCATATTGAGACTAAGAAAAAAAAAACTTTATATATTTTGACAAGGACAAAATATTAAGTAATACTTCGGTTAAAAACTAATTCTGTTTACAATGAAGTAAGTGTATCATGGCCCAAAAAAAAGTATGCTATTGCTGAAAAGTGTCATTGACAGTTTAACTTTCTACACAAAATATTTATCCTTGAGGCATCTACCTAATTTTCAAGCAGCAAAATAAAAAAAGTCAGAAGTAAATAAAAAATATTTAAAAGCTGTTGATCACAGATATTTAAAAAAAAATGCAGTTTTTAACAATCATAATAAAAAAATTATTGATTAACAAAACATGTACTGGTCAAAATTTCATTAAAAAATTGATGTGCTACGAATAATAACACTAAGAAATTTACATTGAGTCAAAAGTTTTCAGTTTTAAATATTTTTAAAATGCTGTGCTTGGTTTCGCCGTTGTAATTTTTCTAGTGGGTGCTTGTTAATTTGTTTCATTATACATTCGGTTGAACCTTATTTTAGTTTTGAGTATAAAGTTCTGTAAAAAGGTTCAATCATATGCCAAAAAATGGAGAAACCTTTTACAGTAGAGCAGTTGTATCTACTAGAATCCTTATTTATTGTGAAACTAAGCACCAAATTTATATCTTTTAATTTGTTTTTGGTTTAATAATTCATTAAACTTATAGATGTTTCAATATGTAGTTCAATTAAAAATAATAACCAGGAGGAAGTAATGAAAAATCTATTATAAACTGCTATATGTCATGGGGAACATGGAATTGTTTAAGGGGGTTCAGCATGTTGTATATCGGTAATGTTAAATTGGCCAATTGCAATGTACCTTTTCACAATAACTACTGATCAGATCATCTTAAAATTTTCTGTGTGTGTTATACCAACCTTATATATTTATCTGAGGTTAAAAGTTTTTTGTAAATAACTGTTAGATTTTTTAAAATAAAATAAGTTTTAAAGTACCCAAATAATCATGAAATTTTTCACTTTTTAGCCCCATAATTTTTTTTCCACTTGAGTTTTATTAAAATTTATAACCTCATATTAATCTATACTATGTATTGCATCATATAAAAAAATTTCACGAGAAAACGTAGCATAGTTTTTGAGAAAAGGTACATCGAAGTTCAAAAAATCAAGTTCTGAGAAAAGCGCGTTTAAAGTTTTTATTGTTAACCCATTTCCTTACGAAGCCATAACATTGAAATGGCTTTTAATGTCAAAAATATTTTTCCAATCGTCTTGATACTTTGTGACATTATTAATAAAGGTTGTAATAGTATTTTAAGCCAATAATTTTTGTTTTGATTTTTTCACCGATTTTAGGGTATTGAACCCCCTTAATAATAAAAACCTACTATTTTTAGCCTACTTTTCTTTTTTTTTAATTCGAAGAATTAAAAAAAATAAAAAAGTAGGTATTGACATGCGGTCGATGTCCGTCCGTCCGTCCGTCTGTCTGTCTGTCTGTCCGTACCCCCCTTCCAAAATCGGTTCTATCCATCCGATCTTAAAAATTCTTTTTTTGTTAGAAAGCTATGACCTCAGAGACCCGACTTTCATACTTTTTGTCCGTCTGTCTGTACGAACGGACGGACATAAATCTACTATTTGTCGACGAATTTCCCATTGAATTAGCATTGAAATTCAATTTCGAGTCATTTAAATCGCTGAATTTGACTACAAATGCTACGGAAAAGTGATATACGTCAAAAAATTCAGCGTATCCAAATGAGAATATATTGAAAATTTCAGAAAAGAATTCGAATTCTAAGTACTTCAATTACTTAAAAAACTTTAACATTTAATGCTCATTTAAAAAGCATAGGAAGCCATTTTATTAGAAATAAATCACCATTGCCATGGCAACAATCGCTTGAGAAACTTTAATTCTTTTAGACAATGAATTAAAATAAATTTATTTTTGCGACATCGATCAGTTTGAAATGACGTCAAATATATTTCACTTCAAGATTCTGTATGTAAGTAAGCAATGTTTTCATTCTATTCAAAAGAGAAAAATATTACATATTTATTCTTTGAAATATAATTTTTTGCAAACGATTTAAGTAATAATTATTTAATTCTCGAAATAAAATAAATGAAACTAGCTGAAATTAGCTGGTAAATGTTTAATATAGAATTAATGCTGTGTTTGGCGCCTTTTTACCTGTTAAACACAACTGTTGTTTGGAAGCAGGTTAAGTGACAGATTCTGTTACAAACCTACTTGTTTATTTACATTTATTATTTTAAGTGCATTTTGGAATAGTTATATGGGTTTTTTTCTACGAAAAATTAAATATTTATTTATAACTGCAAATAAATCATGCGGACGATAAGTAATATTTATTTTATTGGTGATAGAAAATAAATGAAAATAATGGCTTTACGAAGTTGAAATTATAGCTAGATGCTGTGGTTAGTGAAATTTATTCTTTTGTATATAAATTTAATGTAGAAACGGTTGTTGATGTCACTTACTTTAACGATCCTAGTTTTTTCAAGATAAGAATTTTAGTAAGTATTTAAGTAACAGGAAAGTAGGCTATTTTAGTTCTCTTAGAACTTCTTGTTCTTTGTAAAATAACTTACGTTAAGTCATGTGTCTTACGTTAACGACCACGTTAAATCTTCGATACTTTTTTACAGTACTTTTAAAAAGAAATATACTTCAATTAAAAAACTAAAAATAGTGTAAAAACACTAAAGTTTTTAATTTTAAGCTATATTTCTTGTAAACATACCAAATGAAGGAAAAGTTATATTGCTTGTCTTAAGAAAATAATTCAAATATTTTATATTCTTTCTTTATGAGTGAAATGTTCCCTCTTTTTGCTCAATAGAAGGCTTAGTCCAGTAACCAGGTAGTTTTTTCAGGAAAAAAATACAGAAATTGTTTTCTCAACTGTTTTATATGTTTTCGAGGGTGCTGAATCCGAATATCAACTTTGTTAACAAATTCGGGCATGGGAACATTAAAAAAAATGGAAAAAATCCCGAAATTTTACCCCTTTTTTTGGTTTTTTCCTTCTAGCAGGAAAAGTATTGATTTCTCAACAAAAACGTCAATACAAAAGTTAAAGTACTTTAAACAAGCTAAATAAAAGTCAATTACACTATTTATGTCAGATTAATAGTTTAGCTGCTACAACGCGCTGAAAATCGGGCAAATTCCTCCTGAATGGGAAAAGTCCGAAATTTTCACTTTCAGCACGCAAAATAGTACTGTGGAAATAGAGTTAGGGGTGGAATTAATTGGAACACAAACTAATCTTGCTGCAAATGGTAGGAAACATGCTTCTAATGAACATACTAAAAATCACAACCCGAACTGTCGCTCAAAATAAGTTTTTTAGCCGCAATCTTGAAAAAAACATCATTTTTTTTTAAAATTTACAATAAACCATAATAAGTCAAGTCTAGTATCGAATTAAAGGAAATTTTATGCTGACAAAGAATATACACTTAGTTTTAAAACTTAAATATTTGCAAAGATGATTTTAGAAGGAAACGATGAGAGAACGGCCGAAAAATTTCACTGCACGCCACGGCACTCCTTGTCATTATTGAGATATACAGCAAAAGTTTGCGACCCAGAGCCATGTTTCAGTGAATAAAAAACATGGAGTCCCCAATAATAAGCAATAATGAGCAAACCCTCATGAAATGTATCAAAAGAATTGAGAAAGAATAACTAAGTCAACATGGAACCTGGTTTTAAATCATTCGAAATGCAGTGAAATAACTTATGCAATGAGTTTGCTGACCAGTGTTTTCGTTAATCTAACTCAAGCAAGAAGGACGAAAGATTTTGTAGATTTTAACAAGGTAATACATTTAGACCGCAATGTATGTGTGTGGGCAATCCATCCACTGATTTTTCAAGTGCTTCGTAGAATTTCGTTAATGGAATAATATATGGAAGACAAGGCTAACGTGACATGATTTGAAGCAATATTTAAAATAAACTAGTCTAACATACCTTTTAGAGATGGAACTTAATAGAAAAAGTACTAAGCAGCTACGATAAAACTACGGAAAAAGGAGTAGAATAACTAGTCCTTTCTGGTGAAACTCATCGAATAAATTCAAGTCTTTTAACATACAGGATGCGAGCTTACATGTTACATCTGCTTGGATAGTAAAGGACAGTACGAAAAATTCAATTACGAGCTATATAAACGTTACCAACTTCATTTATAGACCATAGCAATCGACGAATGAATAAAACGGACAAATATATTGCAAACTCATCATATTCCATTAATAATAATAAAATTTAATAGACTCTTTGTGCCCAGCAAAGTATTTCCTACGTGCTTGATAACTGTGCATTAATTTCTCTGGAACACTTGTACAACATTTGGGGATGTCACATGGAAGTACTTGTATAATGTCAACAGAATTTATGGGAAAAGTTATAATAGTATTTGATGGGTATGAAAAACCAAACATAACATATATGGAGCACATTGTTCGCATTACCTTGTTTAGATCTACAAAATCTTTCACCATTAATGCATGAGTTAGATTAACGGAAAACACTGGTCAACAAACTCATTGCATAAGTTATTTCACTGCATTTCAAATTATCTTAAACCAGGTTCCATGTTGACTTTCAGCCATTCTTTCTAAATTCTTTTCGAGCATTTCATGAGAGTTTGTTCAATATTTTTTTTACTGTTTTCCGGAAATTTTTCGCCCGTTTTCTCATCATTTCCTTCAAAAATAATCTTTGTAAATATTAAGGTTTTAAAAACCAATGGTATATTCATTTTTAGCGCAAAATTTCCTTTAATTTGATACCAAACTTGACTTATTATAGTTTATTGTAACTTTAAAAAAAAAAAATTGACGTTATTTCAAGATTGCGGCTAAAAATCAAATTTTGAGCGACAGTTCGGGTTGTGATTTTTATTATGTTCCTTAGATGCATGTTTCCTACCATTTGCAACAAGATTAGTTTGTGTTTCAATTAGCTCCACCCCTAACTCTATTTCGACAGTACTATTTTGCGTGTGTGTGTGTGCTAAAAGTGAAAATTTCGGACTTTTCACATTCAAGAGGAATTGCCCAATTTTCAGCGCGCTGTAGAAACTAAGCTATTAATCTGACATAAATAGTGTAATTGACTTTTATTTAGCTTGTTTAAAGTACTTTAACTTTTGTATTGACGTTTTTGTTGAGAAATTAATACTTTTCCAGCTAGAAGGAAAAAACCAAAAAAAGAGGTAAAATTTTGGGATTTTTTCAATTTTTTTTAATGTTCCCATGCCCGAATTTGTTAACAAAGTTGATATTCGGATTCAGCACCCTCGAAAACATATAAAACCGTTGAGAAAACAATTTCTGTATTTTTTTCCTGAAACACCCCCTTTTGACTACCTGGTTACTGGACTAGCTAATGAGCTGTCGTAGCAAGAAATTGCGGCTTCTGTTATTTATAATATGTTTCTTAACTAACTTTTGTGTTTAACAATAAGAGCTAATTTATGAGAGAATGAGCCTGTTGAATAAAAGTGTTAAGTACTTAATATATAAATTTTATCAAAGTATTACGTACGAAATATAAATTTATTGGATTAGGTTAGGTTTCAATTATCGTCGCACTAGAGCTACACGAGGGCTATTGGCGACGGGCGTCGTATTTTAGAGCCACAGTCAAGTGACGAGCCTACACCTGAATAGGCGTCCAACGCAACCGTTATTATAAACTAGCAGTATGGTCCCGCCTTACTGGGAACCCCTTAACTTCGCATTGCTTCCTTTTAGAGGCATGTTTCCTTTTGAAAATGCACTCAAAATCAAAACAAAGTTAAATTCGTGTTGGCGCATGCGCACTTAAAAGAGCAAACACTAATAGAGGATGAAGCAGCCTTCGGGCGAGCGCATATATCAACCAAACTCAATCAATCAAACAAATAGAGGATGGCGTCAAGCCCCCGTTTCGGCCTGGTCCATGTATTTTCAAGCCCTGTTATGGTCCCGCAATCCCACGTGGATGACTTTTTTTAAAACTAATTATATTAATTAAAAATCACAATCAAATATGAAAAAACTAAGCCTCAGGTGCACACGTAGGTATTAAAGGAATCTATACTAAAAATTTCGAATTTTTTTAGTGCAGTCTAAGTAGGTCTTTTGCAATCCACAGACTCACAGACTCTTTCTTTTATTATTATAGATGCTCCAAAATCCTGAAGCTGTATACGATGATGGATATTCAGAAAGCCTTTGGTTTGATGTTATCCGTAATTAATATTACTAGGGCATAACAATTACACACAACCAATGCATTATCAAATTGTTCTTGCTTTCACTAAAAGGAACCACATCAATACGTATTTCATTTCAAGGAAACGCCAAATAATGCTGATTTTTTAAAGTTGGAAAAAAGGTTAAAAAACACTAAGTTTTATTTTGTAAATGATGATTTCTAACGAGTGTTTAAGTTTACAAAACATATTCGAAAACACAAATCTGTTTCACAAACAATGCAAACTCATATTTAATGAAACTTCGAGGTTTTTTTGGACACAGAATACCAATATGTTTGTTTATTAAATTATCCCTAATTCTAACTCATGTTTAACTTAGTGTATAATTTATTAAACTAGATATTCATGTAATAGATTGCTTGATGTTGATCTTTTAATTGAGTGATTAAAATATAATGGATTAGTTAATATAAGTACGATAATTAGATATGATATTAATAAACATTAATATGTGATTAATATAAGTTAATTAATCATATCTAAGCTAATACCTCCGTATTATTAGCTTAGATATGATTAATACTGTAGATTAATTAATCATATATAAGCTAATAATACGGAGGGTTAACCACTAGTTTATTACCTATATTAAATTGTAATTTATGTATTTGGATCAAACTAAACGTATAAATCCCCCAAAAACACTTCGTTAAAGTAAACAAACGCCAATCTAAAAAAAAACCTATGCATTTATTTTATAACAAAAAAAAAAGTCATGAAAGTTGTCGCTAAAAAAGCCGTGATATAAAATGAATGCCAATCTCTTATTTAAAACTTTTCGGTCTTAATAAATATAATAATTTAAGTTTCGCTGTCATAAAAAAAATTGCACTTGATGTTTCAATATGTATTTCAATTAAAAATAATAACCAGGAGGAAGTAATGAAAAATCCATTAAACTGTAATATGACATGGGGAACATGGAATTGTTTAATGTTAATAATAAAAACCTACTATTTTTCTTTGTAAAATAACTTACGTTAAGTCATGCGCCTTACGTTAACGACCACGTTAATTCTGTGATACTTTTTACAGTACTTTCAAAAGAAATAAACTTCAATTAAAAAAACTAAAAATAATATAAAAACACTAAAGTTTTTAATTTTAAGCTATATTTCTTGTAAAGATACTAAATGATTGCTTCCTAAATGCTTGTTCTTAGGAACATAAGTCCATACATTTATATTATGTCTTTATAAGTGAAATGTTCCCTCTTCTTGCTCAATAGAAGGCTAATGAGCTGTCGTAGCAAGAAATTGTGGCTTCTGTTATTTAATGTTTCTTAACTAACTCTTGTATTTAACAATAAGAGCTAATTTATGACAGAATGAGTCTGTTAAATAAAAGTGTTAAGTACACTCTTTAAACAAAGGAGTGAAATCCACTCCTGTAGGAGAAGTGCATTTTCGACACTGGAAACTAGTGAATATTAACTCAGACTGAGTTATAAAATCACTCGTGTTTGGAGTGATCCTGTCGCAGATGTCATCCTGCATCCTGTCCTGTTGCTTGTTTTGTGCCGGGGCTGCTTCAGTTTGCGTCCCGTACTTTGGTAGAGATGTTGCTTAGAGCTAGAGCTGCGTGATGAACTGGAGCAATCCCATGGAAACTAGCCTATTTTTCAACTGTTAGTATCGGTCTTGAGTTTCCGGCCACGCATCGTAAAAACAGCCGAAGCCGATGCATCTTCCCTTTTTCATCCATGGGTACTAGGGTGGGCCGAAAAAAACTTTTTATTTTATTTCGGATCGCTATAGTGCGGAAAAGTTGCCATCGGTAAAGACATGAAAAATGCACTAATTATTATTTTTTATTACTATATCTTCCGTTCGCGCAATGCCATCAAAGTTGGCAAAAAACTGTTAAACACCGTAATTTTTTATATTTTTTTTTAAACGGGGGGGCGGTAGACGTTTTTAATTACTTTCCTATATCATGAATTAACTACTAAAAGTATGTAAAATCCATATATTATAGCACTTATTAATAATAAATGCTATAAAATATAGTATAATAAGTTATTATACATTCGTGACAGATCCGCTCCGGCCACTCAACGTAGTATAAAATTTGGAAAATTCGTATTTTTTGCTAAATTTCAAGGTTTTAACTTTTTGTAAATTTTAATCATGCAATATGATATAGGAAAGCAATTAGAATCATATATCGTGATTAAAAAAATTATGAAAAATTACGGTTTTTGACAATTTTTGTAAACTTTGATGGCATTGCGCGAACGGAAGATATAGAAATAAAAAAATAATAATTAGTGCATTTTTCATGTCTTTACCAATGGCAACTTTTCCGCACTATAGCGATTCGAAATAAAATAAAAAGTTTTTTTCGGCCCACCCTAATGGGTACAGGTTCATTGAGAAAATTTCCCTCCCCTTCAGGGACATGTCTAAATTGTGGAGGGGGCGACAGATGGCAACATCTGTCGTATGTGTTTGTGTGTGTCTTGTGTTGTCCTACTTGACGATGGTTTATAAGCGGGTCCTTGCGACCAAGCACACAAGCCTGAAAATATATGTCAACCAACCAACCCTTTTTCATCTTGCGCCCCCTTTCCCCTGGTTGTGGGACCTTTTAACTAAAATATCTTATTCTTGCATGTTTGTTTCCGGAGCAAACAAAGAGGAATTGCGCAGCAATTCTCGGGGGTTGGCGAGTGGTAGCGAGCAAGGGGCCTTTGACCAATAGTACATACTTCATATAGAAGAATATATGCGTAGGATTTCTTTCGGAAGTGAAGAGGCTATAATAAATACGCCAAAATCCCGAAGTTTTGGGACGGGATAGCCTGGTCGGTAAGGTCTTGGACAGGCATCTCTAAAGCTGCGGGCTCGAGCCCCGCTGCCTTAAGAAGACCCCTGTCCCGTGTACGCTTATGGTTACTGGCGCATGTTAAATACGTCGTGGTCACAAAGTCTTCCAAGTTCACATACGAAATCGATATCTCTGGAGATGACAAGTCTATTCTGAGGATCCTCTAGTTGGTATCTGTCTCCAAAAGTTAGATGGATCCACTTATGTTTGTGTGCAGTGTCTGTCTTACTTAACGAAGGTTGATAAGCGGGTCTCTGACCAAGCAAGCAAACCTGAACATATGTGTCAACCAACCAACTGAAGCTGAATAGGATAATGAATATTCAGAAACCCTATGATGATGATGATGTTTTCCATAATTGAAATTACTACAGCATAATAATTACACACTACCAATTCATTATCAAATTGTTCTTGCTTTTTCTCTAAAAGGAACCACATCAATGCGTATTTCATTTCAAGGAATCGCCAAATAATGCTGATTTTTTAATGGTGGAAAATAGGTAAAAAACGTTTTGATTTGTAAATGATGATTTCTAACGAGTGTTTAAGTTTACAAAACATATTCGAAAACACAAATCTGTTTCAAATAATGCAAACTCATATTTAATGAAACTTCGAGGGGTTTTTTGGACACATAATACCCATATGTTTGTTTATTAAAATATCCCTCTCTCTAATTCTAACTCATATTTAACCTAGTGTATAATTTATTAAACTAGATATTCATATTATAGATTGCTTGATGTTGATCTTTTAATTGTGTGATTGAAATATTATGGATTAATTAATATAAGTACGATAATTAGATATGATATTAATATACATTAATATGTGATTAATTAATCATATCTAAGGTAATGCCTCCGTATTATTAGCTTAGATATGATTAATACTGTCGATTAATTAATCATATATAAGCTAATAATACGGAGGGTTAACCACTAGTTTATTACCTAGATTAAATTGTAATTTATGTATTTGGATCAAACTAAATGTATAAATCTTATTTAATGAACACAACATGAATTACAAAATACGATTAAGAAACTAACAGCTTGGACACATTTAAAATGAAACATTCCAAACACATTTTTGAAAGGTAATTTGAGAAGTTAATAAAATATGGACTTCTTATATATGTTATACGTAAATTTCTTATATACTGAAAACATTAGCATATTTAGTAGTTTCTTCAAAAGTGTTAATGCTATTTTGTAAATAAATTGTAAGAAGGTAAATAAATATCGTATATTTTCCTTTACAATAAATGAAAGAAAACATAAGAGCAAAAAAAAAAAATAATAAAACTAGCACAGGTCTCTTACTTTAACAAAATATCTATATTTGTTCAAAATTGCAAATGTTCATTATATTGTACTATCAAAACAATTGAAGAACAATCCTATGGTTTCTGGATATCTTACAATTTTTACGAGAAGTGTAAATGAGTTTTTCTTTGCCTTATTACTACAGAAAAATTCAGTTACAGTGCTTTTTGAGGGACAGCGATGTTTATGTAATTGTTATGAACAGGTAAGGTTATTATCAAGGGAGAATATTAAGTATAGGAAATCATGAAGAAAACGTATTATTTCAAATTTATAAAATGACTCCTTTCTGATAAATTTTGCAACTATATAATATACCATTGGTAGTAGTTTGATCAAAATAATGTAAATAGTGATAATACATAAATAAATATTAAAACACATCACTTTCAGAGATGGTTTCTTCGTTTCTTCCATTTTGACATCTAGCAGTCCAAGTCAAAAACTCTTGTGCATAAATTTAGATTTGTCGGGGACTTTTATAGCATTATTTGACGAATAAAATATACCAAAATAGTAAAAACGAAATTTAAAAAAAATCTTAAAAAAGGTAGTTTACATATCGAATAAACCTACCTTTTTAGCGTTACAACCTAAGAGTTAATTAACCCTCTCAGTCCTAGTGATGCCATTTGGCATTATCAGTTTCTTATCATAATTAAAAAAAAAAATAGTGGGCCTAATATCTATTGGGATTAATAAAAACTATTTTCCAATCGGAAAAAAAATTGAGGAATCGAATGATGTGCTTTTTGATATCATAAATGGCTATAGACGATCAGAAAAAAAAAATCTATAATGATGATGCCAAATCTTCATTAGGACTAAAAATGGTCAAAAATTGTCATTATAAGCAAGATATAATATTGAGGTAAATGGAGAATTCAAGGAACCGAATGTTTATGACGTTATAGGTTAGGTTTGAATTATCGTCGCACGAGGGCTATTGGACACAGGCGTCGTATTTTAGAACCACAGTCAAGTGACGAGCCGACACCTGAACCCAACGCAACGTTAAGGGCGACATCGTACGCAGCGTTAGGACTTTGAAGGATATTTAACGTGCACTCCCTTACACGGGATATTATTCATTGGACATTTTTGGCTGCAGGGGCCGTTTATAGGTAGGCAGCTATTTTGGCTATGCCCGGACCCGAACCTGAGTGTTTGACTGAAATTTATTTGACACACAACATTGAAAATTCTTTTCTAAAAAGAATAAAGAATAGCGCGTTGCGATCGAAATTGCATAGTACTTCCTAGTATACCTTTATTGTCAACAATTTTAAAAAGCAGTTCACGTATATTTTTAGATAGTACCTTCATTGTCTTTTTATGTGGAATATTCTCATTTTATGTTTCTTTTATGAGAGCTCTGGAGAAATGTGAAAAAAATAAAAATGAATGCAAGTGTGTTATTCTATAAAACGCTTTTTATTTGAAGTTTATACTAAGCGTACTTATTTTTATTGAGTTTCAATTTATTCGATAAGTAAATAAACAGATTTACACGTTTGGTATAATATTATACTTAAGCTGTAAAAGATGATAAAACCAAAAAAAAAGCATTAAACATAATTTTTAATCGTAACAACCTAGTAAACAAAGAACTACATTAGATAATTTTTATTGCTTATGTCTGCAAGTGTAATGTGTTGTGTACAACTATATTGGAAAAAGTATTTTATAAATCTAGGATATAAATACTTCAATTTCCTGAAAATTTAATTGTAATTTAAGGTAATCATAATTAGTGAATTCACAATGTAACAATATTCAAATCAAATTAGGATTGCATCCAATATTTTGTAGAAAAAAAATAATATTTACATACAATTGAAGCATTTTGTCATCTAAGAGAGTTTAGTCCGAATTATAAAATTCTTATAATTTACATTTATTTATTTTATCAAAATCAAAATATTCCAAGTTTTATTATCCTTCCTTATTTTGGATATAATTACTTCTCAGAAATAAATTAAAACTTTTCCATTGGTTTATAAAATAAAATTAATTGAATCTTTCTTTTGATTATAAAAAGTTCAAAAAGGTAGTTTACATATCGAATAAACCTACCTTTTTAGCGTTACAACCTAAGAGTTAATTAACCCTTTCAGTCCTAGTGATGCCATTTGGCATCATCAGTTTCTGATCATAATTTAAAAAAATATAATAGGCCAAATATTTATTGGGATTAATAAAAACTATTTTCCAATCGGAAAAAAAAATTGAGGAATCGAATGATGTGCTTTTTGATATCATAAATGGCTATAGACGATCAGAAAAAAAAAATCTATAATGATGATGCCAAATCTTCATTAGGACTAAAAAGGGTCAAAAATTGTCATTATAAGCAAGATATAATACTGAGGTAAATGGAGAATTCAAGGAACCGAATGTTTATGACGTTATAGGTTAGGTTTGAATTATCGTTTGAATTATTGTGAACATTGAATTTAATCGAGTTTACTTAATTAACTTCAGATTAGTATTCTAATAAAGAAAATTCTATTCATTCTGGGTTTTCAGCAAACATAACTTATAATTGAGAACTCCAGTTAATGTCCCAACGAAATCTTCCAGTTTATTTCCTGTTTTTAGTGCTCTGTTTGTGCATTTTTTTATTCGTATTGTTTATTTATGTGTGGGGTCATTTTTGCATGCGAGGTTCTATTGTTTAAATCGTGTTTTTTAATCAAAATAACATATGCCAGCTTAGATTCTCACAATTAACATTGTAATATGGTTTTGTTTAAGTATATGTTTTGCAATATCGTTTTCAATACAAAACACCACACTTGTATCATTCGAAGTAGGCAAATAGGGTCATTTCGTAGTAGTTTTCCCCAGGCGCGCAACCACGGGGGGGTTTTTTAGGGTCAGAACCCCCCCCCCCCCCCAGAGCCCATATTATAGTAAAATTTTATTTTGCTAACAATAAAAAAAAACGAAAGTGATGAAAAAAAATTCCATAGAGAAACACTATTTCACTCGCCGCCAACAAAATAAGAAACTGTAGGGATGGCGGTTTTTCAGAAAAAAAAAACGATGTTTCAAAAACCGGTTTTTCGGTTTTACTGAACCTTAAGACTGGCCTTATGAAAAACCGGTTTTTGGTCGAAACCGAGTTAAAAAAAAACGGTTTCGGTTTTCCATCCTTAAAGTGTTTCAAATATAGGTGGCGAGAAGTATAAATCTCTTATAGCAAAACTCTTTTCTAATGTGAGGGGGGGGGGGGGGGGGGGGTTGAAAAAAAGTACCAGCTCTGATAAAATGACATGTATTGCCAAATTTATTAATTTTTTGTCGTTTTTTTTTAGTTGCTCTAATATTGTGCATTCAAAAAATCAGTAAGGGTTACGGTATGAGAGGCAGAATGTCAATCGTGGCCACTAGGCACCCTCCCGTGGGAGAGGTATAAAAGTATTGGCGGGATAAACGCACTGAGTGATATAAGGTTATCAAGGCAAAGCAACATCATAATACAATTTTCAATAAAATTGCGCATGAGCAAGAGATTTCTGCCATATAACTTTTTTTGGTTTAAACGGTATTGCTGGAAAACGAATATAGATACAGACTTCAAATTTGATACACGTATTACTAGTACCTGTAGGACGTCATATAACGTTTTCGATAAAATTGCGCTTGCGCAAGGGGTAGCGGAGATAGTACTTTTTGGTTTTAAAGGTATTGATGGAAAACGAAAAGAGATACATACAGGCTTCAAATTTGGTACATGTACTCCTAGTACCTGTGAGATGTCGTAAGAAGATACTCGAAGAAATTGAACATGCGCAAGAGGTATCTGCGATAGACCTTTTTTTGTTTTAAAGTTATTGAAATTACCTTTTAATATATATTATTACCCTCAAATGTGTACGCTTATTTTTTTTATTTGCAGTTGAAAGTCGTGTAGTGCTACACACTCTTAGGTTCCATAAGATGAACAATTTTTTTTTTCTCTTTTTTTTACAGCAAAATGAATTGCTCCATTGAATCGTGTGTTAATAACAATTTGTTAAAAATTAATAATAAAATGTTATAATAATCTTGTTATTTTTAACGGTTCCAAAAAATAATTTAATAGCATTACTATAAAAAAAATATTTAGTTAAATGAAAAGGCCCGTTTACTTTTTTAAAAAGTTCTAAATTTGCAGACGATTTGTTATCCTCATTTTACAATAGATTTTGTTCGAATGACTAATTTGTTCTATTTGTTAGGATTTGATTATTTGATAGTTTCTTTATTAATTGTTCTATTGACTGTATGTATGAGAATGAGTATTGAGCAATAAATGCATAGAAGCTATTACTAAACTATGACGGTTGTTCAAGGTCATCACACTAGAACTGCATATAAGGGTGTTATGTCTTCGTTTTTTACCAAATACTTTGCCAAACTCGCCAAGTTATTGCACAAAAGAGCTAAATGAGAAAAAAAAATTAAAAATAATTTATAAACTGGTTGATTGTGCGAATTTAGAGCTGAATGTTTGTGTTTGTAGCTATATCTTTTCCTAGCCAAATTAGCAAAAACGCGCCAGATGAGCTAAAAGGATTTTATGTTTTTTGCGTGAAATTACGGTGGTATTTATCCGTGAAATTTATAGCGTATTTTTAATTTTGAATTTCAAGGTAATATAAGTAACGGTATTGTACTCTCGAGCGGAAACACAAAGCTTATTGTCCTATAACGGATTAAATGATACATATACTAGGGTCGATTTGAATTTTTTTTAGTCCGTGTGAAAAATGGGTATTTATTTGCTAGTTTTGAAAATAAAATCGAAACAACCAAATAAATCGCAGTACTTAAAAAACTAAAGACAAGAGCGTTACACCAGCTTAAACATTCTCATTATTAATAATAAATTTGTGTTAAAGCTGTATTAACTATAGGAAAATAAATTAAAATATAATTGATTAAAAATAATTAAAATGGGAATATTTCTTATCACGACGTCACTCTCTCTAAGTTGCGATTTCATTTGTTGTTTTGCTTTCTTTGGAAAAGTGTTGAAAAGGTCATTGGTTTAAAAAAGGTCACGCGATTCGAACTGCGATGTAATTGGTTGTTTTGTTTTTTGTGGCTAAGTGTTGAAACAAGCCCATTAAAAATAATTTTAATTATTGATAATTTTATTTATTAATAATTTTAATTATTAATAATTTTAATTATTAATAATTTTAATTATTAATAATTTTAATTATTAATAATTTTAATTATTAATAATTTTAATTATTAATAATTTTAATTATTAATAATTTTAATTATTAATAATTTTAATTATTAATAATTTTAATTAATAATTTTAATTGTTAATAATTTTAATTAATAATTTTAATTAATAATTTTAATTAATAATTTTAATTAATAATTTTAATTAATAATTTTAATTAATAATAATTTTAAATTAAAAGTTATTTTAATAACAAATAACTTCAATTATAGTAATTAGAATTTTAATTAGAACAAAATAATAAAAAATATGTGTATGAAAAATCTTGAAACCCCCCCCCCCCCCCAGAAATTTTTTCTAGTTGCGCCCCAGGTTTTCCCAACACTCATCGGAACAATAACGCTTCTAAGTTAAAAATAAAATTCAGATTATTTAATGCATATTTCTCTTACGAATTTTATTATTATAAATATTCAATGTATATAAACTATTCATCAAACATTGCAGTTATAAATATTATTTAGAGTGTTTGACGAATGACAGTGATTGCGCCCTCTAGAAGGGAAGAGTATAGGTTTTATAGCCCATTACCCCGCTCGCCAGGAGACAGTCACAAGAGACACACAAAGAAGGACGCCACGAACACATAGACAAGTAACATCATTTAATGACAAGCACAAATATCCATGCTTTTTACCGGGATTCGAACACGGGCCCAGCAGCTCCAAGGGCTAGCACTCTAACCATTGCGCCGGCGGGCCGGCATCATAGAGTGTTTACATAGATTAGTTCTGCCAAATTTGCATACTAATTACTCTACTACATTGAAAAAGGGTCTTAATTTTTGTTTGTGGCACGGTACATCCATAAATTATTTCACACTTACTATAAATACAACAGTATAAATAATGTTTCAAAATGTCCTCTGATACATATATTTATTTTCTTTATTTAACCCTATAATGAATGAATTTTTATTTTCATACCAAATATATATATATGTATCGCTAATGCTCATACATTATGGGGAAAATACTTAAAAAAAATTAACTGCATTAGAATTTAAATAATTTCAATTTTTAATTTTTTTTTTCCATATGACAAAAACCAACTACAAAATTCCAATTTTGATAATAATGACTAGAAAACTGCCAAATATATTTCAAACTAACCCTTTTTAACTATAATTATTTTTTCTAAGCAATTTATTTGTATTTAGTACTATTATTATGATACTTTGAATGCTGCCAAAAACGTAATTTCACAACAGCTAATAACTTCACTCTTTAATTTTGAATACACTTTTACTACTGTCATCTATAAGGATTATTAGTAACTAAAACTTCAAAATGGAATGTAATAGATGAAAAAACACAAATTTGTCGAGGGGGAGCTCGAATTTAATAGAATAAATTGGATTATGTTACTTGTTGCCAAATGGCAACAGTATGCATTAAAAGGCTAAGTAACAAATCAATGTAGCCTGGCATATTTCTTTGATAAAATATTCAACTACCTTAACTATGAAATTAATTTACTTCTATGAATCAACTGGTATATTTTAGAATATTAAAGCCATTTTAATGGACAATATTCCAATTATAATTTTAAAGTCTGCAAATATTTTAAACATGTGCATTTATAAATGTATAAATCAAGAACAAATATTTACTATCTTATTCGTGAAGTTTATTACGTATAATAATATTCCAATATTCATTACACTTTTTGTACTCCTAACATGGAAATATATGTTTGTTTAAAAAAACTATTTAATCCCTCTATTGAAATAGCAAAAAAAAAAATTTATTAAGCAAATAAAATTAATAAATCAGCAAGCATTCTTTGCGTCAGAGATATCCTAGAGTATTTGAACAGAATAATACATTCTGCTTTATTCGCATACTATCTATACTTCCACTACATAGAAAGGGTTTGAGTGCCGTTTTCATTTAGATACGTCGTACCATGAATTATTTAACGTCCATATACCGAGAAAAAGCATAATTAATCTCTCACAAAGATACGAAAACACCAATATCTGTTTTTTTGTCTTATACACTTTGCTTCGAATTTAAGTTGATTAGAATTTTACTTACATGTGGCAATATCTTGCATCCATTGCCGAGAAGTTAAAGTATTAAAATCAACTGTAGTTTATTATGTTAAATGAAACTGAGTTCATTAAATGTAAAATATTTATAGTTTAGTTTGTATTTACTTTTACCTTTTTGTATGCAAACTTTGGATCTTTATATAAGAAATTTAATTTCTTTTTGCTTTTTATCTGTTTTTATTTATCGAGTTTAATGATTTTCTGCATTCGTAATACTAAGAATCAATTTATCCAGTAGCATAATATTTGATGTGCATTTATGAAGTTTTAAGATCCATTTAAATATATTTACTACACTTTACATTTACGAATCCATGAATATATAACCAAAGCAATATATTACTTCTCTTCATGCATACTAATTACTCTACCTACGCAGAAGAGGTTTCTAGTGTCAGTTTCATTACAGCCAAGAATGTTATGCATTATTCAACAACCCCTTAGAGAGTAGCAGTATAATTAATTTCGGCATATACAGTAAACAACAATGTTCGTTTTGTTTGTCTAAACTTTCTTCTCTGGATGGACTAAACAAATTTTTTAAAGGAAATGACCATTGCATCTTTACCAGAAATTTATTTTCTTTTTGCATTTTATCTGTATTTATTTATTGAGTTTAATAATTTTCTGCATTCGCAACAGTGAGAATAAATTGATCCAGTAGCATACATGTTTTTTGTACATTATGAGTTTTTAAGATCTATTTAAAATCTATTTACCACACCTTACATTTACGAATGCTATCCATGAATATTTAACCAAAGCAATATATTTCTTTTCTTCATGCATACTAATTTCTTACACAGTTAAGAGGTTTCTAGTGTCAGTTTCATTACAGCCAAGGATGTTATGCATTATTCAACAACCCCTTAGAGAGCCGGAGTATAATTAATTTCGGTAAATACAGTAAACAACAATGTTCGTCTTGTTTGTCTAAAAATTAAATTCGTTTCTAAAGGTAAATGCACTAAACAACTTTTTCAACGGAAAAACAACTGTAAAAAGAGTTTTGCGATGGATAAGGAGTATTATGTTAATTAACTGGTTAAAGTATTTTTTCTAAATAGTGATCACGTTTACATGTTTTAAACTATAGGGAAGTAAACCTTGCGAATATTCAAATTGGTTATTCTTTTTTCAATAAGTGCGCATTACGTCGTTCCCATAAGGAGTAGGATGTTAATCATTTGGCTAGAAGTTTTTCATAAATAGTGATGAATGCTATTTATTGTTTACATTTACATTTTTTAAATGTTTAGAAGCAATCTTTATGAAATTTGAATTGAGTTTCTTGTTTCAATTGATCCTTCATGTTTTAATAAGTGCGTATTACGTCTTCAAAGGAACATGATATGCTCAATTTTTTTGTTGTTATTTTTTAATCCTCTGAGGGATAAAGCTTTTAGCCAAAAGTGCAAACATTTTCCAGTACATGAGTTTTACATTTAAATTTTGACTCATTAATTATTTTATTACGTTTTTTAATGTTTGATTTAGGAAGTAATAGTTTAAAAAACCACCTCAATACTTATTTTTTTTTTAATTTAAAGAAATACATATTTTGCCCTTTTTTAATTTAAGTTTAAAGTTAGAACTAAAATTTTTGTTATGATTATATAAAAAGAAGTCGTAATATATTAACAAATACTCGTCAAACAAAATGTATTTTCGAGCACTAATATGCATTCAAAATGTATTAAGCTTTTTTAAATGTATGTCATAACAGAATTTTTAAGCACTTATATAGATTCAAAAATCAAAACATATTAAGCATTTTTGGAATTTATGTAGAAACAGAATTCTTCAACCATTTAACCCTAACTGGAACTTGCTTTAACGATATATACCTAAATTAATATGATGTAAACCATGTTGAGGTATAGAGATCACGAGTAAAATCAGCCCTGAAGCTTTCCTGGATTGATAATTAATTATCAGCTTGTTTGACATGTCAACTCCACCTTTGCGACAGCCACTTAACTATCGTAGCTTTGACATTTTCTAGTAATTAACACTAATTCTCAAATCTTCAGAAACAACTCTCTTAAAGTCTGGATAGAATTCAATATTTTTATTATCTGTACGCAAAAATTTGATTATAAACTCTACAAATCTTAGTGGCATGATAGTCCATAGAGAGTCACGGCCTGCTGTGTCCTTTTACTCTCACTAGATGGGTTACATTGCAGCAAATGTCTTTATCAGATGCTGAGACTGATGTAAAACCCATTATTGTTTCGTTACCAAGAAAGCGTAGACCCAATTTTACCAAATCGGAAGTTTAAAAACAGGAAACATTTTAAACTGGAAACAGCAAATGAATTTACTTAATTACAGATTAACGTAACAGTTCTTTTTTGCAATGAATATGTGGAATTTAAATCACTAAATGGTTAAAAATTGAACGTATGTACTGGAAAAATTCAAACTGGGCTTCTTCATTTCAGTATTTGGGAAAATGCGAAGTGTTTATGGAAATATTTCCGTGGGGACTAGATCGCATATTTTACTATTGGCGATTCATTTGTAATACGCATATTTTATTATGTTTGTAACCTATACATTTTCGTCTTTTTCTATTTCGCTGCCTCAAATGTCACCAAACGGAATTTTTGTCAAAATACGAGACTCGTCACCAATATCTCTCTTGTAGCTCTAGTGTTACGTTATTTGAACCAAAAACAATTCAAATTTACCATCTAGAGGGAGAAAAACCCTACCTATTCTGAAGAATCGATACCTATACCTCTAGTCCGTGGGAATCTGCCCATCTCTCATCATTTATCAGAGAAAAACGACATATATATCTGGTTTGGCTATTTTCAGATATCATCGTGTAGATATACAACCCATAAACATATCCAGGTCGCATTGTTAACCCTTTTTGTAAAAGATGGTTGGTTGGTAGGCATATATTTTCTGGCTTGTGTGCTTTGTCAGCTTTTATCAGAGAGTTCGGGCACAGAAATGCAACCGATACACAGTGCGGCGTGTAATGGACCAAAATCGAAAAAGTGACTTTTTATTTGAGAAGTTTACCGAATATAATTGTAGTCTTTTTATATTTCGGTGCCTCAAATGTCGCCAAACGGATTTTTTGGCAAAATACGAGACTCGCCGCCAATAGCCCTCTTGTAGCTCTAGTGCGAAGTTGTTTGAACCAAAAACAATTCAAATTTACCATCTAGAGGGGAAAAACACTACCTATTCTTGAGAAATCGATACCTATATCGCCACTCCGTGGGAATATTCCCATCTTTCATCATTTATCAGAGGAAAACGACATATATCTCTGGTTTAGCTATTTTCAGATATCATCGTGTAGATATACAACCCATAAAAATATCCAGGTCGCATTGTTTACCCTTTTTTTTTTATCAAAGATGGTTGGTTGATTGGTTGGTAGACATATATTTTCTGGCTTGTATGCTTGGTCAGCTTTTATCACAGAGTTCGGGTACAGAAATGCAACCGATAGCGAGATTTGATGCACGCAAAAGTATAGAAGGTAGTGTTACATTTCACAGGAAAACAGTACAGTAAAATTTTGTAATATTGTGTTATATGTAATTAAATTGAATAGTTTATTTGTTAATTTTTGCAATAAAGGGACATTTGGAAACTTTTTACAATTGGCTTTTTTAAAACTTTTTAATGGGGTATTGTATCCTTGATAAAACGGTTCCATGAAATAAATTGCATTTGGTTGTGTTATAGCCCTTTAGATGCTAGAATTCGACAGCCGGAAACGTACAACCTAGCAAAACCATAAACTGAAAGTTAGTAGGGGTCCGTCCGCGGCCGAGTGGTTAAGGCATCTGCCTCAGGATTCAGCCTTCTCAGGAGTGCGGGGGTTCGAATCCCACCTACTGCCTCATAAATCGGATATATCTGTACTGGAAAAGAATAGAAAATCCAACACGTGACTGATGGGCCCGAGTACACTGGGACAGACGTGCTCGTTAAATCTGTGGAGTCCAAAGTCCCGACAGCGTCAGCGTACGATGTCGCTCGGAGTTCCGTTGGGTGCCCGCTCAGGTGTCGACCTCGTCACTTGACCAGGGTTCTAAATTACGAGGCGTTATTGGCTGTGTTAAAGTTCCTAATGGAGGCTAGAAATAGGCAGCCAGACACGATTACACTACACAGTGTAGTAAGGTAATCGTTTCCGGCTGCCTATTTCTAGCCTTCATTAAGGAGCTTTAACGCAGCCAATAACGCCTCGTAATAAACTGAAAGTAATTGGTTGAAGCACATTTTGAAAGAAAACTTTGTAGCAGCACATTTGGTCAGACTCCACCACGTTTAAAAAGTAACTTTTTACATTTTTAACTATATAGATAGTAGGTTTTTATTTAATTTTATAGATAATTATTTAATTTTATGAATAAACCAAGATGAACTGTACTTTGATACTTATTTTACATAGAACTACTTTTAGCTACACATCATAAAACGCATTCAATCTACAGTCCTTAATTTAAGAGACAATTAAAAATATGATAATAAAAAATTTACTCCAAAAAATAAAAGTTTTAACAAATTATCATTCATAAACAAAAGTTGTCTGCAATGTGTTGTTTATTCTCAGAATAATGAGTCCGCGATGTTTAATTGTTATGTCACTAGACAACAACAAAAATCCGCGAAATGAATACAATATACTTTTTTCTATTCAAACATAATTTAAAAACGTTTTTGAATTCGTATAATCACAAAAATGCAATACTGGTATACCGATATTAGTATTATTTAAGTTCCCACCAATAAAAACACAATAACCTTTTTTTTTATCATTTATTTACTTATTTGAGAACCATAACTGATTTCGGTTACATATTATACGATCTTAGCAACCATTTTTAATTTACTAATTAAAAACTAGATAAACAATAAAAAAATAGCAACACACTCATATTTTAATATTTCGGATGAATTAAAATTGGGATATTTCGGATTGAACATTACATATGGCTTTTAATTCTCCGCTTTTAGGTGGAATAAGTACCATGCAAAATTATCATTAACAAAAACAACAATTTTCATCACAACCTTACCGTAACAGTTTACTTTCATTTTGCCATAGTTGGAATCCAATCCAACCATTAATCATACTGTCACCAGTACTAGGCAATAATTAATCAAAATAATGAATTCGGAAATTCATCCTCATTACTAAGCTCAAAGATTTATCCAATAGAAATTCAACTATCAATGATTAATGAGCATGGTTCAAGTACATTTTCTCTTTCAAGTACATTGAATCAGTTTTACTTTACGGTTATTAAACGAATTTCATTTTTATTAAGTGAAAAACCATTTACTACTCAAAAGATCTATGAATATTTATAGATTTCTAACAAACTTATATTCAATACCATTTCACTATTTTAGCACAATATATATTTTTTTAATTAATTTTATTTTATCGAATTTTTTTCCAAGACATAACGGATAAACCTTTAAACATTTCTAACACTAACTCTCTTACTTTTACATGAGAACTCCAAGACTAAATCCTCTCTCATATATAAACAGCTCTTTTCATCAGTCTCAGTCATTTAGCCACATCGCGGAATGATCGGAATACGACCGTTAATCGACCTGTCGCCAAAGAGAAAGGCAATCAATCAACAGTCGGTAATTACTGCCAATGATCGTAAAAGCATCGAGGCTTGTTTCTTCCAAACTCCTCGGAGAAAGTAGAAGTTGGGATATCAAAAAAGGAACAGCGTGTTTAATGGTATTTATTCCTAACATGATTTTAGCCTCCCCTGTCGCCATCTGACGTAGCTGTGACGTCAATATAGGTCAATATCTTTTTTTTTATCTACATTTAAATTTTCAAACTTTTTAGTGGCTCAGTTGCTGAAAGGTTTAAAGTATCCGTCTCGTTCAAGATCGTGGGTTTGAGACCCGGCTGAGTCGTCAGACTTTCTGGCTAGGAAAATCTTGGGCACGCATGTCATATGGTTATGCGGTATGTAATAGTTCCCCGGAGGGCCCATTTAGCATGGGTTCTCTCTGCAATATTAAATCACTTCATACTTTAACATTCACAGAAAGTACAGATTTATTGAAATCTTCATGTCAAAATTGGCAGCGAGAGTCGCCTAGATGGTGCCACAAAAAAATGACTTTCACTTCTGGGGAATATGCCGAGTCTGCAAAGGCCTGAACGCCAATATTGCAGCCCCATTAGAGAGAAAAAAAAGAAGAAAACAATTTCCAATTTGGTTTTGTTTAGCTAAAATATGTTGCACAAGAACTATTAGCTAAAATATTTGTTAGCTAAAGTATGTTGCACAAGAACTATTGGTCACGAGTGTCCACATTTTGAGACACCGTGCAGTAAATGAACTGGCATCTATGCTTATCTTATGACTTCTGAATATTGTTTCAGATTTCTCATCATATATGAACTTTTAATCAAATTGCATGAAGTCTCACAGAAGCTTAGTGAAAGGTTAGGTTAGTTTCAATTATTATTAGATATATGACGGTCATTGGCGACAGGTGTCGTAATTTAGCACCTCAGTCAAGTGACGAGTCGACACATGAGTAGGAACCCAACTCAACCGTTAAAGGCAACATCGTACGCAGCGTTAGGACTTTGGAGCGTATTTGACGTGCAAATTTTTCGATGCCCGGACCCGAACCAAGGACGCTCCTCATGCAATGCGGACGACTTAACTCGACTGAGCTCCCCATCCCCCAGACAAAGAATTAATTATAAAGGAAGACGATACTAAGAAACTTAAGGGTATGGTAAAAGATCTCTATACAATTCCAATGGGGAAACTTTGGCCCCTGTTTTTAAATAAAGTATACGACATGTACTCACGAAAACTTACCAAAAAATTTCAAAAGAAATTTATTAATAAGCAGAATTTTAAAGATATTAATTAGTTATAATTTAAAAAATTAGTAAATATTCACAAGTTACAGGTGACAGCACCAATGTCATGTAAAAACGGAAACATTTTTTTTAAAATTATAACTAACTAATATCTTTAAAATTATACTTATTAATTATTTTAGTGGCAAAGAAACTTTTTTATGTGTTTGTGGTAAGTTTTTGTGAGTACAGGTTGTATATTCTATATGCAAACAGGGGTCAAATTTTGCCCTTTGGAATTGTATAGAGTTCTGTTACCATACAAGACCCTTAAGCTTCAAGTCATCCTAACCTCAATTACAAGACAACTTCCCAAACCACAGTTACAAAACAACTTCCCAAACCACAATTACAAAACAACTTCCCGAACCGCAATTACAAAACAACTTTCGCAAACCGCAATTACAAAACAACTTCCCAAACTGCAAGTACAAAACAACTTCTCAAACCGCAATTACAAAACAACTTCCCAAACCGCAATTACAAAACAACTTCCCAAACCGCAATTACAAAACAACTTCCCAAACCGCAATTACAAAACAACTTCCCAAACCAATACAAACTACTTGCAGAAAATACCTCAAATCCGTACTCTAAAAGAGTGACTTGGGGGGATGGTTACTTTGCCTCGACCAAAAATCGATGGTGTTTCGATCCAAGATTTAATGACACCGCGCAAAAGGTTTACGTGGGTTCTTTAGTGGGTGGAGAAGGTAAAGCTGCTAAGATAGATTCAAGGTGTTATTTTTCAGCGCCTCAGGTTGAAAGTTTAGAAGGAGAGGCGATTTTCGTATAAGTGGGTATTTTTAGAAAGATTTTAGATAGATTTTTGGCGAATCTTTCTCCATTTTTTCTGTAAAATGACTTATGACTTTCTTGGTGGGGGGCAAGATCGCCAAGCACTGCGACTTTAAGTCTATTGTACTAAGCCCCAGAAATGACACAAGCACAAGAGACGCACAAAGAAAGAGACGACACAAACACATAGACAAATAACAACATTTATTGACAGTCACAAACCGGGACCGGGATTCGAACCCGACCCCAGTTTTCTGTAAAAAGTACAGTAGATTTTTTAAAATTTTATACATATGCACCAAATACTACCTATCTGCTACCATTATAATTTAAAATTTGCGAGTAACAATAATTGCTATATTTTTGTTGTGTTAAAACGTTCATTGAATCCTTATTTGAAAAAAAATTATACGACTGCAACAAGTGCTTTCCTAAATAGTTTACAATTTACGAATAACTAAAACATCTTAAATCTTTTTGTAACTGAAATTCTTTTTTTTAACATAAACGCTTTTGCTAATGGGAATGTTGTTTTTGTGTTTTATTGCGAAATAGGATTGAAAGATGTTCTTTATAGTTTATAAAAGTAATATGCATCAAAGAAATTCATTAAATAACTCCACCTGAATTAATTTAGTGATGATGTGTAAAACAATATCTTTGTCTTTAGTCATAAAATAATTTTTAATAGTATACATATAATATTGAAGCAGCTTATTACTCCTTGACATATAATTAAAATCTCCACTTCATAGTCCAGTGAATAGAGACTCAAAAAGGGGGTTTACCATACAAAAGGTCCGGTATCGCTGATTTTTTTATATGTTGTGTGTGACCCCTAGGAAGTAATAAATGTGAGTTTTCGTCATCCTCGTTCTATTGCTTTTTCCGCCATCTTGAAAAAACGTTCGAAATTTCGCCCATCTTCCAGTTTTTGGCCTATAACTTTTTTCCTAAGCATTTTTGAATATAACTTTTCGACACAAAGTTGTAGAAAGCAAAATTTTCTTCAAAATTGGTGTTAAAAGTTTTTATGTACGACAATTAGTTAAGGAGCTACGAATCAGCAAAAAGGGTGTAAAATCAAGTGTTTCGAAAAAATATTAGGTTCTAACGACTTTCTATCGCCGTAACTCACATAAAAATTCATTTTATCAATAAACAATGATTTTACAAGTCGTAGAAAATTTAATTTCCTATAAAATACACTTATCAAAAATAAGTTTTTTATATATTCCAAGAAGAAAGGTTAAATTTACAGAAACCCAAAAAAGTTTCTATTTTCACCCGACGATACAATGTTTTATCTTTTTGAAGGTAGCTCTTTACCATTGTAATTTTTCACTATTTTTGTGAATACAAAACTTGCGGAAAATAATTTTTCCTATAAAATGGTTCTATTTTGTGTTTCGTACGATAGAATGTAACGGATTTACGTTATTCGTAAGATGGCGTAAAATCTTGAATTTCGCCAAAATAGTTTTTTTATCACTTTAAATCCCAATAATTAAAACAAAAATACTTTATTTTAGTGGAAAATACGTAATTATTCTAAAACTTGAAGACATCATTTATTATATTATTAAGATCTCAAAGAAATTTTAGATTCAACCAAAGAATTCTGGTTAATGTTTCGAAAAGCATGAGTAGAAGCCGTTATATGTGTTTTGCCTTAGACACAGAGAAAAGAAGGGAAATAATTTTAGCCCCAAAGATCTTGCGATATCGATGCTTTTTATAAAATTTTTTTTTTTTTTAGATATCGTTGCATAGTTGTTATTGATGATGGATACATACTCCACCAAATGGTGTGGAGTCGAAACGCGACATTTTCTGAAATTTACACTGATTATCGGAAGTACATTCTTAAGCCCTATGTATCTACGGTAATTGATGCATTTGATGGCTACCACGTCCTGTCAAAATAGACATTTTAATTTTTAAAAAAATCGCATACAGCTAAATTTTGGTATAGGTCATTGGTACGCAATTATAGAGTAAATAAAAAGTCCTCACCTATCCCATGTCTGCTAAAAAAATTATTCTAGGTCAAAGTTCGCAAATACAGTCTAACCTCGATAACTCGACTTCCTATAAGTCGAATAATCCATTAAAGTGGCCGATCTCCTTTGACAGCAAGTTTCGTAAAATTCTATTACAACCATGACGTTGAGCAATTTATCATTAGTTATGAATATAAAAATAGTTTTAAGAAAGTATTCAGTACTTGTGAACAATTGTAGTAAAATATGCTTCAACAATCACGCTTCCGCAAAACATGATATCTTAACAAATTTTTAACTTTTTCCATCGTTTAAATTTATAAATGCTCAACAAACATTAATATAGGTCATGAACTAAAATCGTTAAGATATCAGCTCCCAATTTTTTATAGGCAAAAGTTTGAAGCATTTACATCGAAAACACATACAAACAAGAGAGTAACAATCATATAAATAGTTTTAAAATATACAATTCTTAATAGTTTTACACGATTCTAGTTCAAAACCTTCTTCATACTGTTACTAAACTACTGTAAAAATTTGGAAGCAGTTGATAATAAAGAACTTCAGTTTTTATGTTTTGCGTAATGCGTTTTGAAAAAAAAATGCAAAACAAGCAAAAAAAAAAAAAGATTTAAAGTGCTATAACTTCGGTTCTATTAAAAACTAGAAACTAAAATGAAACAGATTTAGAGAGATAAATGTTCATTTTATATTAAATTGCAAAAAAAAAGAAAAAAATGTTTGATATTTAGTCGATTTTTGCTGAAAAAAAGGTCATCGGATACCTTAACTCAAACTTTTTAGTGGAGTGTCGATTCATTTCAATACTTTTCTTTAAAAAAAACTGTCCCGATATAACTCGAATTGAACATCAACCGGTCGCCACGGAACCATTCATTAGAATACAGCCTAAATGACTTAGCCAGCAGGAAAGAGATATTTAATATGCATATATGGATAATAGTTAATAATAGATATTTAAGTTTTATAAAAAAAAGACTTAATATACTATATTTTGTAATTGCAAAAAGGGTTGTAGTGCAAACTGTGGCTGTAAAAAAGTCGGATTATATTGTTCTTTAGTAGGTACCAATTGCCATGGCCAATCTTGTTTAAATGTCGATTCAAATGCAACAGATGAGGATTCTTATATAGGAGATAACCGATGCATCTTTATGTGAACTATTCCTACCAATTTTATTGAATAAAAAATTATCTAATAAAACTAATAGAAAGTACTACTGAATGCACGAACTCCATTTGATAAAGACTGTTTAGTTTTTGAAACCTAGTAATACTCCTGAATAATCAACAGTATATTCATCGAAGAATTAATCTGCTTATCCAAAATGTCAAAATCATATCGTTATATTACATGTGTGTATGTGCAATAACTGGCTGCGAGCTGCGATACTATGTCAGCATTCAGCAATGTTCAGAAGGGGTAAAACATCAGTATTTAAATTGGTTGAAAAACCTAATGAATGTAACGTAATGCAGTGCACAATAGAAAATTAATCATTTTCTATTATACTCTTTCCCATATTTTTTTTCATAGTTCAATTGGCAGATGTTCCTTAAACTAAAAGTATTTTTTTTTATTTAAACTATTTGTTGAAATGAAATTGAAATCTTTTATCAAATCACATGTATTTTTCATTTGAATAAATAAACATCTTAGTTTTTTTTTAAATGTAACTAAATTCTTTGGTATTGAATCTAAAATAACTTTTATGACAGTACCAATATAATAAATGATGTCTTCAAGTTCCACAATAATTATGTTCCACTAAAATGAAGTTTTTTGTTTTAATTATTGGAATTTAAAGTGATATAAAGCTCTTTTGGCGAAATTCAAGATTTTACGCCATCTTACGAATAACGTAGATCCGTTACATTCTATCGTACGAAACACAAAATAGAACCATCTTATAGGAAAAATTATTTTCTGCTAGTTTTGTATTCACAAAAATAGTGAAAAATTACAATGGTAAAGAGCTACCTTCAAAAAGATAAAACATTGTATCGTCGGGTGAAAATAGAACCTTTTTTGGGTTTCTTTAAATTTAACCTTTCTTCTTGGAATATATAAGAAACTTATTTTTGATAAGTGTATTTTATAGAAAATTAAATTTTCTACGACTTGTAAAATCATTGTTCATTGATAAAATGAATTTTTATGTGAGTTACGGCGATAGAAAGTCGTTAGAACCTAATATTTTTTCGAAACACTTGATTTTCCACCCTTTTTGCTGATTCGTAGCTCCTTACCTAATTGTCGTACATAAAAACTTTTCGTACCTATTTTGAAGAAAATTTTGTTTTCTACAACTTTGTGCCGAAAAGTTATATTCAAAAATGCTTAGGAAAAAAGTTATAGGCCAAAAACTGGAAAATGGGCGAAATTTCGAACGTTTTTTCAAGATGGCGGAAAAAGCAATAGAACGAGGATGACGAAAACTCACATTTATTACTACCTAGGGGTCACAAACAACATATAAAAAAATCAGCGATACCGGACCTTTTGTATGGTAAAACTCCTTTATTCACTGGACTATCATGGCTTGAAGGTATCTTTTTTGGTAAAATAGAATTTATCGATAAAATTACCTTTCAAATTATATTTCGGTATGTTTCCACTTCACCTACCCCAAAAAAGATCCAGTTGCACCGCAGAACTTGTCTTTTATATTACTTTATAAAACAAAGTGAAAAAAACTCAATTCAGCAAACAAATCACAAAGAGTTATAAATATTTATATAAACAAAACAAAAAGTTGACATCTAAAACAACCTATCAAACATCTGAAAATTATTATCAAGGTTAATAATTCAACCATAACATAGATTTGAAAAATCAATAATATGCTGTCAAATATCATTTCAGAAGTTTGTTCACAAAAATATGTTTTTTCCTTCAAGCTTATTCATTTATGAAACTGTATTTCTAAGTTTGATATAAAAACAAAAGAAGCAAATTAAATTAAAACCTGTCATTATTTTTTTCACAAAGTTAAACAAAGTGTTTAGTCCATATTCAGTGTTTTTTCAACTTTAATTTCTAAATCTCTTTATGATATATCAAGATTAATATCTTATCCGTTCAAAATTGCTACCTTTGAAGCCGACTAATAAACAGTGTTCTGTTTTACGTACCAAATATATTTTTTCTGGAGTTCTTGAAATTCTCTAGGAGATTTAAAAGCATGTAATGGTTGATAAAGGGACTCTGGGTAGTTTAAAATCTTCTGGATATACTAAATAAATTTTTTTTATTATTTTTTATTTAAAGTTTACCTTTAGGCGATAAATTCTAGACAGCATGTCGTTAAAATATTGCACTATGTTATTTTAAACATTCTTGCTTGAAATCCTGATTTTTGAAGCACAGATTCACAAAAAAATACAAATTTTTAAATTTTCGAATTCTTTCAACTCATTAAATAAATGTAGAAATGTTAACTCAAAGACTTTTCAAATACAAAGAAATTCTAAAATAAATCATTATTATTTTTTGGTTTTTGGAAGTAGTTACCATTTTGTAAATAACATTTACATCCATGGTTTTTAAAGTAAAGAAGCTTTAATAAAACTATTTATATAAAAAAAACTATCTATAACCACATTTTCGTGTCGGCCATAGTTTTGTACTATTGTATGATTTCTTTACTTTCTAATTTGTTGTTTGGTTTTTCATACAAAATTCTATTATCACACAAGTGTTTCTGTTAAATTTTACCCAGTCAATTTTATATGCACTGTAAAATATGTTGTGTAACTTCCAAAAAATTGCTGTCAACTTAAATTGCAACGTTACGAAGTAATGTAGCTTCAAAATATAAAAACATTACACAAATAAAGAGGTTAACTTCTATTTGGAATACAACATACTCCATAAATAGGTAAAGCGTAACTCGACGAAACTGGAGCCTGTATACGTCCACAAAATTGTTAGCAATCTATTTTGCTGAATTACAAAGTAATGTTGCAACAAAATAATGGATTAATATTACAGACATAAAGATGTTACTACTATTTCGAATGTAACGTTACTCCGTGAATCACTGAAACGTTACTCGATGAAACTAGAGACAGTATACGTCGATAAAATTGTTAGCAATTTATTCTGCAGCATAACAAAGTAATGTTGCATCAAAATAACGGATTAACTTTACACAAATAAAGAATTTAACTATACTATTTGGAATGTAACGTTACTCCATAAATAGGTGAAACGCTACTTAATAAAAGTGGAGGGCATATTTGCTGTTACCACTTTCGCGGAGGTAACTTCCAATTATGTTCCTTTACACTTCCCACATTTATCGCAACGTTACTCCATAAAGCAGGAGTAAGAAATTTAACACCACATTTTTAAGTAGAAAAATGAATCCAATTTTGTTTTTCGATTTTAACTATTTTATTCTAACAACATTTATAAACTAAATTGATTGACACTTATGCCAAAGTATAGTAAATATTTTTTTTTACTTAGCCACCGCCAAGAAAAAGTTCTGGTTTTGCGTTTATGTCGATAAGTCCTAGAAGATGTGTGGGCGAGAAAGATTTTCTATTAGAATATATTCAGTTTATAGGACACGCATAAAGATATTTTTTATCGCTACCAAAAAAGGCAAAAAATGAAGGAAAATCGATAAGTGTATAAAAAATAAATGTATTAAACATAAGAAATATTTCTGCAATGAAACAAAATTTCAGAAACACTTTTTTTTGTCTTAACTGAAATGTTTCAGAATGTATAAGATGCCTACTATTAATGGAATGCTTCCGATCCGTTGAGAAAAATTTCATTTATTTGATGTTACGTTAAGAAGTGTTTCAACCATGTAATGCATGATTTTTTTAATTCCTGAAAAAATATATGTGTATCTTTAATACTCATACATTATATGAAAAATACTGAAAAAAAGGAGCTGAATTGGAATTTAAATAATTTCAATTTTTAAAATTTTTGCCACTGGCAAAAAACAACTGTACAAAATTCCAATTTTGATAAAAATGGCTAGAAAACTTCTAAATATATTTTAAAATAACCATCTTGAAATATAATTATTTTTTCCAAACAATTTATATTTATATTTAGTACTAATATTATTATACTTTGACTTCTGCCAAAGACGTAATTTTACAACAGTTAATAACTTCACTCTTAATTTTTTAATGCACTTGAACTACACTGTAAAAAATTTGGCTTGAATTTACTAACGATTACTTAGTAACTTAACAGGTTTTCACCATTTACTAGAAAATCATCTGTAACCTAAAGAAACTACTGTAGTAATACTAAGCAATACTAAGTAAATTGTTGTAACGCTTACAGCGCCACCTGGCTATCTTTTTGAGAGATGCGTAGTTTCCCTTATTGCATTGTTTTGTTTCTCGAAATTTGTTCGATCGGCAATCGAATTTAGCAAAAACTAACCGGTGATCGCGTCCGTAAATTGAAAGTGTACGAGACTAAGAGATAAAAGTTTGATTCGATATCGGTCAAAGGTGAAAATTCAATCAATGTGTTTTTCATCGAAAAATTATAACGAATCAATATCGCAACGATGAGAAACCGAAAAACGTGTTTTTTTTTATTTTAGTACATACAAATTGCGTTAAATTATTTCTAAAACTTCATATCCGAAAGCTTTATATCGATCAAGATTTTAACCTCATTATTTACACGCAAAGGATCTGCATGTCTCGATGACCGCGTGGACAAGCGCGCTACTTCTCGTTGAAAGACGAGCTAATCTTGAGGTTGTGAGTTCGAATCCTGCGACCTGCTCCGGAAAAGTCGAAATAATTCTTGACTAAAAGAAAATTAGTGGCGCCCTCTTGTTTAACATTTTTGAAACTGCTAGTTACTAACTGTTTCCTAGTAAAGATACAACATAAGTGGATGTATTGATTACTAGCATATATCTTGTAACGTTTACTGAAGTTTTTATAGTATGCTTGCAATTTAAATGATTGTATTGGGTACTAAGCTTTAATTAGTAATATATACACATATTTCTTATGTAACATTACTAAAAAAACTTATGGAAGCTGAGTTTCCTAGAGAATTCTTAGTAACCTTACAGATTTTTTTTTAGAGTGTACTGTCATCTATGAGAGTTGTTAGAAACTAAAACATCAAAGTGGAATATAATAGAAGAAAAAACACAGATTTGTCAAGAGGGAGCTCTACTTTAATAGAATAAAGTGCAATATGTTACTTGTTGGCATATGGCAACAACATACATTAGAGGGTTAATGTTAATTGTCTTAATGCCTCTGACGCAAGCGCAAATGATTCGATCAGGAAGCGAGAAAAATATAATAAATATAATTTGTAAAACAAATAACTCAAGAAAAATGTATGCTTAAAATGGGAGCATAATTTATTTCAGATACCGTATTAAATCCCTTTTTAAGATCGTTAAACTTCAATGAAACCCCAACACTTTTTTATTTGATTGTTTGTATTCACTGTGTTCCTTTTTATAAAAATTTTTATTTATTAAACTAGATTTTTATTGAAATATGCGAATAAACAAAAATACTTTCAGGGAGTTTAAAACACGATAAATTAGCCCAGCTACCACACGGAATTTCAGTTAATGCTTTGTGCAGAGATCCTTTGTAGAACATGAGACAGAAATTTAATAATATGTAAAGGTGATCTGAAAATTGGATATATTTTACGACAACACCATTTTATCATTGTCAAGATCAATTGACTTTCAAGGTTATCTATTATCAAATTATTCAATTTTTATTTCCATTATTCATAGCAGCAAACCGTCGTAGAGCGTAAGTGTTACATAAGTGGATTTCAAAAATGCTTTCAAAAGTAGTGGTTTAGAAAAACACATATTTACGTTATTCTAATGATATAGTGAACAAGAAACTAACTTTATTATTCAGATAGTTAGAAAAGATAGTAGCTCTTACAAGTTTTTGACAAACCTGTTAATTTTATTAGTGTAAATAGCGACTACAAGTCAAAAAAGGGATACACCAAAAAATGTTTACAATAAACAATCATGTATTTTCAAGTACATATATGAAGAGTACATGGGAAAAACTCATTCATTGCATGGGAATCGTTCTGCATTAGGCCTTTTTGGCAACAATAATGAGTTATTGAAAACTGGTGTAAGGAAACTGGTTTTGCATTTGGTTCTTCTTTAGCGGCAACCCTTTTTCACGCCAGACCCGAGTCTTACGTTTGCATAGGTAGAGAAGAACTAATAAAAAAAAACTGGTTTCCTGTCGTCAAAGCCCGCCAAGCCGGCCAGAATAAGGAAAGATTCCTAATCAATCAGGGGGTTCTTTTAGTGGAATCTTTATCAGTAATGCTTCTAATCTCATGCAAAACTGGATTTAACAACCGAATATAAAATACGACCGATAAGGGCTCAAACACTAAACAACAGCAACAAAATGGATGCCAATAAAATCAGGAGGGTTTTGCTTTGCAAGTGCTTTGTTATTTATTTATAATTTTTTAATGTTTTTAAAATAGTTGTAAAAGTTTTGATCTTTTTAAAATGAATAATTTTTTCACAAAATATAATCTGTTACCACATCCCCAAATCAGGAATTGCGTTCAGACCTGCAATATGCAACAAAAACATGGAACCATGACTCATCGGGAACAAACAATAAACAGTAATGGCAAATTACATAAATAGTGAATAAAAATACACCCGTGAGTGTTTTTGCAATATTTTTTTAGCATTTTAGTATTGAAATATAAAATTAGAAAGTTTTAAATAAAATTGTGTTTTCGTGTTCGATTGTTTTGCAAAGTGTTAGTTTGAAATCTTTATCAAAATTCTCCTGTAGCTTCATCTGGAAAAACATCTTACAACATTTTTAATGCTAAAATTCCACGCATTTTTAAATGATCCAATTTTTAACAGCTAAAATAGCATAGCTTAAGAGAACAAGCTGAATATATTTGCCAGAAAATATAATCTATTACCCCACTCCCTAAACACGAATTTCACATTTCTACTAGCATCCTTTTTTCGAAAGAATTCTTATATTCCCTAGAGATTTCAACAAACCTCGAAAATATCTTTTATGTCGAGACGTTCTTGAAAGGAAACCCGAAGGAATTTCCTTTTGAAAGCCTTTTCTGAAAGATTCTGAATATGAATTATAAATGGAATGAAAAATTGTATTATGATTTCCACATTTGTGTGAATGATGTTCAAACAAGATGGAAAAAAATAGTTTACAATTAAATCTATTATTTCTTTTTTAAATTCTAATTTGTTTCATTTGTTATTTGTGCAGCATTTCATTGATATGACTGGTTTTTCAATTTCCTTTGTAAATTTGTAAGGAAAAAACTGCGTTTTCATTTTATATTTTACAAATATTTGAGATAATTTGATTTCAAATATTTTTATGCTAATCAAATAACGTTAGCTGATGTCTGCAATTATAAACAAAAAGCTATATCTATAAAATTTAATTAACATAGATTATTATTTACCTAAAATTAATTCAATTGAAAATATTTATTCATTTTTTAACATTTTACAATTAAAATCAGATTAAAGTTCAGTCTGAATGAATCATTATGTTCTTCAAAAGATCTTTGGTATGGTATTTACATATATATTCCAGCTTGTGCGCTTGTTCAGAGAAAAGCTTATAAGTTTCGCCAAGTGGGACAGACATTGAAAGAAATTTACAGTCACAAAGGAAGGAATAATACATAGACAAATAACAACATTTATTGACGGTCACAAACATCCATGCCTGACCGGGATTCGAGCCCGACCCCAGCAGCTCCAAAGGCTAGCGTCCTAACGATTGCGCCACCGGGGCGTCCAAAAGATCATTGCTTCACAAAACAATTATATCAGTCTTCTTCCTCAAATCTAGTAAAACACACAATTATAGTTTCTTTTCGCTTTCTATCGGTTTACTTCTGATGTCAACATTATGTAATCGGCTTACGGAAAGAGGATTTTCTTCGTCGAAAGTATCCGAAGAGATATCACGAATCAGATAACATAAAAAAGAAACTATTCTCCAAACTACTTATACCCATTATATTACAAAAGTAAAAATAAATAATACTAAAACTCATAAGTA
Organism: Hylyphantes graminicola; assembly: GCA_023701765.1. Lineage (NCBI taxonomy): Eukaryota > Metazoa > Arthropoda > Arachnida > Araneae > Linyphiidae > Hylyphantes > Hylyphantes graminicola. The sequence continues at coordinate 43,936,566 of CM043118.1, read as the reverse complement.
TAAGTAATACTAATATCATTATCATAATTTTTAACAGACTCATGCACGGAATAACGTTGTATTTTATTTATTTTTTTATTTAATACAAAATATATATCGTTGTCGATAGGGTTTGGTTTTTTTCTTTCCATTATAATAGACACAATAAACTTTTTTAGTAATTAACATAATAATAGACATAAAAAATTTATGTTCACAACAACTTAAAATATTTTATTTCAAATTATTATTACAATAGATTTGAATTGCCAAGTTGAAAAACTCACATTCTCACATGTATAACTAAGGTATACGGCGCCGATTCGGCCGTACAAAATTAAGGGAGATTGCCTTTGGAGCTTCTGGGTTCAGGTTCGAATCCCTGTAAGGCACGGATGTTTGTGTTCGCCAATAAATGTTGTTATTTGTCAATGTGTCTGTGTCACTTCTGGCGAGTGGTGTAACGAGCTATCAGGCCTATGCTCCTCCCTTCTAGAGGGTGCATTCCAAGTTAAGTTAAAGTGCACGGTACGGCGCGTTTATTGGCGACATTTTAAGATCGTAAACTCGTTGGAAGAGTGCGTTTTATGAATGAAGAGACATCGCTAATGAATGGACCGGATCACATATCTTAGTTATACTTTGGAGAACATGGGTTTTGTAACCTATACCTTCATTTTCTTTTATTTTGTTATATATATATCAAATTGAAATTCAACGTATTTCCAAATATCGTGATTTAACAACTGCTTAAGTTCACTTTTATACGTTATTCCTATTTTACACATAGTTTCATTTAGCTTTACATTCATATTTCGGCAACGTCATTGACACAACAAAAAAAATCCTTACTTGTCCTTGTATATAATATTAAATTTTATTTTGCAATTGTCTTTCGGAGTAAACGCAACGCTTTTATTCTGTGGAAAAAGTTTTTTATTAATTTTACACAAATTTATATGATGGTACAGCTACGACGCAAGCACAATATAAAACATTACATACATTTTTATAAAAGATGACAGAAAGTTATAATCCTCTTTTCTAAAAATCCATTTACGTATATAACAAAAGGGTAGATTGGTCAAACTAGAAAAAGATTTTTATGTTCATAAATCCATAGTTTAAAAGTACAACCATGTATACATTAATCTTTAACTATTTTTTAAATTTTGATTATTTTTACATTTGTATTAAAGTTGTATTAAACTAAGTAACGTTTCATTGTAAGTTAGGGATAGTTTTGAAAAGATTTTACAATTTTTACATTTCTGTCGGCGTTTGCGTTTTTTAAAAACGGCACTCTAAATTTTATCTTTTCAGCTTTATACTGAAATCTCCTATCAACTTACAGAACCTCCAAAAGATAACCAACTACTTTTGAAGTAAGTATCAGCAATGAATTTTTGAAAGTATCAGCCATTTTTATTTAAAATTATTTTAAAAAATATGCTGCTCTTCACAATTTTCATCTTAAGTTACATATTGAGAATGTTTTCCCCTTTAATCTTCCCTTTTTTTGGACGTTTTTAAAAATCTGCATATATTTCCGACGAAATTTTCATTGAAATTAAACAAAAGTATCTTTGTTCATAAAATATTTTAAAAATTGATTTTTCAACTGTTTTAAGCTTTTAATAGCAATGTCCTTTAACTGCATGTCCCCGCTTATCGCTGAAAAAACAAGAAGGAGGTTAAAAAAAATTACAATTTGTCAGTTAAAAAACTGTTTTTGTGTTAAAATTGCTCTTATGAAATTAACAGTTATCCTTTTTTGTAAATTTTGCGGTGTTTTTTTCACACTCTCTGACAGTTGTTTTCGGTTAAAACAGCGGCACGAAAGGCCGAGTGATTTGGACCATTACTCTAGAAGTCAGCTTGCTGTTACGGGTGCGGGTTCGATTCCCGGGTTTATCCAAAGTGTATATTCCCTTGCATGTGTCAGTAAAAAATCTTGTTGGTGTCTGCATTACTTGAAGGGGAAGGCTTTATAAGCGAGTATCTGATTTAGCACACAAGCCGGAATATATATGACCTATCCCCCCCCCCCCCCTCCCTGTAAAAACAACATACTAAGGTAGTAATTTATTTCGCGCACATTGTTCTTATAAAATAACTTTGGTATGCAACATTTTCGTATATAATTTAGAAAAGTCATTGTTGTATAGAAAAGTATTTAATTAGAATTTTATGCAAAACACCACAAATATTATCTCTACTTACCTAAAACATGATTGTTTTAGGTAAAAAGTTGCAGTTTACAAAATTTCGCGATTTTTTTTTTTTAAATCAGCCATTTTTGGGAAATTTAATCTTTTACATTTCACATCTTGCTCATACAAAATGCAAGATTAATAATTTTTTATTAAATAGCATTTTTGTTGTTGCTTACATTTATTTGTCATATTTTAATAAAAAAAATCTATTTATATTTAATTAAAGCTTATTACTCATAAAATACATCTCTTTTCAACTTATTTAATTGCTCCACCTAACCGCTAGAACACAAATATTCCGAAATTTCATAGAACAATTTCATATGCAAGCAATTATCGACGAATCAGTATAACCATCAGACCATACACAGACGTCGGCTTAGAAATTGGCCGTTTAAATTCCAGAAACTGTATCCCTACAATTGATCAGGTTTCCACAATGACAGCTTTTAATAACAGTTGGCACAGAAGACGCATCGTATGCTTTCTAAATAGAAAATGTTAGAATCTAAAGGTGGGTAAGTCCACTGGAATTTGAATATTGAGCATTTCTGTTTATGGTTATTGGATATTCAATTATCGCCTTCGAATTGAAATTTAGGTTAATTATAATGAAAGATTTTTATAATAAATTTTCTTTGTCTAAGGTTTTGTATTAAATCATCATTTTTCTATCCATTATCATAATTAGTTTATTGATACGTTTATTGCTATTTTATTAAAGTTTAGACAATTATTATTTAATCATTTATTATATTGAAATTCAGATTCATTTTAATGGAGGCGTTTTAGATTTAATTTTCTTTGCTGGTGGCTTTGTTTTATTATCATTTTTCTAGATACTTTAATGTAATTAGTTTATTGATATGTTTATGGATATTTTACTACAGTTTAAATAATTATTATTTAATCATTTATTATATTGAAATTCAGATTAATTTTAATGATAGCGTTTTAGATTTAATTTTCTTTGTTGGTGGCTTTGCTTTATTATCATTTTTCTAGATACTTTAATGTAATTAGTTTATTGATACGTTTATTGCTATTTTACTAAAGTTTAAATTATTATTATTTAATGATTTATTACATTGAAATTCAGATTAATTTGAATGATAGCGTTTTAGATTTAATTTTCTTTGTTGGTGGCTTTGTTTTATTATCATTTTTCTAGATACTTTTATGTAATTAGTTTATTGATACGTTTATGGATATTTTATTAAAGTTTAAATAATTATTATTTAATCATTTATTACATTGTAATTCAGATTAATTTTAATGATAGCGTTTTAGATTTAATTTTCTTTGTTGCTGGCTTTGTTTTATTATCATTTTTCTCTAGATACTTTAATATAGTTTGCTTATTGATATAATTTATTTACTCCGTCTGTTTCTATTTTAATTAAAGTTTATATAAGCATTATGTAAAGTATAATTTAAATCTTCTAAGCATCGTTTAAAACTCCTTGACAGCTATTTCTGATATTTTGATTAATAAAACAATGAATAAACCAGTGAAATACATGGAACATCGGAAATTTGTGTTAATGCGTAATTTCAGATACACTTTTCTTGTCAATGATTGCACATTAAAAAGTTTAAATATTATCACTCGTAAGATTCAAATATTAAATATAATTCACAAGCTCAAGTTTTTTCAAGTCAATTTACAATACATGAAATTTATACTTTGACATCTAATATATTTTTCATATTAGTGAAGGTAAACATTTTTTCAAAAATAAGTTATAAAATTTATACATAAAGGCATATCCTGCTAAAAAAATAAAACTATTACATTTTATTAATAATTAGTTTGTCTGAATATTTGAAATCTTGAGTTCAAAAAATTGAAAAAAAAATCATTTTTTTAAAGTCATGGTATCAAAACGTCAAGAAACTTACTGCATGCATTTTAAGACAAAAACAAACAATATATTTTCAGTTAAAAAATTAGACATTTTAAAAAATTGAATTTTTTAAAAGAAAGACAGGATAATAATGGTTAATTAAGGATTCGAGGATTATGTAAATATGATACATTCGAAACATTTACTTAAAAAAAACTGATGCAGGAATATCTTGTTTAATTTGATAAAAAAAATTCTGAAAACTTTACTCAATATATTTTAATAACCTGTCAACGTACAACTTTTTTTACCGGAAGGAGTGAAAAAGAGGAAATTAAAAGGTAAGATAGGTTAAAAAATATCCCATGTCAAGGAGTATTTTTTATTACTTAATAGTTGGTTTCACAAAGAGCATTTTTATTTGATATGCATCATAAAATAGCAAGTATATTTAAATAGCTTGGTATCATGCAGTTATGGAAAATAAGAGTACATTAAGAATTGCATAGAATTAAAATATATTGTCAATAGGATTTTTGTATGCGATTAATTTAATATAAAAGCTAGCCTCATCGGTAACAAACGTCCACTCAAAACCTCGAAAATCAGACAAACACTTCAGAAATCTTAATTTTACAAAAAAAAAATCGGATACACTTTCATAAAAATTGTTCAAATGTTAAAAACATTAAATAAGAATTTAATACTAATAAAATATAGAGGATTTTAAATCGGCACTCAAACGGTTATGCATAATGATTGTAAATTAGAATTCAAGTTTATAAATACAAGCATAATTCCTAATTACATCACAAAATAGATACTTATAAAAATGAAAGCATCTGTAATAAATAAGTAGAAAAGTAGTTTATTGACGAATATTGTTTTTAGCAATAACATTCCATAGATTCATAAATAAAATACCATCAGTCTTTTGTTAATGTATTTTTAATGATCGAACGTGCGGCTAAAAGTAAAGATTTACATTAAACAAAAGTTATGCAAGATGTACATTTAAACATTGTAATAACAAACATAAAATAAAAACAAGTGCCTTGCATGAAAAATGCACAAAAAAAGATTATTTCAACAATAAGATATCTTGAAAACTAACATTAGAGCAGACAAATTACTAGCAACAACTGAGCAGTCAGAGAACAGAAACTGTTCCATTTGTCAAAGAAACGAACAAAAGCGAAAAATATTATTGCCTTGCGAAAAAAGGTTTTTTGGTTTTTGCGGTAGGTTTAATGGGAACATCACAATACCATAAGGTGATGATTAGCATGTACACTGCTCAAAACAATTAGGGGAGCACTTTTTAATTCCAACCTTAACTTCGCTCCCAACTTTTTAATTTTTATCCTATAAATCTAAAATTTGTTAAATAGGTTCACTCTGCATTCGAAATGAAATTGTAAAAAGCAGGAGAAAAAAAACTTAAGTTCTTAATACTTAAATTTAAAGGGGGAAAATGGAATAATAACTTTTTAATAAATTATAACAATAATTTTTTCAAAACTTTTTTTGTTAAAAATAGTTGATATATATTTTTAAACATCTAAAAAATGCAAGCATGAAAAATTTAGGGTCAATTTATTTTCTAAAAATGTTTTAAAGTGAAATTTATTTTACCATATTTTTCATATTTTCTTTTATATTAAAAAAAATATATTAAATTCTTCAAAATACGTTATTCCTCCATATAATGATGTATCTAACGATACATAAGTTGCGAATTTAACTTAGTCAGAAAAAAATCACAAGCTGATGATTCCCAATGGAATCATTGGGAGCGAAAGGGTTTAAAACATGTGCTCCCCTAATTGTTTTGAGCAGTGTAGTATTTTATTTGTGATTATAAAAAAAGGAACTTTTGTTGTAGTTGTTACGAAAATTTACAACTAAGCTGTGTATGATTTACATTTGTAGAAAATGATTATATATATAAAAAGAAATTTCACATGCTTTCCAAAAAAGATTTTGGTCATTAAAGGGCAATAAAAATTCGTGTTTCGAACTATTTACACAAAAGAATCACGAATTTATACTTCTGTAATTTTTAGAGAATTAAAAATTAGGCATTTAAAATTGTTAAGTGTTTTAATTCATCCAATATCTATCGTTAATTTATAAAAATTAATTGGTGGTTTCAAATATTTTATGATAATGAGTAATATTAAAGATAATGAGATATATTAAATGCTTAATAAATAGAGGATTTAGAATACAAGCGAACAAAAGTCCACTTTTTATCATTTTCGAGTTATCAGCGGGATTGCATGTACTATCTTTGTATAATTTCAGTGCAATAGTGAAAAAATTAATAGTTCAGATAACATGCGCTAGGCAGCAGCAATTAAAATATGCTTTCAATTGCTACTGCCTAGAGGCTTTAACTTCAAACGTCTGTAGCACAAAGCATTTTATGGACTTGGTTCACTTGTACTCTGAGCACTCTAAATGTAAGTTGATAGTAATTTGTAATGTAGTCAACGAAAAAAAAGGAGTTTCAGTTTGTTTAAAAAAAATCATATTATAATACGTGACCCAGATATTAAAAAATATTCTGGTCACAAAAAAATATCCATATTTTTTAAATTATTTTGAAACGTCTAAGCGGTTAAAAAATATTCGTTGTATCGTATTATCAACCTCTTAATGTCTGACTATTCTGAAAAATACAGTATCAGCGGAAGAATATTTCATAAAAAAACTATTTTAAAAGTATGATATATTTTAGATGTAAATATGCAAATATTATACAGCTGCACCAAAATTTGTCCCACCTAAAAAATATTCCGCTCCTTTATGTTAATCCGATTAGACGTGGAAGAGTTTTACTCAAAGCTCGTTTTGTTTTTATGTTTCCACAGCCGTACAGTTCCAGAAAAACAAAGAAAAATGCTCTCTAAGCATTGCTCTAAGCTTGCTCTTTTTACCCACTAACTGTGGTCCCCAAACCCAAAACTACATTCACCCAAGCCTTATAGCTGTCATGTTATGCTGTGTCATGCAATATAATGCAAAACTAAGGCTTTGTTAAACTACACGATTTTTCAATAGTAACCAAGTAATATCCATAGCAACAAACACAAAGGGGCTCTCCTAGTGTAAAAATAGTTCATTGCGGCTTTTAATTTCAAAGAGAATCTGTAAAAGAATAAAACAGTATCTGCAAAAGAAAGCAGTCACAAGTGGTCTTACACATAATAAATCAAACAAATTATTAATTAAAAAATTTAATTAATTTTGGCCTCCAATTCTATTAATTTAGACACCAACTTTGCTAATGCATTATGAAATACTTCACGCCTTTTAATAACAAATTGAAATTGAATACCCTCTAAGTAAACAAACAACAGTGCAAGGTAATCAAAACTTTGATTGCCCGGAGCTGCTTGAAGAATCTTAACAAATGGAAGTTTATCCAAGGGTACTATTTGTCTTCTTGGTAATTTGATGAAGGTTTTAAAGTTCTTTTGCTTTGTTTGTGTTTTCGTAAACGTGGGTTTACTTTAGAAAAGTAAATTGTGATGGAGAGTTTAAACTTTTTTGTGTGCTGAATTTAACATTTTCGTCTAAATTTAAGTCCCAATCAGTAATTTATTTTATTTTATTATTTACTATTGTTAATAAGATCCAAATACTTAGAAAAAGATAGGTTCAAAGAGTTATTATTTTTTAATTGCAAAAAATAAAATTTTATTGGTATAATGCATTTTTGTGAGTTTTAATATATTTCTAATATCAGTCAAAAGTCAAATTAAAATTGTTATTAAATAGTTTCTTTCATTTTTAATATTATTTCATAAAAATTAACCAATGAATTTGATGTGATGAAACTACACTGTTCCGAGTTATGAAGAGCATGATAAAATAATAAAAATAAAAGTTTTACAGCTACAAAAAAACTTTACAAAATGCAAACAAAAGAATTTATAATAATAAGTTGAAAAACCTTTACACTATAAGGATCCTAATAACATTCTACGTAATCCTAACTCATTTTTTTCCTGGATGCGTCCCAATATAACAATGTGAAATAATATAAAAGCTAAAAGAGACAGAAACTACTGGCTGCTACAGAAGAATTGTCGTGAGAGTTTTTGTTTGTGAATTTAAAGTTGTGAATATGACAAGTTATAGAGATAAACTTGCTTACAAAATAAGGTTTTCAAAAATGACAGACAAAATGTTCTGCTGACCCATATAAGACACATTGAAGTTATCTATATACATAAAAGGCGACTTCTGTTAGTCTGTTTGTATAGGACGCAAAAACTTAATAACCACACAACAGATCGTCACGAAATTTGGCACAAAAATTCATCTCATCTCCAGAACAAACATAGGCTAAGAATTTTTCGAATCGAACCATTCCTTCTATCGTTTTCGAACGTTTTAAGGGGAAAAATACACCACTTTCGCTCAAATCCGATCATTTTTTCTCTTTCGTGATGCCATCTGGCAGAAATATTTAAATAAAACTTTTGAGAAAACAATTGAAATCGAAAATGTTTAATTTATTTAATATTTGTTCATTGCCTTCAGAAACAAAATTAATAATTTGAAAAAAAAGTTGGATATGTTTCAAGTTACGTAACCCTACCATTCTCCATTCTATTATTTTATTGTGTAAATATGATTTTAATTGTGAATTTTTTAAAAGAATAGTTAAGCTTTTACTGAACTATGTTGGTTTTTTAGAGACCGTTGCACTACAGATGCATATTAGGATTTCATGTCTTCCTTTTTTCGCCAATTACTTTGCCAAACTCGCCAAATTATTACAAAGAACGTGCAAAAGAGCATTTATTTAAATAGTTGGTTGGTTGGTTGGTTGTGCGATTGTCTAGAGCTGAATGGGTGTAATGTTAGCTATATATTTTCCTCGCCAAATTTTTCAAGTACGCCAAATGAGCTCAAATGTTTTTAATCGGGAAATTACTACGACATTATCTGTTAATTTTATAGCATTTTTTAAATTTTGAATTTTTTATGTAATATAAGTAGCGGGATTTTGTACTTTAATAACGAACGGTATCAGCAACATAACCTTATTAAAAATCAAATAAACTTATAAAAAATGCAAATCGTTTGCTGTTTGCTGGAGTAGCTTATTTTCAATTCTTACTGATTATTTTTTTTACTTAAATATGTATTCTCTTTAATTTGAGCTTCTTATCAAAGGTATTTTTGAAATTAATATTAATTATTACTATATCCAAGATGGGTAATTAAATGGAAAAAATTACTGGGTAATCTTCATATCTTATGTAGCTCAAATGAAAGAAAAAAATAGTAAAATTAACTATAAAATTACTTTTTCACCTCTACCCGTGCAACATCGGGTATAACAGCTAGTAGGATATAAAATGGAACGTTTAAGATAAAATCTTTGTCTCTATCACATATATAGGAAGAATTGTGTGTTTAAATTTTGAGACATTCAATACCGTTAGACAAAAAACGCTTTTAAAATAAATCGGGAAAATGTAAGTCTTTAATTTGCATAATACTGTGGATAAATAAATAAAATATGTATATATTTCCAAACTTTTGGTTAAGTATTTGAACAACTATGCATTCGTAAGTGGAATACTTTTTTGTAATATAGATTAATTCACTCTTTTTTGAGGAGGAAGTAAGAAATATATTGTTGTTATTGAAGCTGGTAGGCTTGAGAAAATTTAAATTACCTTTTTGTATTATATCTTCCAAACAAGTTGACATAATATAATTGTTAAAAAAAACCTTAATTCATTAGGCTTTCGAAAAAACAGCATAAGCTGTTAATTTTTCTTGCACACAATGCAAAAAAAGTCCTGTTTTTTTTCAACAAAAAATTCTGGTAACAAAGTTTCTTAAAAATATCCGTATGCTACGGAAATAATATGCTGGAATCTTTTTCCCGTGACAAAGTGAAACAAAACTGAAAATATTTGGTGCTAAACAGATATTTTATGTTCCTACAGAGTCAGTTAAATAAAAAATTAACCAATTTCCCACATATGAATCTCGTTAGGAGCCTTGGCTTTGACCACAACACTATCGCGGTCTCGAATGTAGATTGTTTATTTCAAATGTTCTTTTCTGATCAGAACATTAATAATATGTTCCCAACTGGAGCAATCTTCTTCTGTGGTTATATATTTTATCTTTTAAAAGAATAAAATGTGTCTTTATACAATTATAAATGTAATGTTTACAGCAAATTTAAGTATTTTTAGAGAAAACACAATTGCTTTGTAGTTTTCTATCTCTTAGCAAAATTTTCTTCCAGTAGAACTGTACGAAATGTTGTTTTGAGAACATGAAAAATATATTTTGTTGCTTGATGAAAATTCTTTAAAATAAACTGAATCTTGTTTTCTTTCAGTTGTAATTCCTCGCTTTTAACAATAAAGCGAAAATCGATTTCGAATTTTATATACTAAAAGTGTTGTTAATTTAAACTTCGTGAATCTTAATAATGGGTACGAAAAGATTACATATTTTCTTATGATTTCCAATTTTTCTACCATTCATTTTTCTTAAATTTGATTAAAATGCCATGATGTGAAGTACGGAAGAGGATCTTTCAATCAAATTTACACTGAGAAAAAAATTCTGTAAACATAGAGAAATTGTTTTAGAGTAATGTTACGGAAATAACCAATTTTACAAAAAAAGTTTTTGTAATTCTGAACAGAAATCTTCATTTCTGAAGTTACAAAAAAATTTCTAGTATTTGCAATTTGTTTCAACCAATCATGTGCTTCTAAGTTTGGTTAGGTTAGGTTTGAATTATCGTCGCACTAGAGCTAAGTTTGGCCTCTATTGTGATTCAAGACCAATCGCTATTTTAAATTTATAACTTAGTTGATTGTTTCAAATGAATTTCACTTCTCATTTCCTGACGTTCTGTGTTCCGACATAGTACAGTTGGCAAAGCGTTGGATTGGACATCTAAAGGTTCCTGGTCCTTAAAGGTTGCGTTGGTTGACTATTTCAGTTGTAGGCTCGTCACTTGACTGTGGTTCTAAATTACGACGCCCGTTGCCAATGTCCCTCGTGTAGCTCAAGTGCGGCGATAATTCAAACGAAACGAAATTTGTTTTAATAAAATTAAAAAAATACATTGTATTTTTTCAATACTTAAATTTGTTTCGATATTCGGATTTCTATAGTAAAAATGCACACGATGTGCTGTGTTCCTAAACGTTTTTGTAATTATTATTTGAAACAGTTAATTTTAGGTATAGTTTAAAGCTGTATTTTACTTGTTGAATGTATGTTTTGTAGGCATGCAATAATTTATTCTGACAACTTAATGTTAAACTGCGACAACACAGGTTTTTGTCCCGAATACGAACGCCCACCAAAAACATGGTCGTTAGGTTAGTTAAACCTAAAATGAATTCATTTTAAATGTTGAACAAAAGCAAATGCCAAAATTTGAAATATATACCAAATATTCATACAATGCGAAATTTTTTAAAAATTTGAGTAAATATTTAGCAATGATATAACTACATAAAAAATTCAATTAGAAATGTGCGACACAAAAATAACAATAATTTTTTTACTACTTTTCAAATCATCCAATAAATATAATCAATATGTTTAAAAACTAATACTCGACTAGAATAATACATATATTTTTTATTTGACAATAATTTTTACAATAAATATATAACTTTTCATGCTTTTACAATATTTTAATATAAGATGCGTTTTTTAAAAATAAAATTAAATGAGATAACAGTTTCACGCATTTTATCTTCTTTTTCTAACGTTATGTAAAGCAATTGGAAAATTTAGTTTGGATTCATACGCAATCAAAGGTATGAAGTTTTGCTGATTTTGATTAGCCATTTATCCATTTGTCTTTAGAAATGCCTTAAAGGTATTTGTATTAAAAGTAATTTTGCTTCTATATTTATTTTTTCCCCGTATAACTAAAAACAATAATAACATTAAAAAATATATATAATTAAAACACCCATCTATATCTCCATATTTTTTTAAAAAAATTTCTTTATTAATATTTCAACGCTCGGTTATTCTTTAAAATATTGGAAAAATTCAATCTGTTTATTCACCTCTCTGCGTAATTGTTCATTCGTTTATAAAAATCACCATTGTGTTTTATTTAAACTAATAAAGAGTATACCTTCAGAGAGTAAAATTTTTTAACGCATGAAATTCACAATTAGATTTTGCATAAAATGAAATAACTAGATTTTTAATTAAAACTCTTGCTACACGTTCAAGCTTTTCATGAAATTAATATTTTTTGGTCAATGCAATTGATTAAACATACTTTATTTGTGTTTTTTTTATTTCCCCTTAGCCTACTGCCAAGTAATACCTAATTAATGCAATAAAAAGTTTTTTCATGTATAATTTAGTTGCTGTATATCAAAATAAGTTACAATGAACAATGTAATGTGTGTATCTACTTATTTTTTATTGATGTTTAAATCAAACAAATAACTAGTTTAAAAACAATCAATCAAATAACTAGTTCAATAATAATCAAACAAATAACTAGTTCAATAACAATCAAAAAAATAACTAGTTCAAGAACAATCAAACAAATAACTAGTTCTTGCTATATTTCTTGTTAATTCGCTCATTTCAGCTTATGGACATAATTGTATTGTATGTTTAAATTAGTTTTACTGGAAGTAGTAGCCTGACCACATTTATTTCAAAGAATAAATTTTAGACCAGCAAATCATCCTTAATTTTTCCTTAATAATATTTATTTACGTAGTTTTTGTTTGAAAAAAATTATAAAAAAATAGGTGGAATCCATTACAATATTAGTTATAGCTGGTTAATTGAATAAAAAACTTAACTGTAAATTGCGAAATACTGTGCGTCTTGTAAAATAAATCTGCTTAAAAAGTTTGAGTACAGTGTTCAAAAATCTATTGAGGAAATAAAATTGAGTTTTTTTTAAAAATATGTTTTAACTATCTAGTTTTTTAAATCCAATTTACCTTAAATAGTATGGAATAGCTGTTTTTAATTATATTTATCAAAGCAAATCGCAACAAAACTGTGTGTTGTAAATAATTGTTGGTACAAATGAACATATAATATCCAAACCTAGACTTTTGGGACACCACATAAAGAGCCAAATACTTTAGTAGTAAGAAAGCTAGCACTTTTGGTGCCAAAAACTCAGAAGAAATAACATTTTGAAAATACCTTCGAATGTTTTTGTTCGTTTTTTACATTCCAATCCCCGAATTGTTCTCATTGGAATGGGACACCTGATGTACTCACTCTACTTGAGTAAATTCGACAGAAAAAGCTTTTTTATTGAATTGGATGAATAAATATTTAAACGATTTTACTTTAAAAAGGATTAGGTATCGAAACAAATCCTAGAATAGAATGCATTGGACTGTTAAAAAACTCGTTTTAAAGAATGAAGCTGATGTAAGGATAGTTAATTATTTTCGTTATTATGCATGATATTTTATGCACATGTTACTTATGATTAATAATAGTTATAAATTAAGAGAAAATACATTCCTACGAAGCACGTTCTTTGTAATTTAAATGCAGATAGATCCAATAAAATAACCATTGCCAGACTACGAACTAATCACCACAGATTCATGAAAGTAGACAAAGAGGGCAGGAAGATATATATAGAAACTGCGACAACTGACCAGACACGCAGCTTTCACCAAACCACATTTTTGAATGCCCAGCAATTAGTGCCAATTTGAGAGACATTGGAGCTCAATCTGCCACCATTAATAGATCTATTGTGACATTAATATCCAAAAAATTGCAGACGCGCTTATCAAAATACATGGTTTTATTTAGCTTACCATTCGCATTTCGGCAACTTCATAGACAAGACAAAAAAATAGTTTGTATTTTATAAGAGTTATATAAAAATTGCATAGATAGTTTATTACTATTATTCTGTAGAACTCTAATTATTAGAACTCCAACTCTCCGAAATCCATTGGCACTGCTTATGTGCCCAATTAATTTTGAAAATCGGAGTTTTGCTGAGTAGAAAAATATTAGCGTTTAGCCATTTTATTATAAAAATGGAAGATAATTATTGTTGAGAAGTAAAAAAAACAATATAAAAACCAATTGTTTGAAAAAATAACTGAACAAAAAAAATAATGATTGTATATGAAGCAAAAAAATAGTAATTTACAATTTGTTGTTTAATAGGAACTTGCTTAGAAAATTATCTAAAATCCTCCTTTTTCATGCAACAGTGAGCTTCTATAAACTTTAATGATAATACAGCTAATATAGCTATACTACTTATGCATGGTATGGTATGGTACATACATATATTCCAGCTTGCGTGCTTGTTCAGAGAACCGCTTATAAGATTTCGTCAAGTGGGACAGACACAGAAAGAATTTGTACAGTCACAAAGAAAGAAATAGCACATAGACAAATAACAACATTTATTGACGGTCACAAACATCCATGCCTGACCGGGATTCGAACCCGACCCCAGCAGCTCCAAAGGCTAGCGTCCTAACGATTGCACCACCGGGCGGCATTATTTTCCTAAGCGACCCAACTACGTTCTGGGACCAAAACGATTTCCAACAGAGCAAAGTACTTCCATTAATTACGTTTGCTACGACTGCGCATTTCATTTCCAAACTTAATTAATATGTGTTCCAAATAATAAACTAGACTAAGCATTGTTCCAACCAGACTAAGCGTAAAATCTTTTGAAGAAAAATTGCAACTTTTAAAAATAATCTACGTTAAATTTCCAACACGCAATAATAAAATCTTTACGTTGCTCAGTTTGCAATATCTAAACTTAAAGCAGCTTATCTTATTGGTGTAATATGTACATACTTTTCTTTCGAAATAATCCGACTTATAGCCTGTGCTCCCTTCAAAGTTTTATGTTATAAAGGCTCATGTTTTTTTTTAATCAAATATTATATTTTTAAAAAAGGAAATATATAAATGGTGCTCAACATTGTTAATATTGCATGCATACCAAAAGCATTCTTACAAAACTATTTTTAAATTATAATTAGGAAACTTTATTGAATATCGTGAAACGAAACGTATTTTAAAATGTTAAGTACAAGTTCCGCCCAACAACTTTGAAGTATCGGCTTCAGCTTTATTCAATAATTGGATGTGTAAATAGTATTTAAGTTTGTAAATATGTATATTTTAAGCAAATACATTGTTTCAAAACGTGTAGTTGCAAAGGAATGTGTGGTGAAATGTTTCACTATAATTTCGGTATTTTTCTGGCTTTAAAAACAAAAACCTGAGAAATGGTTTGTCCAAATACCAAAAATATGGTGAAACATTTCACCACTTGACCTTTGCATTTACAAGGAAATATTAAAGTGAAAACAAGTAACAAATTTTTAACAGTGTACAAAATTATTCTAATAAATTAGTTCGTCAATAATCTGAGCAAACTTTTAATATTCTCAAATAGGGTAGGTACATACATATTCCGGCATGTGTGCTTGATCAAATCTCAAGTAATTACATGTATTAGGTTCATGAACATTTTTTGGGGCAAGCACTTTCTCTGCAACAAATTACTTACATTCAATATTCTAATTAAATCAAATTATCCGTAACAAAACTCTTAACTTAATTAACTTCCTCACTCCTACAACAATTTCGGAACCCACTAAGATAACAAATATATCCATTGTCCCACACAATACTTCCAATTACTTATGCAGTCAGACAGATGCCTGAAAAATCTTTAGCGTAACAGTGTTACAGATAGAATGGAGGTGATAGGTTTTCTAAAAAGATTTCATTCTGGCGCCCAGGTTACTAGAAACACTAGCTTATTGGTTGACGCCTTCGTTGCTCCCGGTAATTATTTTAGGCATTTCCTGATATGATTACTTTGAAGAAATAAGGATTTGCATAGATAATATGTCCTGTTATGGATTAGTTGAAATACTATTCATCATACTATTCATCTTTTAATTCGGTTTTAATGTTTATGTTCTTTCTACAATGTATTTTTAGAAATGTCATACGAGATGCAAATTAAAGGTTTAGCAACTGAGTTATTTTCAGTATTATTTTTGGCAGTTTTAAATACCTATATAGAACTTTACTTGAAATACCAGACCTTCCAAATAATTATTAAAAAATAAGCACAAATTTAACATTTTTAATCAATTATGTACAACTCTGTATGATTTTAAAATCTATTTTATTGTTTGTTTAACCCTATTATATATGCTACCGTTATAACCCGGAATCAGCTAAAACTAGAATTAACTAGTAAAAACTAGTTTTAACTGAAACCATTGGTGAAAACTAGTTTCCTCTGTCTAAAACTAGATCTCACTAGTTAATACCAGTTTTGACGAATTGATTTGGTTGAAACTAGTTGCATTAGGCCAAAACTAGTATTATCTAACATGTTTCAGAAAAAACTAGAACTAACTGCGAATGCTTGACTTTTTATTTATTATGAACGTTACTTTTATAATATTATTACAACAATGAAATCATTAAAAACTCGATGTACCGTTCTTGATGGAGTGTCTTCCAATATCCAAACACTTTCTTTGCATTTCAGCCCAATAATTAACTAAACTAATCCAAACTTTTTATCCTAAATGATTCTATTTTTCGTTAATTCTAGTTTTATCTAATATAAGTGTGTTTTAGTTTAAAACTAGATTTAACCATTCTATTTCGTCAAAACTAGTATTAACTGACAATAATTGGTTTTAGCAAGTGCAAGTGGAAACTAGTTTTAACTAATGACACCAGTTAACACTAGCTTTCACTAATTAATTCTAGTTCTAAATATTCTTGATATAAGAATTTTGCCCAACGTGTTTCACTTCATTAGACTTTAATTCAAAATTCCAACTCCTTAATTGAATTTTTTAAAATATATAATAAATAATTTAAGTAGTAATTGGTTTTACAAATCTAAAAACTTAACATTTTGCATTGCAATTTGACATTTAAAAACTAACTAGTTTGTACAATTTATATGCGTTTCTTGAAAAATAAAACGTCCTTTATGGGTTAGAATTAATATTTTATTTTCGTTTGGTAGTTAACTTTAGACACCAACGCAGATTGCACAAAACGATTCTTTAATTTAAAAAATCACTGAAAATCGTTCAAAAACATTTTCTAACTATTTCCAACGCCCACACTATTAATATCACCATTCCTTCAAAAATTCTCTCAACTATTCTGGAACAAAATAATTCTATATAGACCTCTCAATTATTCTAGCATTTATATATATTACGAAAATTCTTTCGGAGAACTATATCACTGAGCTGGTATCGTATTGTTACTTTAAAAAAAAACTTATCTCATTGAGTTAACATTACACATATGCCTCTTTTCTGCCAAACTTCGCTGCTTTATGTTCACCAAACTGACCTTACATACCACAGACTTGTTGATGTTTTCGTTCGTCCAAAGTAATTTCATTAGGGTATAGCTTGATATGATTATTTTCTGTGAATGAGAATCTATTATGGTATTGTGACGATATATTAAGCTATTGTTAGGGAAGAGAGTTGGATTGGAATGAATTGGGAAAAAGTTTTTTGTGATTCATTTAAATGAAAGGATTGCAATTGAATTTGCTGATTGGATTTATGGTTTGGTGTTTTAATAAATTAATGTTAGAGTCTTGTATTTAAGAGTTGAATATTAAATAGTTTTTTCCAGATTTAATTACATTGTTTTGTTTATATAACATGATATAATGTCAAATGAATATTAATTTTTCTGTATAAAATTGTTAACTCGTGAGTATATGAAAGCTACAAATTTCGACTCGTACTTTTATGAGTTTAAAGTTCGAAAAAGAAATAAAACCCGAACAGTAGAGAATTTTATAAATTTTCTGAATACTTATCTACCATTGTCAATATTTTAATTACTTTTTTTAGTATTAGCTTAATGTTTGAAGATATATTTATTTTCTTTGTAAATTTTAAGTATAAATGATTGTCAAATAAAACATGACATCATAAAATATTTAATATAAAAATATCAATTATTATGAAAAAGTATTTTTTTCTTTAATAAAATTATATATTTTAAAAGCTGAATAGGTTTAACTTATAATTTTAAGCAATAGTTAAATTATTGTTTTTTAAGTTCAAGTTTTTACTTAAAATGTGCTATGCTTTAGAGTTTATTACAAAGCCAATTTATTTTATTTTTATTCAAATTCATATAAAAACATCAATTCGAACAAAAATATTCAACAAATTATTATTTTTCTAAGACAAAAAGGTACCATTACAAAGATGGTATCAATTCAATTTCTTAGCTTTGAAGGTATCGTTTAAACACGAAAAGACAAAATACATTCACTTTATAATATGTTACAGTCGTATTCAAACAAATTTCATTGTTTTAACTTATTTTTTTAAAATTAATAAAGCTGCTTGTGGAATCTTACATTATTATTTATGTGCATTAGCATTCATGTCATAAAATTAGCATTTATTGAAAACAATGTCGTTTTCAGCAAGCTCACTTTCTTTCAAAGTGGTTATCGAACGTGAGAATTTGTATGAATATTATTTGCATACATAAATGTATTGAGAGAGTAACTATCAAACAAAAACAACCTTTTATCAGCGAGCTAATGTAATTTTCAATAAGAAAATAACAAACTTTTTAAAGCCTTAAAAACTATGTAGATAATTAAATTAGAATACTTATTTTTTAAATCAATTTTCTTAATTAAATAGCATGCTTGCTCGTTAATTTAACACTAGAAAATGCGATACAAAGCAACAGTTAATACTGAAGGTTTTAATCAACTGATTTAACAAAGCAATGAGTTATCTTTTCACAAAGTTAGTTAAAATTATAATTCTTGAAGCATAACTTTCAGAAATTTATAACTGTCGGGATTGTTGGAACCAAATGAATTGAGAAAAGGTTTTGTGTTGCATTTCAATTAGAAAATAGCTAACAATTGAATTTCTAATTGGCGTTATGGTTGTTGTAAACAAATGCTATAATATGGTATTTAAATAGAATTCTATTTAAATATTACTTAATTCGTTTTGGAATACGAAATTAGACACTTATGATATGGAGTGATAGTTGTTGTTTTGATAAACAAATGCTATAATATTGTATTTAAATAGAATTCTTTTTAAATATTAATTAATTCGTTTTGGAATATGAAATTAAACATTCATGTTTGTATAACTTGCTATCATTTGTAACAATTGATATTGACATTATGTTACAAATGTGCAAACAACAGATTATATCCAACTTTTGAGTTGAAGATACTGTTGAGTTGAGGGTTGGGTTGAAGAATATTTACTAGTGTTATACCCCCTCTTTATGTTTAACCATCTGCATTTTATAATATATTTATGAATAATTTTTTTTTATCTAAATGTACATAATACGACATACAATTTCATGAGATAACATTAAAAAAAATCATAATTATCTTATTTTCAACATTTCTCACTGCTGTTTTCGGTTTTTGTTTTGAATTATAATGAATATAAAACAAGAAGTTCTATAAGAACTAAAATAGCCTACTTTCCTGTTACTTAAATACTTACTAAAATTCTTATCTTGAAAAACTAGGTTCGTTACAGTAAGTGACATCAGCAACCGTTTCTACATTAAATTTACATACATTAGAATAAATTTCACTAAACACAGCATCCAGCTATAATTTCAACTTCTTAAAGCCAATTATTTTCATTAATTTTCTATCACCAATAAAATAAATATTATTTATCGTCCGCATGATGATTTGCAGTTATAAATAAATATTTAATTATTAGTAGAACAAAAACCACAAAACTACTCCAAAATGCACCTAAAATGGGAAATGTAAATTAACAAGTAGGTTTGTAACAGAATCTTTCACTTAACCCGCTTCAACACAACAGTAGTGTTGAACAGGTAAAAAGCCGCCAAACACAGCATTAATTCTATATTGAACATTTATGCGCTAAATTTGGCAAGTTTCATTTATTTTACTTCGAAAATTAAATAATTATTTCTTAAATTGTTTGCAAAAATTTATATTTCAAGGAATAAATATGTAATAGTTCTCGCGTTTAAATATAATGAAAACATTGCATACCAACATACAGAATCTCAAAGTAAAATATATTTGACGTCATTTCAAACTGATCGATGTCGCAAAAATAAATTTATTTTAATTTATTGTCTAAAAGAATTAAAGTTTCTTGAGCGATTGTTGTGATGGCAATGGTGATTTAATTCTAATAAAAATGGCTTCCTATGCTTTTTAAATGAGCATTTAACTTTGCAGTTTTTTAAATAATTGAAGTATTTAGAATTCGAATTCTTTTCCGAAATTTTCAATGTATTCTCATTTGGATACGCTGTATTTTTTGACGTATATCACTTGTCCCTAGCATTTGTAGTTAAATTCAGAGATTTAAATGACTCGAAATTGAATTTCAATGCTAGTTCAATGGGAAATTAGTCATAGCTTTCCAACAAAAAAAGAATTTTTAAGATCGGATGGATAGAACCGATTTTGGAAGGGGGGTACGGACAGACGGACGGATGGACGGTCAGACAGACAGACAGACGGACGGACGGACATCGACCGCATGTCAATACCTACTTTTTTTTATTTTTTTTAATTCTTCGAATTAAAAAAAAAGAAAAGTAGGCTAAAAATATTTGAAAGTGTTTATCTGCTAATTTCCATGCTCTTTAAGAAAGGTTTTACGGTGTTTTGAAAATTCAATAAACTTTTAGTGAAATACTTTTTTATGAAAGCGTTATTATAGTGGCTGAAATGTAGCTTTTAAAGATTTTGATCAAAAGCAGTTTCTTAGTGAGCTAAAAAGCGTATTGTGTAAATAAATAATTTTAAAAACTTTCTAAAATTTAATTATTAATATTGAATAATTCATATACAGTTTTAATAAATGTATCTACTACGTAAATTTAAATAAATATGTATGTATTATTTAAATGTAAATTATGTATGTATATATTTATACAACAATACGCGTGTACAAAATAGTAAAATGATTACATCTGTATCGTAAAGTCATCTGTATCGAAATAGTCATCATAAATTTCAAATTTTACACTTGGTCTTAACTTAGGTTACAATTTTTCAAAATTGTTTTGTTGAATTTTCCGAGGGAAACTTCATAACAATAGTTTTTTATTGTTACACTACGAAAGAAATTAAACGAGACTTATTTAGTGGAAGTATTGTTTTTAGAAAATATAATTTCAGCTTAACGTTCGATGATAATAAATAATTTTAAAATAAAACGTGCAAAAATTGCTTTATTATATACAAAAAAAAAAAATTACCTCTTCCCTCTAGAGGTACAAATACGTGGTTCTTTGTAGAATTTACTTCACAGTTTCTCTTCAAAATTTTCCTTAATACTAACTTAAATATTATAAGCTGAGAATGTCGAAGCTTTCCAAAAATATTGATACCGGAGAAGCTGATTTATTAATTGTACCTAAAAATGATGTACGGTCAAGCAAAGTCAAGTACGGGCAAGCAATTTCTGAGGTCTTGCAAAAAAAGTTTTTTGTTTCCACATTTAGTTCATAAGACATTTGGAATTAAAACCAAATTTAGAATAGAGATTAATGACACAAAAAATGATAAATCTTGTTTTTTTTTTACAAAAAAACACGCATTTTTACCGCTCAAAACCTCAACTTTTTCTAAATTAACGTGACTCTCAGCAAATATAAAACTTCTCTTATTTCAAAATTAGTTGCATGCATATACTTCGAAATATATTACTCGAATAAAAAATGATGTTTTTTTTTTCTATCTCCATTTAAAATGCATTTTTAGGCAGTTTTATTTACGCTTAGAACTGTTGAGGGTAAAAAGAAACTTTTACCTATTTTAGAATTTTCTTATTTAAATAAATTGTAATATGTAAAATCGTATTATACGTGTGGGTGAATAATACGCTTGTTGCTCAACTTCGAAATAATCAAACTATGAAGGTAACAGAATTTTGTTAAAGCTTTTTTCATGTTTCTGTAAATAAATTTTATAAAGCAAAAAATGATAAATAACAATTGTAAAATAATCACATTTCAGATTATTAAGAGGTAAATTCTTAAAAATTTAAATTACACATACATTTTAGACCCATACCAAATTCATAGAAAATGTCTAAACACTTATTTATTTTAATCTTTGCAGTAAGAAAAATGCAAATGCATTTTTAAAGATAGAAATTGTAAAACAATGTTTCAGCTAAAAAACTTCAAAAAAGAATATTTCATCAACAATTTTTTTACTCATTCATTTCAATTAATTCATTCAATTAATTCGAAAAAACTATTAAAACACACACAAAAACTTTATCCACAAAATGCAAATCTTACCTTTGCAGCAGGAAAAGAAACAGCTAAATTCTTCTCTTCCAAAAAAAATTCTTTTTTATTTTTTTCAAATTCAGACGATTTTTCCAAGGCCTCCAACACAAGTGTTTTCTTCCCCTGGAATGGGGGAAAAAGAAGTCAAGACCGGAGTAGGAATTATGCTAATGTCGCGCCTTTGTCACGCGTGGTCGCGCACAGACGCGCAGATGGTGTGGAAGTGCGGAACCGTCGCGCAACTCCCTTTTTCGCGTCCCGGAGCGATCCTGGAACGAACCAGTCCGGGATCCGGGATAAATTTTGGGGAATGAATCGAAGCAGGGTTGCCGTAGTTCGGGGGTGTTGCGTTCGGAAAGAGGGGCTGTTGTTGGCGATGGCTTATTGCCCTATTAACATTTCGTCTCGCTTTTGGCATGAAGTCTCATTAAAGCTTGTTAAGTGGTAACACAAGGGACCCTACAGAATAAGTTCGTCTGAAAACAGGATTTGACTTATCTAAAGGTCTTGCGATTAGGATGACCAGTAAAAAACAAGAGCCTGCAGAATTATTTCGTCTTAAACAGGATTGGAATTAAATCCGAAGACTCAATATGTAATTACGACGTTAAACGCAATACAGTTTGGATCAACAATAATTCAGATTATACTTACTTAAATGTGGTTCAACTTATAGGGATTTTTAACCCCTTGTTAAAAGAATGATATTTTGAAAATGTAAATACGTTTGCTTTCGCGATAATTGGTTTGCCTAGTAATATTGCATCCAGAATACTCTAATAAAACCTCTAATTATTAATATAATTAGTTTTTATAATATTTGAAAAGCTTATCACCCTTATATAAGAAATGGTATCGCGTTTGGGATGATTCAAACTTCTTTATTTGGTAACACAATGAACCTATAAAATTGTTGTCGTTGTCGTGTGAACAGTGCTATAAAAATAATACTAATAAAAAGAAAGACTAATATATTTAGAGGACAGGTGGGATAGAACAGTTAAATTGTTCCAAAAGCATGGATCACAGCACTGGCCACTTCCCCAGCTTTGTCCGTATAAACGGTTTCCCGGGAGCAGTTCAGGTCAATCTACTTATACAATTAATTCGTCTTAAACAAGATTTGACTTATCCAAGATAAGAGTCAAATCGTAGTAACAACGGATAGGGAAACGCAATTTAGTTCGGAGTACCAGTAATTCAGAATATCTGTAGTTTCATATGTGGTTCAACTGAAAATGGAGTTAAAAAAAAAGAATTTGTTTAATAAAATGTTAACACAGCAATAATTAAAAGAATTATTGCTGTGTTGAAGTGGTTTTCTGTGTAATATTGCATACAAAACATTCTAGTCAATTGACGAACCACACCCAGTAGGCACCCAACGCAACCGTTAAGAGCGGCATTGCACGCAGAAATTGGATTTTGGAGCATATTTAACTAGCCTCCCTTTACTTAAGGTATTTTTAGTCGCATATTTTCTGGCTTTACGGTTGTCTACACTGTATAAAAAATTTGTGCTTGCCTTCCCGTAATAATGGTTCCTAGTAGCTGCAACGGCTGTGTAGTGAAGTGTTTCACCATAGTTTCGGTATTGGGTTGAACCATTTCTCAGACTTCTGTTTCCAAAACTTGAAAAATGGTTCGACTGAATACCGGAAATATGGTGAAACATTTCACCACACAGCCGTTGCAGCTACTGGAAACCATTATTATGGTGAAAGCAAGCAGCCAATTTCTAACAGTGTACAGACCGGAAGTTATTTTGGCGATGTCTGGCCACGAACTTGGGACCTTCCGCTTGTAAGGTGAAAGCCTTAACCAACTGGGCTCCCCATCCCCATAAAAATATATCGAATAGCGCATGTGTGAGTTATTCTAATGGACAAATCCCATTCTATCTCCCTGCAATCGTGCTTAAAACGCATTCCATAAAGGCTTAATAAAGGACGCCAAGGAAGTCTTATAAGCTTACTGACAATTTGATCCATACGAATTTAAGTATTATTGGGAATTTGCGCTCCTATTTACTTAATTCATAATACGCAAGGGAGTTATGAGATAACATAGAGTTGGAATTTAATTCAATGTTCGGGGAAATAGAATATTTATTGGGTTCGTTTGAAATGTTCCTAGTTTTCCCAGTAATTAATAGAAGAAAATTAGTTAGTTTAAGGATAATTAGCGTATAATTGTCGAAAATATATTGATAAAAATCATATGAAATATTTATGAGCTTTTCTTTGTGTAACTTTTATTAACAAACAATTAAAACAATTGAAACAATTAAAGTATCTGAATGACATACAAAGGACATCGTTGGAAAGCTCTTGAAAAGTATTTTACACAAATACTAAAATAAAAAATATTCGATGTTTTAAAAGTTACATGGTACTGACCTACCCTAAAGTTGACATTGACATAAATAACCAATGAAAGAACTAATTTCGTGGTTGGTTGGTAGACATACATATTCAGGTTTGTGTGAGCAGTCAGAGATCCGCTTGCTAACCTAAGTCAAGTAAGACAGACACAACACACACATAAGTGATCAATCTAATTTTTAGAGCCAGAGGCCAACTAGAGGATCCCCAGAATATACTTGTCACCCCAGAGGTATTGGTTTGGTATGGGATCTTGGAGTGCTTATCCACCGCGACGCATTTAACGTGCACCAGTCAACATTAGCGTACACGGGGGTCTTCGGAAGGCAGCGGGGCTCGAACTCGCAAACTCAGGGATGCCGGTCCAAGACCTTACACTCTTAAAACAAACGAGTGAATTCAACTCAGTCTGAGTTAATTTTCACTCTTTTCAGTGTCGAAAATGCACTTTTTCTTTTGGAGTGGATTTCACTCTATTGTTTAGTTAGAGCTCCAACAGGATCACTCCAAATGAGTGATTTTTACTTGGTCTGAGTTATTTTTCACTCATTTCCAGTGTCGAAAATGCACTTCTCCTAAATGAGTGGATTTCACTATTTTGTTTTAAGAGTGTATCTACCAGGCTATCCCGGCCACACTAATTTAATTTATTCACCTAAACGATAGTGTATAAATTTTTTTAACGTCAAATATTTTTTAAGCTTTTCAAAAGCTTCAAACAGTCGACCCCTTTCAGTATGGAATGTCAAGTATCCACCCTTACGTAAAATAACGTCACCAGAGTAAAATATTTCTCATATTTTTATTCCACTGACCAATTCCCTTGCACGTCGAACGACATCAGATTTTCTCTTGTCGTCCATTTTCCCATTTCCTTGACCAAATTTTTTTATGCCTCTTGACGTCAGTATTTGATCATCAATACTGATTGTTATGCATGTCTCTGACAGAAAATGCCGTCAACAAAATTGGAATGTGCTTGTAGGTCAAAAATAGCAGGGTATTCTAGTTGACTACGTTTCGCGTGACGTAACTGGAAAATGAAAATCTTAGTGAAAGACAGTGCTAAGTGACATTTTTGAGAAAAAAATATATGTGTGTCAATTAACTTGTTATTCCATCCTTTAAGGATAAAATATGTATCCATTTTTCTAAATTTACTATATTTGTTACAGTTAGCGAGCACTTATTCATAACTGATTGAAGTGCAAAATAAACACTTTAAAACTCATTTTCTCGTTTTTTTCCCTTTTTTTCCACTTAGCAGGTTTTTCTACAAAGCTCTCCAAATGTGTCTTTTTGAGTATGTTTAAATAGAATAAGCTAAATTTGTTTCTATGACACATGTAATATAGAAATAGATGCTTTAAAATAAATAGAATTTCTACTTTTTTTTACTATAAAATAGAATGAAATATAAAACTTCAGACGACTTTTGGGATTGAAAACTTTGTTTTGCCGATAGATAAATTTTAAGTTCACTTAAAGTGTGAAAGTCATATCATAGTAGAATTTCTTTAAAAAAATCATTTGCATTTATTATATTATTTGCTTCTTTAAGGTGATGTAATGCCTTAAAGATTTCATTCATGTTATTTCTTTGATAGGTACTCCGATTGGTGCATTGTTCCCACTTGACATTGATTCACCAGTCGAGGCCCGTGAAAAACTATTTTCATTCTTTATTTATGTTTCCGATCAAGACATTTACATAGAGTAAAAGTTTTTTTATAAGACAAAATATTTTCACATTTATATTTTTAACCAAAATGTGCAAAAGAGCTTAACTTTCCGTTTTCGATTTTTTTTATTGGTAACTGAAAATAAGTTCAGAACTTAGAAAAATTAAGCCAAACATATATCATTAAATCTTCATAATAAAATAGAGATAGTAGAGTATCCCTAATTAAATCAGTGATGTAGTTATTAGAAAATATTTTGATATTTTAAACATATTTTTTTAAATATAGAATTTTAAGCCTTTTATATATTTTTTCATGCAATTTACTTCAAAAACTATTTGCATAAGGAAACTCTAACATATCCGTATCAAAAAAGCTTAATTTAATTAAAAGTCTTGCTCTACGATGCGACGCACAATGAATTTTATTCGAAAAGTAATTTAAGGTATATATTTCTATACAGGATGAAAATTGTTTACGCTTGAAGAAATCTGCTTTATTATTATTTTTTTAAGAAAACAACGACACAGTTTTTAATATAAGTAAGATTAGTATAAGCTTGTTTTTTCACAAATAAAAACTGGTACAAGGGTTTTTTTTTGTTTTGCACTTTTTTTCGTTGGATTTGTTTAAAAATTCTTATGAAATGAGTTGTATTATTTTTTCTTTTGGTAGTCGTAGAAGGAGGAGATTATCAAAGCAACAAATGTGAACATTCAAGATAAATTACTTTGTATTTATGCCAAGCTGTTTCCGTGTATGCGGCATTAAAATTGTTTCAAGCAATATACCGTGGGCAAGTATATTGCAGTGAGTAACCTTATGACTTAGAACATTGTTGCAAGAACTACACTACTTTAACCCATAAGAAAACAAAAGAAAACAGACTTATTAATTCATGAAAAAAATGGTCTAAATTATGGTCATCATTATCACCGTTTACCCGTCCGGAAGCAATATTAGTTGTAGTAGAACCACACCGATTATGAAATGCATAAAAGCGCTTAATAAGATAGTATTTTTAATCACTTTGCTAGTATTATTAAATTAGCTTACTTCAATGTGCTTTGAAATATTTTCTTTCTAATTTTTGTAAATAATTTCAATATGAAATTTTCTCATCAAACTTACTGTTTCATTCTTTTTTCAAGTGCATATCAGAAATATGCAGAATACAATTACTTACTTACTTGAGGAACAAAGTGAATTTGGAATTTTTTTATATTATCCTTTTAAGCGTGTCTTTTAAATAAAATCTTTTCTTTTCAAACATTAAGTTTTTCTCATAATAGTTTCAAAAGATAGCCGGAAAACAAGCCCCTGTCTCAGCATTGATAGTAATAACAGAACTTTTAAAGTAGAATTGTTGTTGGCTTTGAATAACAATGATCAAAGGCAAAAATACTGCATGTCAAACACTCAGCCATACTTTCATAAGTTTGACAAACGCATGCAATAGTTACTCTTCAAAATTGCCGACTCGCTGGCGCAATGGTTAGTGTACTAGCCTTTGGAGCTGGTGGGCTCGAATCCCGGTAAAGGCATGGATGTTTTTGCTTGTCAATAAATGTTGTTATTTGTCTATGTGTTTGTGTCGTCCTTCTTTGTGTGTCTCTTGTGACTGTCTCTTCTGGCGAGCTGGGTAATGAGCTTACACTGTCCCTTCTAGAGGGCGCATTCACTGTCATTTGTCATTTGTCACACTCTTCAAAATTGGATTTCTTGTAAGAATATTTTATTATCAAACATGTATATAGCACTTTGAATTTAAATTTAAAGCAATGTAAAGCAAAATTGAATCACCGGATATGTCTGTCTTTTAACCCTTTCAGTCCTAATAAGAAATTTGGCATCGCCATTTCAGAATTTTTTTTCTGATCGTCTGTAGCCATTTAAACAAACAAACACTTTATTAATCTAGAAAAAAACATTACAAGATAAGAAAAATTAGTCACAAGGGGGTAAACAGGAACCCCGTATGTGTGACCTACATAATCAATTAAAATAAATATGACATTAGTTAATTACAAAAAACCCCACAAAAACTACATTTAAATTTGTAAATATACACAAAAGAAAAGAACAAAATGTGACAATGTGGTTAAGTATTATTATTTTTTTTTTCAAAACAAATGTCTGAAAATTCTGGACAGCGGAGGAAATATATAAACACAAAAAACATTTCGCTTCTAAGAATTAAAAAAATACATCGATATCGTCTATTGACAAAATAAATTTAAATAATTTTTTTTTAAACCTGTTTAAAGAAGGGATACTTTGAAGTTCAGTAGGTAGTTTGTTGAATGCATTTGGGGCTAAATATGAAAAATGTTTTCGAAAAATTTCTTTATGTGGAAAAGGGATATGATAAATTTCATTTAAACGCCTAGCTGAAATATTTACTTTTAAATTACCAAAAGAATTATTACGATATAAATATAAAATCATTCGAAAAATAACGTTATGCCTAATCGGTAGTAAATTTAAAAATTTAAAAATGGGGATGTTTGAATAAAGATGTCCTTTCAGAACCTTGAAACACTTGTTTTGAATTGAAATCAACGGATTAATATTGCTTTTATAATCTCCTCCCCAGACAATACTACCATAATTAATGATGGGATAGAACCAGGAATAATATAAACTAATAAGGAAGTCTCTTGAAATTTTTTTTCTAAGGTAATAAAATTTATACAATATAAAACGGAGTTTTTTAACTAACTCAAGAACATGGGTTTTCCATTTCAGATTAGAATCTATATACAGTCCAAGATATTTTATACTATTTGTAGAGTTTAAACTTGTACAAGAACAGTCAATATTTTGCCTTACATGTAGTTAAATGATATTTAAGAGAAAATTTTAAATCCAAATTTGTTAAACTGAAAAACATAAATTTACTTTTATTTAAGTTTAGGATTAAATCATTTATAGTAAACCAATTGTTGATTGTCATTAGATCTTTCTCTACATCTCTTTTTAGTGAATCAAAATCATAACTAGAATACAAGAGAACTGAATCATCTGCATTTGTAATCATTTTACCATTTAGATTATGTTTACATAAATCATTAATAAAAACTAAAAACAGAAGTGGACCCAATGTTGATCCTTGCGGAACGCTTTTATCTAAATCAGAATATTGACTAAAACTATTTCCAACCTTAACCCTTTGCTTTCGATTTGATAAGTACGAGATAAACCAGTTTTTACAATTTTCCCTTATGCCAGCTGCCTGAAGTTTTTGAATTAATAATTTATGATTAACACTATCAAAAGCCTTAGAAATATCTAGATATACTGCAAGAGTTTTTTTATTATTATTAATACTATTGTAGATAAAGTTTGAAAAGTGCATGAGAGCATCTGTAGTACTGCGATTTTTCAAAAAACCAAATTGATTATCAGCAAAAAAATGGGAATTATTTAAAAAATGATAAATTCTATTTGACATGATTTTCTCAATTAATTTTGAAAATCTAGGCAAAATAGATATTGGTCTGTAATTATGTAAAATATTTTTATCTCCTGATTTAAAAATTGGAGTGACAGTAGCACACTTCAATGCATCTGGGAATATACTTTGATGAAAAGAATTATTAATAAAACTAACAAAAAAGTCTACATTATTTTAAAAAAATATTTCAAAATCTTAAAATTTAAATCATAATCACAAGACCCACCATCAGAAAAAGAATTAACAGTATCAACAATCTCATCGACAGAGACATCAAAAAGAACAAAGGTATTAGGATTAAAGAAAATATACTTTTTGAAATCATTATTATCTATAAAAGATTGGTTTGTAATAATATTTGTAAAATGTGAATTAAAATTGACGCAAGTATACCATCATCACCCAATTTAGGCAATACACTATTTTTCTTTGTTTATGATTTCATTTACTAAATTCCACTTATCATTATTAGAAGATAAATTGTTAAACTGGTTATGATAATATTCATTCTTTCTTTTTTTATAACAGATTTCAAGAAGTTAACATTTGAAGTATAAGCAAT
Source organism: Hylyphantes graminicola (assembly GCA_023701765.1). Lineage (NCBI taxonomy): Eukaryota > Metazoa > Arthropoda > Arachnida > Araneae > Linyphiidae > Hylyphantes > Hylyphantes graminicola. The sequence goes on along the minus strand of CM043118.1, from coordinate 43,906,064 downwards.
TTGAATTATCCTGTCATAAGGAAATTTTTTTAATTTTTTAAAAAGCTTTTCTTTTCTAACAACCAAAGAATAAATATCCGGAGTCATCCAACACTTTCTGAACTTCCTATTTAAACTTTTAGGAAATTTAAAATTATTTTTTCTAGAATTTAATTTAAAGATCAAATCATTATGTTGTTGATTTAATGCATCCTCTGAGTTAAATTTCAATTTATAAGACGACAAATAATTAAGAAACATTTCATAATTAATTGAAAAAATTAGCTTTGGTTTAGTTAGTACATTAAAGTTATTGAAATTCAAACAACATATTATTGGAAAGTGATCAGTTAGATCATTTTCAAAAACAGCTGATGATACAGAAAAGCATGAATTCATCTTAACAAAAATATGATCTATACAAGAAGCAGTATTTTGAACTCTTGTAGGAGTGTCATTAAATGAAAGATAACCACAGTTACTTAAACAACTTAAATACTCATGAACACAATTATCATTGATAGAGATATCAATATTCAAATCGCCCATTATAACTATATTGTCAAATTTTAGTTCATGAAGCAGAGGAAAAAATTCAGAATTAAATTCGTTTATGGTAAAATTATGAGATGTATAAACACACACTAAACAAATATTTAAACTTGCATCATAGATAACCAAGGATTCAGCAGTTAATATTGGTTTATAAATTTCAACAAAACTATAATCCTTATTTACAAACACAGCTATACCACCGGATCTATTATCCTTACGACAACAGAAAAAAGTGTTAAAGCCCTGTATTGTATAAAATGATGTTTCTTCCGCATAGATCCAAATCTCAGACATAATAATAACAGAAAAGTCAGTAATACATTTTGAATATTGAGAAATAAAACTATCAAAATTGGCACGCATACTTCTGATGTTTACATGCATTATATTAAATTTAGATTTGGGAACTTTTAGAAATAAATTTAAATCATCCAAACATGTTATGATCTTACTTGTATTGTCTTGGTCATAGAAATCATTTAAATCGGGAAACATTTAGATCATCTAAATCCTTGATTCGATGAACTTTGGATGATTCGTTTTCACGTAATAAAATTTTCCCATAACGAATCCAGCAGTATTTGAAATTATGCTCTGTTTTGAATTTGCGTGCATGAAAATAAATATTTTTCAAGACTGGTGCAAGATGCTCGTTGAAATACACAGGCATTTCTTGAAAACGATTACTTACGTCTGTAGTTTGGATTTTCTTAGCTTTCAGTTTTTTGAGGCAATCATCTCTATGCTGCTTGGTTTGCAGTTGCACGATTATTGGTTTAGGCCGGTCTTTGTTAAAGCTGGTTATTCTATGTACAACAACAGCCTTATCAGCCAGATCACATTCGGCAACAACACTCAATCTACTAAGAACTTGTTTCAGATCCTCATTTTCAGTTTCAGGAATATTTGAAATTTCCAAGTTGGTTCGCCGAGAATACTGTTGTAATTCGGTCACCGAGATCTTGAGTTCTTTCAATTCATTTCTAATTGCCAAATTTTCGTCCTTAAGAGATTTATTAGCAATCTGGAGATTGTTGTTTACTTCTTTTAGCGATGTTATAGTCTCCTTGAGTTCTTGGATCAAGAGGCTATTAGCATTCAATGATTCTCTGAATTCATCAAGTTTTTCTGTCAATACTTCCATCTGATTTTTCATAAGTTCTTCAAACATGGCTGAAATTTCAGTGCTCGATGGTTGCGGTAGGCAACTGCTAATAACACTTGTAGTTGTTGTTTTCGTTCCGGAACATGCGACACACACCCATTTTTTCTTCAGAGCTGGAGTAAGTCTTACAGAACGGGATTTATCATTTTGACCACCACAAGTTAGATGAAAATTTGCTTTGCAGTCACCAGTACTGACTAATAAATCTGATGGATTTCCAATTGTCTCGGAACACGCAGAACAGTTCATTTTTAGACGATATATTTCATATAAACACGTGAAGCTTTTTGGAATTTAAGAATATATTTTACATTGGTAAATAATTTTCTACTTGTTATTTAAAAATTAGCAAAAATACTTAGAAAAAAATAAGGATTTATCAGAGCGACAAAAACAACGTGCAGCAGATTTCCAGCCGTTGCCAGAACCCTTTTGTTGTACGGTGTGCTTTTAGACATTTACGATGTCTAAAAGCACATCATTCGATTCTTTAAACTTTTTTCTTTTTGAAAATACTTTTTATTAATCCGAATAGATCTCAGAACTATTATTTAAAAAAAATATTATCAGAAAAATTATGAGGCTAAATGGCTTCACTGGGACTGAAAGGTTAAAAAATTGTGTTTTTTTAGAAACATATGTAACATAAATACTTTATAATATTGTGTACAATTAATGTATTGTTTAATTCTTATAAGTTAAAATTCAAATAGTTTTTGAAAGACATATAAATTGCATGACTAGTATTCAACGTATTCAATTATTCTAAAGGTAAATTTATGAACTTTAAAACTTAAAACTGTTGCCAAAAACTTGTTTTTCTAATTTGATATAAACTAATTAATGCAGGTCTTTTATGTATTATTCCATCTATTTGATCATTAACAAATATTTATTCAATTACAAATGCATAGTTAATATATTATTTGACTGTTTAATAGCTACATAACAGTTAAAAAAAAAACGTACAGGAGTGACTATATACATTTTATTTTAATTCAATTTTTACTAAATGTCGTAATATATCATTTACACACAGCTCTTTTAAACGAAAAAATAATTTTTGAAACCTTTAGGCACTATTAAGTATTAATCCATGTATTTGTTCATTGACAAATATTTATTGAATTTACATATACATAGTTAATATATTCTTTGACTGTTTAATAGCTACATAATAGTTCAAAAACCTTAAAGGAATAACTATAGATTTTATTTTTAACCTCATTTTACTTAATGTCGTAATACATCATTTACAGCTTTTTTTTAAAAAAGAAGAATTTTTGAAAACATTTAGACACTATTATTTATTAATCCATGTATTTTTTCTTTAACAAATATATATATTCAATTACAAATACATAGTTCATGTATTCTTTGACTGTTTAACCCTGTAATGTATGTTTTTTTTTTCATCCAGAAAAAAATATATTTGTATCTTTAATACTCATACATTATGGGAAAAGTATTGAAAAACAATTAATGGCATTGGAATTTAAATAATTTTAATTTTTAAAATTTTTGCCTTACGGCAAAAGCTAACTGCAAAATTCCAATTTAGGTAAGAATGACTACAACTACTAAATATAACAATAAATCCTATTGAAATAAAATTATTTTACAAAACAATTTATTTGTATTCTCAGTACTAATATTACTATACTTTGAATACGGCCAAAGACGTAATTTCGCAACAGTTAATAACTTCACTCTTTAATGCTGAATACACTTTTACTACTGTCATCTATGAGGGTTATTAGTAAGTAAAACTTCAAAATGAAATGTAATAGATGAAAAACACTGATTTGTCGAGAGGGAGATCTACTTTAATAGAATAAAGTGGTTTACGTTACCTCTTGCCATATGACAACAGTATGCATAAGAGGGTTAATAGCTATATAATAGTTCAAAAACCTTACATGAATAACTATACATTTTATTTTCGTAAAAATATATATAATGGTGATAAAATATATAATGAAGAAAATATATAAATATTTACTAAATGTCGAAAGATATTATTTACAGCTTTTACAAAAAGAAAAAGAATTGTTGAAAACCTTTAGGCTCTAACTATTTTTCCAAAGTAGATGGGTAGGAAAGTACTTCGATATTCATTACACTCCCTGCATGCCATTGGTATGTTTGATAGCAAATACGTTCTGTCTGGGGTGTCAGACTAAATAGAAAAGTTTTAATAAATATTTCAGTTGAGTTTTATAACAGTAAATATTGATCAAACTTTTAATTTATACTGATGTTTGCTTCGCATCTATATCGAGAATCAATAGAAGTGTGCCAAGTTTATCTATAAACATCATTTACAAAACACATGTTGAAAATGTTGCAGGAAAAAATATTTTTAAAAGCTTTTTTTGTTTTAAATTAAATTTAAGAAAATAACTATGGTTTAATACACATTTCTGTTGAGTTTTGTGTACAGTAATTATTGACTGAATTTTTGATTTATCCGAATGAATGAGACGCATATCTAAACCGATAATCAATATAAGAGTTTTGTGTTTATCGATAGAAATTATTCAAATAACAAATATTAAAAATATTGCTAGAAATTATTTAAAAAGGAATTTTTATTTCATTGATATTCAATGTTTTTAAATAAAGTTTAATAAATATTTCACCTGAGTTTTTAAGCATAGTAAATGCTGACTGAATTTTTAATTTATCCGGATGTATGCGACTCATCTATAACGAGAATCAAAATAAGAGTGTCTTATTTATGAACTTTACTCTCTTAATTCGATCATTGTATAACTAAAAATACCAGATTGCTAAGTCATATATTTTTTAAAAAGAAGTTTGTTAAATTTTAAAATTAAAAATAAATTTTGTATGATAAAAAATAGCATGATTTAATTTTTTTGTGTGCTATACATGTTTTAATTTTTGTTTCTACATATTTGAATTGTTTTTGAGATTTTTTTTTATCGATACAAAGATTTAATTTTATAAACATTTAAATTCATATTAAGTATGAGATTGTTTGGAACAGAGTAATTTATGAGTTATTTGGAGAAGTTAAAGAAAATGCCAAGTATTTTTTCAGCTTACAAAGCTCACCAATAAAAAATACATTTATTTTATTCATATTTTCTTTCGAGTAATATGCATGGTTTGTCCCCTACATTGTTTACCATACAAAGTGCATTTAAAATAAAAGTCCTTGTCGGTAACGAAAACGTATGGTAGGAACATCCGCAAGATTTTCCATTTACATCCTCCAAATACCCTTAACATTTTATTTAGAATTTTAAATTGTAAGAATTGAAAAAAATTCTAATTCTAATTTAAGTCTTCCATTTATGGTTTTTTTTTATTGCTTTCCTGTGTGCTGGTCTTCCCAATGTAATATAATTATCAGTTGATAAATGTATCAGTTTATAAATTAAATTTCTGTGATTCATATATCTCGTCATATAATAAATTCTGTAAGGTATCCTCCAACTCTATTTAACATAAATGTCTTATAATATAGGGCATTTACATATTATATATATCATTACACATTATATATATATATATTATATATATATATAATATATATATATATATATATATATATATATATATATATATATATATATATATATATATATATATATATATATATATATATATATATATATATATTAATGAACAGAACATTTACGGAAGAATTGAATAATACTGAACCTTTGTGAGTTTAAACGGCGCTAACATAAGTTAGACCCCGTTTCATATGAAATTTATTAAAGTACATTGAAACTTCATTATGTATCATTCGCATATCAAATTGCCCAATTTTGCAATAGAAGCTTAGTAACATAATTTACACATCCTAATAATTTAATTGAAATTGGTACATGAATATTATCTTACATATTATTGGCATGAAAGATACTCAGAAATATTACACCATAGTAACTCATCTGATAGTTAGTGTGTGAGTTTTGTGTCAGTAAAATATTAAAAATTCATGACTCCTAAATCTAATGTATTTAAAGAAACATAAACTATATAATGTCTAATGAAAGTTTAATTTAATGTGGGATAAAAATTAAATTATTTTGTCATTTTCAAAATCACAAAAACTTTTGAAGAAAACTATAGAAGATTAAAAATATATATATATAGTTGTTTATTTCGTAAAAATATTCTGTAAGCGAAAATATTTTTTAAATATATATATATTTAAATATTTACTTAATTTAACTGCATGCGACGACATAGTACAAAGATAATGAATAAAAATAGAGACATTCAAATTTCAACGCATTTGTTGAATAGAAACAATAGCTTTTATTTTACTTCGACATAAAGTATCACCGACGCTTTTTTATTCTAGCTTGGTAATATAATAAAGCTTAGTAATGTAATAAACGCATCCAGACTATTTCATTTAGTTGAGGGACGGTGGTGATACAGTAAAAGATATTCTTGGAGCCTAAGCGGCACCGAGTTATTGCAGAGAATTAATTTGACTCCAGCTGAGCTGGCATTTGGCCTTGTGGAAAATAAGGTCAAGTATCTGCATTGTGTATTATGTCACGTATTTACTTTGTATGTGCAATATTTTTCTTAGATACTTGTAATAGAGGTACTATTTATAGAAAGTACACATCCTTAGAGTATCATTTGTTTTGGTTGGACTAACATCTCACTAAGCCTCTTAGAGTACTATTATCTATGGACCTTATAATTTTGATCCGCGGTTAAGCCGCAGGTTTGTATCCAGCCCAACAATCGTAAATGGTCTCGCGATTTCAAAATACGATAAATTTAAAGTGCACCAGCCCAAAGCACTAAGCTTTATTCTTCGATTTATTCGAGAGTTATTTAAAATTCAATTAATTTGTGGCGGCATGAACAAGAGTAGTTTTTGTACAGTCGATACCTTCAACCACCAATATTTGTACTTCTGTATCTGTAACCTAAAATTGAATATTTAAACTCTGTTCATTCTACAACAGTTGCTATTCTTACCATGTAACCTTTCAGTATATTTTTATTAGTTCGTTATGTTTAGTTTATGCTTTATTAAAAGTTAAGTTTATTTAAAAGATTAGTTATGACTCTCATTTATAACAATACACTGGGCTCGTGACCTCGGGTCCAGTATAAATTATTCAATGCACAAAAATAACTGATTCTACAACTCACTTGCAAATTGGTGAATATAAGTTTGAAAAGGTAATAAATTTTATTTATCTTGGTGCTGAAGTTAACGTTAATGGCAATATCGCACCCGAAATTCAAAGAAGTATAGTGAAAGTAAAAGTTTTTATGGATTAAAAAAAATATTTAAAATCAAACCTATCAAAAAGAGATACTAAACTGCTAATTTATAAATGCTTAATCAGACCTATCCTAACAAATGCCTCAGAAACTTGGACAACAGCACAGAAAGATTAGAATTCCTTGGGAATCTTCGAACGTCGGATCCTAAGATCCATTTTTGGAGGCAAACAAGTTTATGGTACTTGGTACAGACGTTCAAACTCAGAACTCTATCGGGCTTTAGAGGGCCTGATGTTGTCAAGTATGTAAAAATCCCAAGAATTAAATGGTATAGTTAAATGGTCACAACATTAGAATGAACAGATAGATAATCTTTTTGGCTCAGCCCATCGGATCAAGGCCCAGAGGTCGACCAAAGCTGAGATGAGCCGACTGCGTGGAAAGAGACTTATCAGTTTTGAAGGTTTCAAACTGGAAGACCACTGCCAGGCAGAGGCAGGCCTGGAGGAAATTGATTGAGAAGGCTAGGGCCCACCCGGGGCTGTCGCGCCATTGAGGAAGGAAGGAAGGATTAAAAATTCATTTTATTTTATATTCTCTTCAACAATCTGTCTACGGGGTGGAATGAGTGAGGGCAAAATCCGTGGAAGATATGATCATGGTTTAACGCCTGCCACCTCATAAGCCTTAAAGACTGTTGAGTTAGAGTACATTATTCTTAAAAAATATTGAAAATAATACTTTTTTTTATTTAGAATAACAAAATTTTTAATGAAAAGAAATGTAAAGGTAATAACTGGAGGATATTTTTTTTCAGATTTGATTTATTTTCTCTTTGTGAAAACAATACTTACCCAACAAAACAATATTTTCAGAGAAGTTATAATTTGTAAGCTAATGCATTAGGTCTATATAGGAATGACCAATGAACACCACCCCATAATCTCTCTTGTCTACTTTTATGTCTTCATGCGTCATCCATCTACACTTAAGAAACTATTTAGAGAGTCATTTAGAATTTATAACCGATTTGTTAAACGCGAAATTAATTGAAGAGCCTTCATTGAAGAGCATTTCATTTGCGAGTTTTGATAATGGTAAATTTTCTTGAACGAGATAGCCAAGTGAAGGGGATGCAACCTGTAATCCTAGTTATGCTCATAAGAATGTTAGTTTTGCTACTATGTTCTTCAAGTTATTCATTCAAGTTACCATTTCCTTTAGTTTTGTAAACTTTTATTTATCTACTCTACAGTAAACATTAGCAATTCAGCATCATTCACAACTTATATCATAGGTAAACTCGAAATTAATTAAATAGGTGTAATTGTAAAGCTCACATTCTCAGAAGTATGTATAGGGTCCGAGCTCTTCATTGGCGACTCTGTCCAATTGAATATATCGTAATCAAAAGTCGCCAATTGAAGGGACCGGACCCTGTATCTTAGCTATACTTCGAGGAATATTAGTTTAGCAAGTATATCCTTCAATTTACCCAGTCATGTTCCGATTCCCTTTAGTTTGCACAAAGACAGAGTCAACATGATAATATCAGCAGTTCCTAGGAGACTCTTCACGTGTTTATGTGTCTGAATGGTCAATAGAGGATTGAAATGTCTGATTATACTCAGATATTGAAATAGTGCTTCTAGGAAGTGTTGACTATAAAACAGGTGAGGTTGAATACTTAAAAGTAGAATTTGCGACCGTATTAAAAGTGTTAGAAGGACTAAATAATATTTGTTATCAGTATTTCGTCTAAAAAGATAATATATAATATCAAAAATCCAACGATATAAAGATAATTAAAAAAGATAATTGGATAAAACACTAATGTGGTGAAAACGATTAATTCTTTGACAAGTTAGTCCTATATTTTTTGAGCAAGTCCAAAATTGATACATACTTGAAAACAATTTCGGGTTATTTTTCTTTTTGCCGACCAACTTATTAAATGTCAAAAAATGTAAAAATGCCTGCTAACGGAATATTTCCAATGATAATCTTTAACTGTGCACAGCCAAAATACCACGTTTGTCGCCAAAGGTCAATTCTGGTGAGGTCTAAGCCAGAAAATGGAAAAGTACAAATAATTGTAAAAGTTGCGCTCTACTCTGGTTGATACATAAATTGTATTGTAAGAACATTTTAGCCGCCCCGGTGGCACACTCGTTGGGATTCTGGCCTTTGGAGCTGCTGGTTCGAATCCCGGTCAGGAATGGGTGTTTGTGACCGTCAATAAATGTTGTTATTTGTCTATGTGTTTGTGTCGTCTCTTTCTTTGTGTGTATCTTGTGCTTGTGTCATTTCTGGGGCTCAGTACAATAGACTTAAAGTCGCAGTACTTGGCGATCTTGCCCCCCACCAAGAAAGTCGTAAGAACATTTAAAAAAAAAAACCTCATCGTGATTGTTCATAATTTTGGAAAATTTGCTGACTGTTGTTTTTGACGGTTGCACCAACGTTGGCCACCTTCTAGTTTTGTAAATGTTCGAGCAATTTTGTCTGAAGTTTCTTCAAAGATATCATTTATTATACCAAAATATATGCATTTTACGTTTAAAAAAAATATCACACTGTATTGATTCCGTACTGAGAAAAATAAACTAATATGATATTTCTAAATTCTTATTAAAACTGGATATTGTTTGCCTCTCTGCATTTATAAAGGTATAATATAAATAACAAGAGCTTGTTTTGAATTTGATAATACTGTTATCTTGAACAAAACACTTATCTAGCCGCACATAAAACCAAATAATTTAACCTATAGAGACGTATGTTACTTTTGGTCTCCATGCAAGACCCAAATACACTCAGAGCATTTTAAAGCATCTGAATGTCCATTTACAATTCACGCAGAAATAGATATAGCTCTATAAATATTGGTCATAATACTGTCATCCCTCTATTTGCCTTGTAAAAGGCATTTAGAAGATAACTTACTTCCACCCTATATGCTAAACAATAATATTTACTTAACGATACCAAATAATGACCTGTATTGATTATGTTTGGTATGTGCAAATACGGAAAGCCTCTATTAATGTTTATAAGGATAGAAAATATCGAAAATATTATATTGTGAACCTTTCTCTTTAACTCTAGTTCATCTAAAATATTTATAGTCATTTTTACAAGTATTTTTTAAGACATTTTCCTAGTCAAGCCCCCAAAGAAGATTAACACAAAATTAAGTTTTAAAAATATAGAATGAATCTTATTTATCATTAAATCTAAACACAAAAATCTATTCCTCAGTCTTTTATACACCAACTCGAATTACAAATCGTCTTAAAATCTAAGTTCAAGTATTTAACTTTTCACTCTTTTAATTCTTAATTGAGTTACGAAATGGAAATCCGTTTATTTCCAGGTCCTCTTCTTTGTATGACTGACTTCCAGACTGCAATAGCATCGACGCATATTGATTCCTAGAAATCAATTTTCTGCAAGTTTCCCTGAAAATAGGGAACCTATTTTCCTGGATAGGAAAATATCTCTCTTAAGGGGATTACTTCTATTCAACTACGATGGCCGCATTACATTTTTTTACAGTTTGATTTCTTAAAATACGAATTCGCCGCAGGAGTTTTGGGTACCAAATTTAAATTTTGATTTAAAATAGTATATTGCATGGAATAATAAAGGTATGTAGTATTGTATTAAGGCTAATATCATTTTAAACATATTTAGGAAGTTTTTAATTTGATAATCCTATAGCTATACTACTGAGGAAAACGTGGTTTTCGAATAAAATTTCAGGTTTAGGGTAATTTTTGACTCAAAATCCCATATTTTATGCGTTTCCAAAATTTAATATAAACAAAAAACTTTTTAATATCCACAAAGAACTCAGATTCGTTGTAATCTGAGGGTCAAAATTGCTGTCGAGAGCCGCTTACAAAGTGCCAATAAATTACTATTAGTTCTAGGAAATATGCCAAGTCTGCAAAAGGCTTGATTCGGTAAAAATGTATCGCAATTCTTTTGGGAAAAATATGCAAGATTTGCGAAATTTAAAAAAAAAATGCGTTTCTATCGTATGGTGCCAATATGATATTCAGTAAGGGTGAAAATGTCTGGACACCATCGTAGAATATAAAAATGAACTTTATAATTTTAGTGTTAATATTTTTAGGTGAAAGAAACTGTATTTAACGGATAATTGTGTTCCAAAAATTAAAAAAAAAAGATTTTTGTTTCATGCTTTATAATTTTTTTATTTGTTTATAAGTGAAGTCTGTTTTATTATTGTATATCAATCATTGTTTGATATCTTTATGATTTGCCCGTTTCGATTGGTCTGAGTTATAGGAATTTTTTTGTAAGGCAGGTTTAAAACGCAACCGTATCAATAAATTTCGCCTCACTTACGGGACCGAATAATCACTGAGGCATAGTTAAGTCAATTGGATCTTTTACATTCAACTGAAGAGAAACCGTACTAATGTTTTTACCTGCGATTATCAATGAAGAAGTGTCAATATTAAAGGAATTCGAAGTGGAAAAAATTGTTGCTGCGTGTATACCCCTCTATCAGCGATTAACTTAGTCTCAGTTTGATTAAAAACAGATGGTAAAACTGTAGGTGCGGTTTTCGCTTCCATAGCGTTTAGGGGTAAGGGGTAGGTACACATATATATTCATTCCAGCTTGTGTGCTTCATCAGACACCCACTTATAAAGCCTTTATCAAGTAAGACAGACACATAAAGAATTTTTACTGGCACGGAGAAAATAATATACACCCAGGGCGAAGGCGGGAATCGAATCCGCAAGCGTTACAGCGCTCAGTCAGCTAGCGTAATGGTCCAAACCACTCGGTCATCAGGGCCCCCACCATGGCGTGTGAAAGATACAATTGAATTAACACAGACACTGTAATCATCCGGCTTCATGAGCTTGGAGAATATTGTATTTAGCATTACCGTATGAAGCAATGCTACAATAAGTGTAAATTAAAAATTACTCTGTCAGTGTCAATTTTGTGCCAACGGATGTCCGATCTTCCGAGTTTATTGCAAAATTAGTCTAGTTTTTAAATACAGAGGATATAGTTACAAAAAACTCAACACTTTTTCTATTATAACTGAGGTACACTGTTAAAAAAATCACAGTAAAATTACGGGCTTGGGACGGCAACAAAGTTTCCAACCATGCACCGTTAAAATACACTCATGCCCATAATTTCCTGCATACCGTAATTTAACGAGCCAAAGTAATACAGTGACAACTGTAAAATTACGGTCCTTAAACGTAACATTACAGTATGCCTAATTACTATTTAAGCGTAATTAAACGACCATGGACCGTAAATTGACAGCCATAATAACGGTATCAAGCGTATAACTGCAGTCCTTGAATGTAAATATATGGTCTAACTGATTACGGTTTAACCGTAAATTGATAGTGTGTAATTGTATATATCTGACCGTTTTCTGACGGTCTAGGTAAATTAATTAACGATGTGTTCATAGCATTAAAAAAATCAAAATACAAAATAGCAATTTCATCAAACATTTAATTTTATTCATTGAAATTACAAGTAGAACAATTTTCAAGAATAGTATATTAACTTAAAAAATAGTACATTAGCACACATGAATAATACCGGGGAAAAAACCCTTCCTAGCATAGGAATCTGTCTACAACAGGCCTCTTTGGCAGTTTTAGCAAATCATCGCCTAACCTGGTGTAAGGAAATCAGTTCCTTACTTGGTTCTTCTCTCCCAGCAACCCCAGTTCAAGCGAGACACAAGTCCCACGTTTGTACCAAGAGAGAAACTGATTTCCTATCACCAATGTCTGCAAGCAGACCAAATTATGGGAAGATTCCTAAGCAAATCAAGGTTTTCTTCCCCTCGACTCTTCACATATTAAATTATAAAATAAATTTAACTAAAAAACAAACATCAAAGTATTACACTCGCAAGACGTATAGCATGGAAATAAATTTCTAGAACGAAAAAATCCACACACATTTATAAAATATTTAATTATTTTAATCAGTTAAATAAATATTTGAATTTTAAATGTAATTAATAAAACATCGGAAGAATTATAAGAACTAAAATTTTTACTAAAGTCCTACACCCTGTAAATTATTTATATTTTAGTAGCATTTACAAAGATATAAACAAGTTATGTTATTTAATTATTCAAATTTTAAAGTCTTTTTTTTATTATAAACTCATGTGAATTCATCAGATCAGTCCCTGATTTATGGAAATTCTATGCTTTTGTGTAAAACAACACAATGTCAAATGGAATGACAAGAATGAGAATGGAATGAGCATTTAAAATAGTAAATTTATACATCATCTAGATTTGTAAAGTATGTTTGCTGTTTAAAAGTCACACTATTTGTGTAAAAAAATATCAAATTCTAAACATGCTTATCGTAAAACTTTTTTACAAGTCAATTCTAAAATTTGGATCAAAAAAGGGTAAAACTCAAGCAGTTCCTTATGATGATAAAACTTATTTACAAAATATGGTGTTTCATGACTAGCTCCACTCCAAAATGAATGTTGATAAAAGATTAGTTCAATGTCACTGCATATCCAGTTTTGAAACTATAATAGAAATATATTTTATTTTTACCAAAGTGCATATCATAGAAGATTATGAAAGCAAGACACTTTAAGGGGGAGTCCATAAATTATTGTTATTTGCTTGCAGTGATTTGTTTTGGGTTCAGCATAATAGTATCAACAAATCTCATGCGAGTGTCAAGCCATGAAATATAACCAAGAGAAGAGTGATGGGGGGGGGGGGACAAAATCGCCAAAGTCGTCTAACGTAAAATATGGACGCCCCTAAGCTATCAAATCCCTTCAAACACACAACCTGCATTAATAGAATTATCTATTTCATTGTGACTCTCCAAGTTTCATAGCTTAAACAAATACGCGGGTACACGGGAAAAACCGAATGATTTTGTAGAGAATTTTTCTTAGCAGGCCACTTAGGCGATGATAGCGAGTGATCGCTTAAACTTGTGTAAGGAATTCAGTTAATACCACAGAGATCATAGTTAAAGTAATAGAGTGGCAGATCACGTGATCTCCAATGCTAACGACAGACGGGACGCGCAAGGAGCTCCCACAAGAGCCCCAATGAATCCAGTGTTGTTGGTCACGTGATCTGCCACTCTAATACTGTAACGACTGTCTCTGTGGTTCCTAGCAACCAAGATTCAGGCGATTGACCATCCCGACGCTTAGACCAAGCGACGAAAAAAAAAGAGAAACCAGTTTCCTGCCGCCAATGTCCGCCAAGCAGGCAATTGTGGGCGTCTGCCTAATAAATCAATCGGTTCTTCCCGCGTACTCTTCAAATATGAAAATTACAGTTTTGACATTTTTAATAAATGTTATATTCAGTCAATTTATTTTTTAAAAAGAATTTTCTGAAATGTTGAATTACAATTACTTATAACATCTTTGGAGGACTATTCTAAGTAGTTTCATTTTTTTGGGTTTATGTTTCAAACCTTCACAAAAAGAACTTGAAACCTAACTTCAGACATCAACATTTTGGCACTCTTTATTTCTTGCCAATAGTCATAGCCAAATTCAATATTGTTTATAAAAGATACATTATAAAAAATAAAAATAGACCACCCTACCTTTTGTTTGATTAGCCCAGTCGATGATCGGAACCAGACATCGAACTAACTTCTCCAATACCAGTCTTTCTACTTCCTGCGAGTGAGACTTCTCTGCTTCACTTGCATTAGCCACTAGGCATTCCAGGACAATCTGTAAATCGGATAAAAAAAAAGCCTTCAGAACAGTGGTTGATTTAGGGTTATGGTTAATAGTTCATTATGACACACAGCCTACAAGGTTTTCACCCAATTACAAGACTTGAGATTGTACAGTTTAAAACCAAGTCTTACTCAGGAATCGAACCTAGACTCCCAGTTCTACAGTCCAGGAGCTATAACCGAGTATGAATATTGGGTATCATTTATCAGACATTTTTGGCTGTTCAGGCTGCTGTGTACGTTGGCAGTTATTTTGAGGATGCGTGGACCTGAACCTGATACCTTCTGCATGCAAGGCAAATGTCTTAACTGACAGAGCTCTTAGCTGATTTACGAATGACCTGGTATGATTTTACTGCACTATGTCTTAATTAGAACAGAACCTTTATAGCTGTTTCAAACAACTCTAGGCCAGAAGCACTCTCAGATATTGACTGAGGGTTCCTCAACTGAAGTTAATAACTCCAGTGAAAAATGGTCCATTCATTGTTGTGGTTACTGAAGTTTACCTTCCTATGTAACATGAGCTCAACAACTACTTTTCACAGCGTAGCCATACAACAGTGGCTCATAAATGGTAATCAAGATCATAAAAGGAAATTTTTTTTTAGCAGGAATTAATATCCAATAGGCGATCTGAAAACAATTTCAGGTGACATTTTTAGTTTACCTTCCTTTTATCTTGAATTTGAAAGAACAATATAATAATAAATTAGGCAAACAATAATGAATATTAATTTAATTTGCGAAAGAAATTAGTTAATTTTGGTATTTAAATTACAACTGGAGGCTGTGTTTGGGGATTTTTTCTAAGGTGTAAAAATCTCTAGGTGGCAATTACTGTTGCAAACATATTTGCTTTTCTATAAGAATTTCAGTAAGTATTTAATAGAAAAGCAAGCTATTTTAGTTCTCCTAGAGTTTCTTGTTGCCCCTGGAGTGCCAACTAATTCTCTGGTGAACTCATTTTAACGAGTCCAAGGCATTACCCCAAATCTACGTCAACAACATAATTATTTCATACCTCTTCAACTCCTTGTTAGCACAGGCGGCTTGTTGGGGAGATGTCCAAAGAGAAGTTTGCTGTTGGATCCTGACTTCGCAGCATCTGCCAGGTGCAATCAGAGTCTTCCTTTCTTAGCTGTCCTTCAAGTTTTGTGCAATCAATGCACTTGCAGATGTTAGTACACAGGATCTTGCCCTAAATATAACGAGATAAGTTAAAGGTTAGGTTGAATTATCCTCGCAGTAGACAGAATTCAAAATTGAAGGTCGCTAATCGCAAAATGCGAATGAATCCTCCAATAATGCAGCAGCAAACTAAATTAAATCTCAGTTAATGTAAAAAGTTTATCAAAATCCTCAATTCAATTTTTTTATTTCTGGTTATGAAAAATTTCACCATAATTTTTCTTAAAATTGCTAATGTTCACCTATTCTAAATTAGCCACCGCTGTACTATGACTGCTCTAGTTCACCGGTCTTGTGTCTTAAACTCTCTATGAAAACAAATAAAATTCTGCAGTGCTGAAATTCCATAACTTTGATTTTATATATATAAACAAAATGATTAGAAATTGGAAAACCCTGGCCATCGTGAACTGTCAAACTTGCAATGATCGTAAATTTTAAAATTCAGACAATTAAAAAGTTTAGAAACTCAAACTACCACAATCCTAAATAGTAATTCTTTAAAAGGCACTCTGGTAATGCTATTAACACAAAACTCAAAAATATTAAAAATTTTCTGTTAAGCGCTATAGACTTTGGAATTTGTGGATAAATAAACAAAAATATAAATTTATTAAAAATAAAAAAAAAATGCTCTTAGATACTGTGCATTAATGTTTTGTGTGATAGTCATAAATATGTACATTTTGGAAATTTTTTTAGATAATGAATGAATAAGAGAAAAATGCTTTCCACTGTACCTGTTAGTGTCCTCCTCACCTTCTTTGCTGTTTGGGCGTCTCATGGAAGCATCCAATTGATGAGCCGGATGATCATACTTTAAATCTTCCGGGTCACTTGGACCTGCTGTAGGCTTTCATTCACCAGGGAGATGAAAAACAACAATAATCCTAAATATATATATTTGTTTAGAATAATCTAATAATCACTTCTGTTAATAATATAATATTAGGGCGACAATAAATTTTGATGAATATTTACAATTAGCAGTAATTTAAAATAAATATGTTAAGGAAACCATAAAATCAACTGTGAATTGCATTTACCAAGAATTGTGTTTGTCCGTTGCTGTCAAAAATAATCTTATTAAAGAATAATTTAATTTGTTTGTAAGAGTTTCCAAGCAATAAGGGTCATAAACATGCTTTGCTTTGCGTTAAAAATTCTAGCCGCTATAGGTCTTTTTTTAATTGCTGAAAAAATTATTCTTACAAAATAATTCAAAAGAATAACAAATAATTCAAGTATAAAAATGTACCCAATTATTGAAATCTGATAATTTTGTTAAATTAAAATTTTGTACTTAAATTTAACTTTTTGTGCTTTACAAACACATTTGCATAAAAAAATTGATTTTGACCTAGAATGTTTACAAAACAATAAATTATATTTAAAAACAACTGTAATAAAATTCATTTAAATCTGAAAAAACCACATAAGGCACTCAACAACAAAAAAAAAGAATTTGGGAAATTGAAGATACGTTTCCACTTTTCCCAGAACAGCACATCCTCTTCAGAAAATTTAATTCGTAAAAATAAAGGTAAATTATATTTTCAAAATATATTAAAATATCAAAAGATGTTAGCTATATTGTGAATATATGTCACATGTGCGAAATATGAAAAAAAACAAACAATCACATTTTAAAATACGCTTCATTATGCTAGCTTGAATGATATTTTAGAACTTTCACTCGAGCAAAATATTGCCTTAAGCCTTTTTCAACTTTTAGAATTTACATTGTAATAAGTCAGCAATAATATGGTTACCGATGTTCTAGCAACTGTTGAATTTCAAAAACTTATCAAACTATACAAATAAAAATCAGATTAAACAATAAAAAACTTGGAACGATGTTAACATTAAATTGTAATCTGCACAAGCGAATTCATTTCTACACCAAGACATCAGCTATCTTCAAGGACAGACACTTTCTTACTTAATTTATATTTTTAAACTGAATTTTATAATCATTGAAATTTTACAAATATTATAAATATTTAATAGCGATATCTGCTAAAAAGAAAATATTATGCGAAAATCTCAGTAAAACAAGTTGTAACATATTCGAATAAGTAATTGTATTCGTTTTAGAATGATAGTTGCTGTTGGGGAACGTGGTTGACTGCTAAACTTCATAGATACAAAACAAAAAAGGGGCAATTTTTACAGAATCGTTAATATTTAAAATGATGACACATTCAACGAAAGAAACAATAACATTTTACTTACTTTTAATTAGCATTCTGTTCTTTCTTTAGAAGAACCATGCAGCATGTAGCTTCGTTTTCCTCAATTGTTTGTTTTGGTTTTAGCGGGATGAAAAACATCACGGTTGCAGTTTACGTGTGACGTCATTCTGGAAATGAAGGGATTTTCCCCTGCCGGATATAAATTTACGGTGGTGTGCAGTAATTTTGCTAACAGATGGGCTGAAACTGTAAAAATACGGGGGTTGCCCTTATTTTCTAACTGTTTAAGGGATATGGCCGTTTATTTAGTGGGTCAGACCGTATTCCATCAAATGCGACCAATGCCCGTAAAAATTGAAGGGCAAATGACCGTAAATTTACAGGTTTTTTTTACAGTGTATAGGGAGCTGCTGAGATACTTTGTCAGGTCCATAGATATCATAGTTAAAGTACTAGATTAACAGATCACGTGACCTCCAATGCTAACGACTGGATGCGCATGGAGACCAGAATGTGAGGGCTATGAAGCCAGTGTTACCATCTTTTTAATGAATACTAAGGCGTCATCGAAAAAAATACCATAAAATTCTAAAATAAAAAAGTGCCATAAAAATACTATCTGCACTGGTAAGGTGCCAGTGCTGCCAAAACATAAATTAATAAAATACCATTTAGTTTTGAAATTACAAAAAAAAAAAAAAATATTTAAAAAATACTCTAAAAGCGTTTAACGTTTTTTTTAAAATACCCTAAAACTATTCCAAAATGCAGCTATAGTAATTTTATGGGCTTTTAAATTTTAGAATTTGATGGTATTTTTTTCGATGACGCCAATGTATTTTTCTCATTACAGAGATGGCAACACTGTCCCCATTGTCCTCACATTCTGGTCTCCATGCACGTCCCACCGTTTGCATTGGAGGTCACATGATCTGCCAATCTAGTACTATTATATCTATTATGGTGAGGTCTCTTTCATTGGCGATTTCGTCCAAAGGAATTTTCCATTATCAAAAGTCACCAATAAGTGGCCTAAACCCTATATCCCAATCATACTTTGATGAATGTGAGTGTTACAATTGCAACCATCAATTAATTTAGGGCTGACAGACTCTAATATAAGTTGTAAAGGAGGCTCTGATTTGCTGGTGACTTTTGACAGTCGCAACTTCAATTTCACAAAGTCAACTCACAGCGAAATAGACCATATTAGATATTATACTTTAAAGAATACGAGTTTTGCGACCACACTCTTCAAATGACAAAAATAGACTGCAATTTCCTCTCCCACGCTATCTACAACTAAATTAAAGAGCAATCAGTTCGATAAAAAATGAAATGTACAAAAAAATTGATGGAATTTTTCGGAGCGGAAATTGAAACGAAAGTCTATATCTGTGTTTAAAAAAAAGACGAATTGGAACATTCCCACTCCAATTCCTAATCAGAAGTTTTAATTGAAAAGACTCAAATAACCTTGAAGGAAACTAAATCTGTGCTTAAGGCGAAATAAATGTAATTTTCACACTATATTTTTAGAGCTTGCATTTAAAGTTTAAGTATTGTATCTTTGCTAAAGTGAGTAGTTAAGGATGATACAATCTAATTAATTTGAAATTTCTATGGAAGCAGATAATTTTTTAATACACCCCAAAGTAGATTAGGTATACTTTAGTGCATTTTCTACTTTTGTTCAGGTGGATAAGCGCGGTTGGTCCATTGGTTTCAAACTCGTAAGGTAATATTTACATACAAAATGATCTGAATACAATTTAACCGAAATACACTTTTCATTCGGATAAAATTGCCAAATTTTTTGAAGTAATATTTAAATCGGTTAGCCCTAAAACGAAATTGATGTTTTAACCATGTTTTCTGGGTGGAATCTCAAATAATTTATGGAACTCTTTACATCCGCGGAAGGATCTTCTCCATAGCATATTTCTATTTACAAAACTTAGGTTGGGAAGGAGTGTCTTTACCAAACCACCTGCTTAATTTGTATCCTGCAACTGTATGTAAAACTGGATTACTTAATTTGAACAAAAAGCTTTTTTTAATAAATTTTGAATAATCAGGATCCCTTAATGTCGAATTATTTTTTCAATTCATGTTTATAAAAAGTACTAGGGCTTGTTTTGTGTAAACTTAAATACAATTTATGTTTCTTATTAAAAATGAAGCTATAATAAATATCATTAATTATGGTAGTAATTATTATTTATAAAAATTCTTTAAATATATCCAGAACTCTCGTGAAACGAAATAATTAAACAATGGTACAAAACACTTGCAGAAATTGAAAAGCATTCTTGGCACTAATTTAAACTTTGGCTTTTTTTGGTAAGGGAAAACATTCTAACGTTTCTTGAAAATCGATAGCTATCTAAACAGGAACATAAAGCAATTTCGATACTTGAAATCGGCAATTTAAGTTTACGTTTAATAAATACTGTCGGAGCTATTTTACATATCGACCAAATTCTAAAAACTTGTCAAGAACTTTTGACAGGAGAATAAACAACTGCTTGAGAAGGAAAATTTTAATATCGGACTTCTGTTTTTCTTAAAATAATCTTTTTCGTTTAAGATTTAAACTTTTAGGCATTATTTTGAATAGTGTTTCCCTTTCTTTTAGAAATGCTTATCCTCTAGATTTATTTTTTACTTACCTCTAGGGAAGACTTCTACACCAGTCTCCTTTATGGTTCTTCGTTTTTTTTTGGTGTCAACAAAATAATGGATTTTATTTTAACATAAATTAAGCTTCTTCGACTCTCGCTCGTTAACAGTTTCTCTTAAAACGTTACGAGGTTTTTAAAACGAATGATATAATTTTTCTTGAAACTTTGTGCTCTCCATTGTTTGTTACATTATGCAAATCTTAAGATGGGTATAAAGAAATGTATGGTCCGCCTGTCACTTCTTAGCATTTTAAATATGATTGTGGAAAAGTCAACTTTGAAAACAAATACAGAACCCGAAAGAGGAAGGGTTGCCTATCCCATAGCTTTTGGCGTACATAGGGGGTTAATATGAAATTTTTGAAGGGAATAATGTGTCACCCTGTAGCTACACATAGGTTATCGCTAAAATCAGGATTATAGTTAATTGCATTTCTTCTCTATCTTGACTTGATCTTCAATGAATTTGTAGTATATAATATTTAACGCATACAATATCGCTTTGGTAAGTGTAATGAGTTAAAATGTATCTATGCAATATTAATGAACCCAATGCAAGTTCAAACTTTTTTTCTCTAATGTGGCTGCAACTTTGGCGGTCAAGCCTTCGCAGACTAGGCGAATTCCCCAGAAATGAGAGCCATATTTTTGTGGCACCATCTAGGCGACTCTCGCTACCAACGCACAGATTACAATGAATCTGAGCTCTCTGTGGATGTTAAAGTCTATCGAGATTTAATTTTGCCGAGAGAGCCCAAGCCAAATGAGCCCTCCAGGGACCTTTTTACATGCCCCATAATCAAGTGACAGGCGTGCCAATATTTTCCCACCAAGGAAAACCAACGATTCACCCGGGACAGTTACAAGTTCAACTTGAGTTGAGGAACTGTTTCTAAACCTTAAAGAAATATTCGCCTGCGAAAAGTAATATGTTAGTCAAATATAGTAACTCTTCAGCTGAAACCAAAATCTTTCTTACCCCTTGCCGTGTTACTAGTGATTGTTTGGACTCGTCTAAAAAAAACACGTCATAGATTCCAAAAAGTGATAGGAAGACTACATCATACAGCTATAATTAGTTATTTACTATTTCACAAGTCGACACGATGAAAAGTTTTTGCTTCACTCATACAAGTATAGCTATTTTTATGCAATTTTTACACGAATTGCGTAAATCAAGCTATATTCATATAAAGCGCGCATGTGTACTTAGGTTGATATAGCAAAAAGATTTACTTTTCTGGTGAAGTGTGTCATTTAACTAATTATATGTTTTAAGAGAAAAACTAAGTAGCGCTAAGTTGGAACGCAATTTTAATTAAGTTTAAAATCAAGTCCGTACATGTTTTTGGAGAAGCGTAGGTAGTTCTTATTGTTTCCCAAAGTAATTACAATCCCGATGCGGAGTAGAATAATTAGCAAATTCTTGACTGTCTTACCAAGCAGAAAGAGTTTAGAGACAAAAACCAAATATTTGATTGCTACTTTTGTTTTAACTTAATTGAAAAGTTACATTTTAAATAACAAAATAATATACTTGTTTTAAAAAAGCAGGATAATAATACCTTTATTTTATAATAAGTTGTTACATGTAAACTCCTGATCAAATGTTGACCCAATTAATGGCGCGTAAAATAATTTGAAAACGATCCTTTCTCTGCTTTTTTTAGATAAAAATAAACACGACAAAAAGATAAAAAAAATTTTAATAAAACATCACGAATTTTTTTTATCCATGAACACTCCAAACACATTTTTAACTATTGAATTTTTTTTACATTTTATCATATTCCGTATCGTATTTTTTTTTGTATAACACAATGAACGTTTAAGTTCGAAACATCAAACAAAATGTATTATGTTAGCATTTTAAAGATAAGTTAAAATGTGAAAATATTAATTATTTTAAGTATCAAGCTTTGACAAGGCATTTTTTGTGGTGAGACAACTATTTTTTTTACTTATCTTTTTTTTTTTTTTTTTTGAACTAGTTTTTTATGTTAAACTTATGCAACACAATTTTAATATTTTGTATTTTTAAAAATAACATGTAATGATATTTCAGGGAAATATGTTCAAACTTTTTGGTTTATTTTTGATAGATTGTTTCTCTAATGGTAAGCAAACATTTTAATGTTTATGTTTCAAACCACAAAAAATATGATCTATATTATCTATGAAAACAAATTTAAAGTTGTTTCAACTCATTAATGTCCAAATTACTATTCACTGTGAATTTTTAAAATATTATTAAAACAAGAATAAATACTATACGAATAGGGAAATTTGATAAGCTTTAAAGTCTATGACGATAAAAAAATGACAGGCTTCAGTTAAGCTTAGGCAAATCTGTTTTCTAAAAGCATACATAAGAGTCCAACTATAGAATAAAACAAATAACTTATACCAATGATCCTAAATAATCGAAGCATAAACAAGAAATATTTATCTTCACCAAATTTAAATTTAAAAGGTAAGAAACATTGTCAGAAATTGTTAGGCATTTTTAACTATACATCACAAACTATTATCTGTAGAGACACTTTTTACGAAATATATAAAGTCACTGGTATAAACTTCTAGCTTCTGGTACATTTTAATGACTTACGAAAAATGATAGCTTACTATGTCATCAAACTTCTTAGGTATTTTAAATCTATATCTTAAGGCAACTTTTAATAAATACTGATGGAGTCATATTAAATATCGACCCACTTTCAAAAACTTGTCATGAAGTTTTGACAGGAGAATAAATAACTGGCTTCAGAATTAAAATTTCCTAACGTGTTGCTTTAAATAATCTTTTCGATTAAGAGTTAAATGTCTAGCCAGTATTTTCGAGAGTGTTTTCCATACTATTTCTTTTGGATATGTTTATCTTTTTAGATTGTTTGCTCTTCTCTAGGGAGAACTGCACTAGTCCCCTTCTAGTTCTTCTTTTTTGTGTCAACGGACTTAATTGATATCGACTCATTTCGTCAGACACTAGTTAGACACTAGACAGTTATCGTCAATAACAATTTTTTAGGGCTGTGAGGCGCCCTGTGGTCAGTGTCTTGATATACGGATCAGAAGATCCCGCGATCGAGTCCTGGTCGCTGAAAACTCGCCGAGTATGTGCGGAGTGCGTGCTCGTTAAATCTGTTGGATCCGAAAGTCCCGTGGGAGGTCATTGCGTAGTTTCCCACGGGGTACAGGTTCCTGGAGACTATTTCCCTCCCCTTCAGGGACATGTCTAAATTTTGGAGGTGACACGTTATAGATGGCAGCATCTGTCACGTATATGTGTGCATGTTAGTGTGAGTGTATGTGTATTGTGACTGTCTTACTTGACGAAGGTTTTTAAGCAGCTCTCTGAGCAAGCACACAAGCCTGAAAATATGTGTATACCAACCAACCAACCAACCAACCAACAATTATTTTTTTTACCATGAAGAATGATAGATTCATTACCTTTGAAAGAAAAGTAATCTGAAAAACAAAGTGTAAGTTATTTGTGTTAAATTTTCACGATATTCGTAGCATTAACTACTTATCTAAATAAACCTAAATGATATCAATATGCATTTTAAGACAATGCCCGTGTTCTGATTAACCATTTAAAGATCATTTACGTTACCCCAAAGAAAAACTCAAATCGTACTTCTGTATTTAAACTTTATTATTCTAAAATCTTTGAAGATTTTAGAAGATTATAAGATTTGGAAGATTTTATTAATACATTTTATTTTTATGAAGCGTTAATAATTCCTCTCACATTCTTGAATTATAAAATAAATTTCTTAAAGCTTTTGAAATGGTTTTTTTATACATAACAAAAATGTAACGATAAAAAAATATTTGTATAAATAAATCTTAATCATAAAAGTGTAACGATAAAAAATAACGAGGTCAAAGCTGAGCGAATCAATAATTTTAAATATTAAACAAGAATGTCTTTAAAACATTATGTTCCAGTAAACTGAGCTAAATATTTGAATATAATTGTATTTCAACATAAATTAAGCTTATTTAACCTTGGTTCATTTGTAGTTTCTCTGAAAACATTACAAGGTTGTTTATACCGAATGCAATTTTCTTCTTGAAACTATGTGCACTTCACTGTATGATATACTACAAAATCATGAGAGTGGACTAAAGAAATGTATCATCCTAACATAATAATTAATTTATTTACTGTTATTTATTACTATTATTTTTTTTAAACATTATGTTCCAGTAAACCGAGCTAGATATTTGAATATAATTTTATTTCAACATAAATTAAGCTTATTTAACTTTGGCTCATTTGTAGTTTCTATGAAAACATTACAAGGTTGTTTATACCGAATTCAATTTTTTTTCTTGAAACTCTGTGCACTTCACTGTATGATATACTACATAATCATGAGAGTGGACTAAAGAAATGTATCATCCAAACATAATAATTAATTTATTTACTGTTATTTATTACTATTATTTTTTAAAACATTATGTTCCAGTTAACTGAGCTATATATTTGAATATAATTGTATTTCAACAAAAATTAAGCTTATTTAACTTTGGCTCATTTGTAGTTTCTCTGAAAACATTACAAGGTTGTTTCTTGTTTATACCGAATACAATTTTTTCTTGAAACTCTGTGCACTTCACTGTATGGTATAGTTCGAAAATCATGAGAGTGGACTAAAGAAAAGTATCATCCAAACATAATAATTAATTTATTTACTGTTTCACAAATCAACACACTGTAACGTTTTTACTAGGCATTTAAGAGCATAGCTATTTTTATGCAGGTTTTGCTCAAATTGTGTAAATCACTCTATATCTGGACGCTATACCACTGAAGTTTTTTTTTAACTAATTACATGTAACGTTTTGAAGAGAAAAACTAAGTATTCGGTCGAAACGCAATTGAAGAGCATAGTTTAAGAACATGCTAAATGACATTTTTGAAAAATTTGTCAGTTTTGTATCACTAAACATATGTTTACCTCCTTTAAAGAAAACAAGTTATCCTTTCTTATAAATTTTAAATTGGTATATTTTTTTTAAGATTTGCAAATGCTATTTTGACAGACCTGAGTGCGAACTAAAAACTGTAAAGCTCATTTTCAAGTTTTTATCTTTTTGCCACATAACACGCTCTTCCCCTAAGCTAGTCGATCCTAATTAAGTTTTAATCAAGTCCAGACCTGTTTTTTTTTTCGGTGCAGCTTAGTTCTTATTGTTTTCCAAAGCAATTACAAACCCGGCGCAGAGCAGAATAATTAACAAAATCTTCACTGTTTCAGCCAAGCGGAAAAGAGCTGGTAGCTAGAACCCCCCCCCCCCTAGAAATTACAGTTGTTATTTTGTTTAAGCTCGATTGAAAATAAGCGACAGTTAAAATACATAGTTTGATGGATTTTATTGTTAGGAGATTGCTTTTTGAATTCACTGATTGAAAAATATATCCTATTTATTTCCTTTATTTAATAACTTTTTTATAAGAAGTAATTAAGTAGTAAGACTTGATAAAATGTTTGACACAGTTGATGATGTGTAAAATACGCTGCAAATCACTATATTTTTGTGAGTTTAAGGTATAATACAGTACCTCAAAAATGGCAAAAATTGCAATTTTTTTATTTGCAAAAATCAAAGTTTTGAATTTTCGAAATAAGTCTAACAAGTTTTAAAAGTGTATCTATATTTTCTTAAAAGTTATTCCACTTTTTATGCGAAAAGGTAAGATAAAAATGCAAACGAATGATAATTTTTACTGTGTTTTTCTCGTTGCTTATTTTTCCTTGATGACAAAGTTCTTCAAAATGTTAAGGTTCTTTAAATTACTTATAAATGTCTAAGGAATTTTGTATGCAGTCTGTCAAATACATTAACATTAAGAATTTGTATCAGTTTAAAATCCATAAAAAAAATGGGGTTAAAATAATTGTATTTTAAAAAGCCTTAGCATTTTAAATAAGTTCAAAAAAAATTAATTACTTAAAAAATTAGATTGATTTTTAATTCTTTTGTCAAATATTATTTTTAAATACAGATTTAACTAATAAAACATAAATTTTATAGTGAATATGTCAAAATTAAAGATTTTTTAACAAGTGGTACCGTGTCCCCTTAAACTTAATATACGATTCAAACGAATAAAATCCTTAAACTAAATATCTATATTTTTCTTTGATAAATGAAAGCCCCAAAAAACATTATAAGCTATTGACTTAAAACAAAATAAATTTCTCTTAAATGGACAAGCTTTAAATTATGAACTGTAATAGAGGAATAATTTTATTTAGTGAGGTGTTATTATCAACCAAAACTTGCTCAAATGATAAACAATTAATGGCGATAAAGTAAATTGCAAACTATTACATTTCTGTGTTTTTATCATTAGCTAATGTACCCTAAAAATGACTAAATAGTCTAAGGAAACAATATCAACATTTGAGCAAAACAATAGCAACATAAAGACTTTTCTTGTAGCAATAAAATCTAAAGAAAAAATTTAAACTATTGGTTAAATTGTTAGAGAGAAATATTTCGTGAAATAACAAGCTTTTGCCTCAAATCGATACAAATCTCATCTCTGAGAAAAATTGAAGCTAACAACACATCGCAACACGAAATTACGATTTTTACGCCGATCGAGAATACGTTTACTTTCTTCGAGTATTGGAAACATTAAAGTGAATTGTTATTGGTCTGTGGGAGAGACTTCTGGTATTCACAGTGGATATTTAGAGTTCTGGTGAATTCTGTTTTATCGCTTTGTGAGGAATGTACTTTCATTCAACAGTCAAGAAGGCATTTGCACGTACCTTAAAATGTGAATGCACTGAACTGTAAAAGGTTTCAGAATCTTAGTAAATTAATCCTGGCGCTAGAGAATGGCAGATAACGGTGATCATGCGCGGACGATTTCTCAACCTCACTGTGAAAAAAAATCTGTAACCATTACAAAACAATTTTTTGTAAAAAACTTTTCCTAGAAAATTTCTAGTAAATAATTACTAAAAATAGAGCGGTAAAAACACATAATATATTTTTGTTAGCATTACATGTATATATCATGTAGATTTACAGGACTATTTTATGTATCCCACTCAAGTAATGTTTCAGCAACTATACAAGATACCACATTTTCCGTGCAATTGCAAAGAAACACAAAATGTCTACTTTCCTACTATGTGGGATCTAAACCCGGTCTCCCGCAAGACAGGCGGGGGAGCTGACCACTATAATACCGAGGAATAGCAGACGGCCGAAACCCGGGATCGAACCAGGAATCTTTAGATGATCAGTCTGACGCTTTCCCAACTGTGCTATTTCGGCACACGGATCGCTAGGAAATTAGAAGTTAAATTCATTTGAAACAACCAACTAAAATATAAATTTAAAATGGCGATTGGCTAATTGAATCACGATCGATTAGATTAGGTTAGGTTTGAATTATCCTCGCACTAGAGCTACACGAGGGCTATCCAAATCAAGGTCGAGGCCATAATACTAGAAATTATTTTGTAACTTCAGAAATGAAGATTTCTGTTCAGAATAACAAAAACTTTTTTTGTAAAATTGGTTATTTCTGGTAACATTACTAAAAAAAATTCTGTATGTTTACAGTATTTTTTTCTCAGTGCTTAACAAGAAAATGAACTAGTAAATAATTCCCTGGGTGTTTGTTAGGGTTTAATATTGAAGCCATCAATGGATTCATTTGACAAACCTGTTTTTGAATTGGTAGCATTTCTATCTTATTCGTACCTTCATACCGGGCCTCTTTTATTTATCCAACTCTGTATATTCTCTTATGCATGCTTATTATTCTTCAAGTCACTGGTTCATGTGACAATAAGGTAACGCTAGTCTTTAATATGTTAACGGTGCATCAAAACATGCAAATCGATTGGAGTTCATCCAATATGCATCCATGTAGAAAATATATTTGGGTTACAAAAATATAGGATAAGAACATATAAATATATATTATTCTTTAAAGATTTTAAGCTTAAAAAACAAAATCGACAAAAAAAAAAATGGGGAATATACGAAAGATTATACTTAAACCGCCATTTTATTCTTATAAGTTAACAAAAATTATTCTTTAAGTTATTAATTAAATAAACCGGTTCACCCTTTATAACGGGGACTGATATATTAAGCAAACTTCAATTCGTTGCAATATGATCCAAAGTCTTTTGTTGTTGTTTTTTGCTATCTGGCAAATTTTACAAACAAAGTTTTAATTAACAACAAGTTTACAAGTGAGCAAAGGGACTTCAAGAAATTTCAATATCGTATTTATTGAAAAAGTTTTGCTTAGGCGATACTTTAAAAGTGTGCCGCCTTTTTATTATCATCCAACAACGGCTTTCGATTGAAACAAAAAAAAAATTTTTTTTAAAGGTCTACAGTTCTTACATTGTACTTTGTGATAACAAATTTACAATTGATTTTGTAATATAAGTTATAAAAATATCAATATTAAAAGTTCGATAACGCATTCTAAAACAACACATTTGCGTTAATCCTAAAAAATGAGCACAGTCACACGAACAGATTTTCTTTAAACCGTAATTGATTAATAGTGAATTGCCGAAAAGAACTGAAAGTATAGTGGATTCGATATTTTAAAACCTAAACGAAATGCTAATAGGGGGTTTACTATTTGCACATTCCAGCTACCTAGATTTGCAAACGACTCTTGGCAAAATGAATAATGGATTGAATTTTTTCCTTACATTTCCACAACTAAATGGTCTTTGTTTGTGTTAGCATAACCCTCTAAGGGACAAGTTTTTATTTATAACAAGTTATATATGAAGTAAATGAACTCGAAAGCCAACTTTTTTTAAAACTTAAAATTTTTAAGTAATTGAAATTATAAAAAATTAAGATAGAAAACTTATATGTAGGAAAAGCTAACAGTTCTTTAGCACGTTTTAGCATCTACGTTACGTTTTTAACGTTAAATTGGATTCTTTCATAAAAGAAATCTCCATTGATCTTTTCGTCACATACTTAATATGTAAACTACAAACTCATCTACATTGAACTGATCAAAATTAAAAGTCTCTAAAAATCGCAGAAAAAATTCAGATTTTTTTCGCATTGAAAAAAAACCTGAAAAAATTGTTATCCTTTCTAAGAATAAAAATTCTTTCTAATTGAAACTAATAGCAGTTGCCACTTAGCCAACGCACGAGAAAATTCTTTTATTAAATTCAATTAAAAGTAAATTTACTTTTGTTACATAAATCATTTTCGAATGACACATTAATACATATCACAAAAAGCATATTATTATTTTTTGTTCACATCATTTATTTAGAAAGGTGCTCAAGTTATTCTATTTTTTTTTGTAAGCATACAAAATTTTTCATATATTTCATCACTAATTACTGAATAAGGATGTCGTCCTACTAATTATATCTTTTGACGCGGTTTTCGCTTTGATTTTTGTTTTCGAAATATAATTGAAAATCAATTCGTTTAGTAATGTTTTGAATGTGAAAGTTAATCAATGTTTCACGTTGATATAATATATTTCGTGTCCATTCAATCGGGTTGTTTCAGATCATGTAACTTATTTACATTTTTGGCTTCCAACGATTTCATTGGCTGTTTCAAAATTAATCTTAATAAAAGCGTATTTTTTGTCTGTTTTTTTTTTCTTTTTATAGAGTTCTTTACGAACAACTTGCCTTTATTCCTGCGATTTATTAAACCTTATCGGTTTGGATTCGATTCAATTACAAGTATGCAAAGCATTACCAAACATTATTAACATTTATGTTAGCCGGCCCACTGGCACAATGGTTAGTGTTCAAGCCTTTGGAGCTGCTGGGCTCGGGTTCAAATCCCGGTAAAGTCATGGATGTTTGTGCTTGTCAATAAATGTTGTTATTTGTCTATGTTTGTGGCATGGCGTGTGTTTGTGGCGTCCTTCTTTGTGCGTCTCTTGTTACTGTCTCTTCTGGCGAGCTGGGTAAGGGCCTATAAAGCCTACACTCTCCCTTCTAGAGGGCGCATTCACTGTCATTTGTCATTGTCAACATTTATGTTGTCAGAAACTTCGCTTTAGATGATACTTTGTTTCATTCGGAAAAATTAAGCAAAATTGTGGGGTACAGTAGTTTAACGTGATTCACAACGAACGAAAAGCTTTAGCTCTACTGAAGGAAAAAGTGTGTTCACAATATTCGTTTCAGTAAGGCCAGAAAGTATTGTACTGTTAAGGGGGAATGGGCGTGTTGGACCGGGGATCTCCAAACTGAAATGCATCAATGTTAATCCAATGGGGAAAAAAACTATTTTCTCTGCCACATTTCTCCGGCTGTATTGCATATTTTTGCAAGCTTTTTTTTTTAAATAATAAATGTAGATGACTTACAGGACTCTATAATCCCACTTTTTAAAATTACCTAAAATACTTTTTGTAAAATTATTTATTCAAAATTTAAAAAAAAAATCGAATTAATTTCCAAAATGTGGGATTGTCGGCACCTGTAAGTCAGCTACATTTGTCACAGAAAAAAAATCTGCTTGTCAAAATATTCAATACAGCCGGAGAAGTGTGGCAGACAATTTTTTTCTCTTTTAGATTGACACTGATGCATATGCACTTTGGTTTGGAGACCCGAGATGCATCTCGCCCATTCCCCCTTAAATAGATATGTTATTCTAAAAGGGCAAAAGATGAAAATAACATCCCTGAACCCGTTGTCACACACGAAGTGAAACATGCTAATTGTAATCAATACTAAATTTTTATTCATAGAAGTAAAAA